>NW_019776153.1:16133-81757 GCF_001039355.2 Lingula anatina | reverse complement strand
CCCCCCCCCCCCCCCCCCCCAGCGTAGGGTTAGTAAAAAATGATAAAAACCGACGATCCCTTAATTAGGCCTTACAGCAAAACTAATGACATATGATTGAACGGATTTTTTTATAAGGGGGGGGGGGGGTCAAAAGTCTTTAAAATGAATAAAATCCCCAAAACAACAGACCTACGCGTGCCCCACGTTGATCAGTGACCATAAAGATTTTCCTTCTTTCTTCTTCTTTTTTTGCTTGCTTATATTAATTAATTAATTTATTTATTTATAAAAATAACGAAATGTTGCATTTTGCAATTTGGAAACATACCATGATTTGTATATAACCAAATGTGAAGACCATTTTAAAGTCGTTCACCAGCTTTCCCAGGACTACTCGTTTCACATAACACAAAAATAGACCATTTTCAATCGTTTACTATAACAGGTGCCCCGCTGGAGGGTTGAAAACCTCCATGTCACCAGTTTCCATTAATTACAACAATTTACATGGGCTAACGGCGTTTAGAAGCATTTGTACAAAATACCAATACTCTCAGTGAATCGTCTGAACACTCTGAAACCACATGTGAGAAGATATATAGGTCTATGCATTCCCACGAGCAAAAACACGTGTCTTTTTAAAGACACTGCATTTTAAAATAGAAGTAGACGTATAAATTATTCCGTGGAAGTATGTCTAGCACGAGCTTTAGTTAACACTTAAAGAATTTGAACCATGATCGATGGCGTATGTTCGGAGTTGTCGGTTTTTGTTGAAAAGAATGGCCCTTCATTACAATCAGTTGCTCTTTCAGCCCTCACTCCTAGAACAAAGTCCATAAAATACTTGTTTCATGTAAGTCACTTAATTTGGTGACGTCACTGAACAATGGACACTTTAGTGTGGAAGCAAGGAGTTATAACTCCTTGGTGGAAGGCTGCCAAAAAGTTAGGGCATTTAATACATCTAAGGCTGTATTCCCAGAGATTTAGATCGATCCAGAGATTTAGATTTAGATCGACCTAACTCCCTGGGTGTTCACGCTAAATTGCAGTCAGCCGAGCGCGCACCATAGTTAATTACCCCCTTACAGCTTTCAGTAGGCGGGACAGACGCTTAAGCCTGCTAAGCTGACAGCAATCTAGTGAGACTCCCCACAGGGATAGATCGATCTAAAATCTATGGAAATGGGGTCTTAAGCTGGGCCATATATCTGTCTTATGGGCGCATTCGGGATGAAGAAAACCAAGATATGTACGGTTGTAGTTGCTCCGTGCCCGTATTGTTTTCACTGTACTTTCTGTCGTTACAAGCGAAGACAAAAAACAAACGAACAAGTGATGTCAAAACTCACCTATCATTTAGCCTCATTGATATTATACAATTACTGATTTGGACGAGGTCAGTGTGTTCTTTGGCTGACATAGAAAATGACCGAGGCGCAGACTTTTTCTGCCAGGAGGTCATGGGACAACACAACTTTCCGTTGACATAAGTCGTCACGCGTGTAAGGTTGATTGCGGCATCATAAAACAATGGGGCAGGGGTGACAAATTTAAAGGTAGACGTGACCTTTTTTTTATGACGTCAGGGAGGTTCACGAGAAGTTTTATCACACAGCAAATCTCCAGTTATGATATCGTATCATATGCCAATTACGTAATAAATATTGACCTATGCTTCTTTAGCATTCACCTACTGTATGTAACATTTTAACTAATGCTTTATAGGCCTAACACATGCACAATGCCATATGTCTAAGCTAAAAGAAAAAAACATGGTGTTACGTTAAGCATTTTGTTACAGATGTCGATTTGGAGTTATGCGACAGATAATGACAACAGTTCTCCATTTTGGAATCAAAATCACATAGATTTACGTATCAAAGCAGACGAAAAAAGAAATGTTGTGTGCTCAGTTACTTTTTTTTCAATGTTTTTTGGGCGTATAAATGTATATATGCTATTAAGCTAAGTACGAGGAAGTATTTATGCTCAGGTAAGAAGCCGTTAAAAACGTAACAACATGTTATAACAGTCGACTGTGAGTGTCACTACAGAAATTGGATGAAAAAGAACACCTTTTTGTCTCTTTCTGTAGTCGCATTGTTACATTTGTTCAAAGGATTTCGCATAAAATCTTACAATAGCATTTGTACCAATTTTATGGACTTTGAAATTAACACCCAACTTCTAAACGGTACCGCATTCTGTTCTCTTTATGTCGCCGCCATTTCGGAGAGATAAAATGGCGTATTTAGTAATGTTATATCAAACTCTTGGCTGAACCTTATTTCCGTTTTATCTGACTTTATCTGTTTGTATATGTTACTGTTGAAACCTCTGATCACGACGCGGAACAGCGTTGTCGTCTGCGCAAAAAACAATGGCGGCGGACTTGGCCAGAGCCCCATCTCTCCAAATCGTCTGCGCTCACAACTTGAAGAACGCGCGGTCAGCGGGGAAAAAATCCGAGGACAAGGTAAAGGAGGTCTCTGTCTGTATGAAAGGTAAGCACGGGGACTTCAACGGTGTCATAATCGACTGGGCTTTGCCCTAACACTCACAACGTTACGTGACAGAATGCATGCGTTCAATCGTCTGTCAGCCATGTGTGCCCCCCTCCCGCTCTTTGCGCAGTGCTTGGCCTACGTGTACCTGCTGCCTGTTTGACATTCAGATCGACAGCCTGTGACACGGAGCGTTGAACGCACCAACTCGAGTAAACGTTATTTCTTTTTAATTACCTTTTTTTACTGAAGCGTGTTGCATTCATCCGTATTTCATTATTATAGCGCCTTTAATCTCGCATTTTCATATTTATTCATTAAGCTTTGGATTAAAAAGGGGAAGACCGTTGCGTTTAGAGAGGGAGATTCGAGAACGCTTGCCTGCCGTTATCTCACGCGTGATCCCGCCCTCTCTCTCTATCCAGCCTTAACATCAAAGGGAATGGCGTCACGGACGTGTAGACAGAGGAGCCGGTCTTCAGACTCCTTTATTCCTTGTTTAGTTTTATTTTTCTGGGTTCTCTTGATCATCACCGAAAGCTAATTAAAAGTAACCATTGCGCATGCGTAGCAAAATGGAATCGGTATCAGAAGAAGCCGACTTCATGATTTAAATTAAAGTTATAAAACTCTTTCAAAATAACGGTATGTTTGACGTATGAAGTTTTTTTTCCTTTAATGCATAATTTTTTGTCGTATGGAATATGGGATTAGAAGTAGATTTTTTCACGTCTAAATATTTATCCTATGACCTCTCTAAAAATAGAAATAATAAACTACTATATGTACAACCTTGAACAATAACAGCAACAGGCCCTTGTCTCTAATTCAGGAAAAACAACTGTAGATAAATCAAAACAAAACAATTTCAAATTAACTCAAATTTTAACCTCATCTTTCAGTTAAGTACTTCACACTATCTTACAAAATACGGCTGGAGAAAGCAGTCAGAAGATAATGTGCAAGTGCTTTCTGGCTACTTGGTGACACTGAAACCCTTCAATGGAAAAACTTCTGAAGAACAACGAACAATTCGAAATTTGTATCGCCTTAATATTCCATGCGGCGCCGGTGAAGAATGAAAGACAGGGACATTAATACCTTCCCTTTTCACTCTTGTAATTACTTATGATCAAAATGAAAAGAAAGTCATTAAATCACACGATCCGTGGAAAATACGAAAAATTAATAAGGTAAAAAATCACTTTTTACAGCACTGACAAGAATGCTTTGAAGGCACAGCCCTCTACCAAGTATTATATCTTCATTGATATCTGCTAAATTTTTTAATAAATTAAATATTAAGAGGAGCTTACCTTTGGGTATATTAGAATGGTGTTCTTTTTCACTGGCGGTATATCGCCTTTCATTCAATGCGGACAAAAATGATTTAGATTGTATTTGTTTGATTAAATTTAATTTAACTACGTCAGTATCTCCCTTTTTATTCACAATCACTCGAGATGTTAGACTTTTTAAAATTATATAACAGCAAAATTTTTTTTACTATAGCCACTGTCTTCACTTATGTTATGTTATGTTATGTTATGTTATGTTATGTTTATTTATTTATTTATTTATTTATTTATTTATTTATTGATACACCAGACGAAAGTGAAAGACCAAAAAAAAAAAAAAAATCTACCAAATTGTCCGCCAGTTTCATGGTCGCATGGGTGTCACTACGTCTCCCCACCGTGAATGTGGTCTTTACGTAACACCGGAAGGCGTCGAGCACGGTGTCCAACCCGGCTGAAACTGAGAGCTGATATACGTGCCAGATAGAATCACAACTAGCCGTTTGAAATGTGAGCTCCAAGACAATTTGATCCTCTGAGCAAACAGACCCGCCTTGATAACTCACGCGCAAGCTCGTGGACTCGTGATAAATTCCATTCTTGAAACGTGTAAAAATCCTTTTGAAACCTGCGCTGGTGAATTGAGGGTCTATTCCATTCTTCCCCGATGTCTTTCCGTCTCTCTCTCTCTCTCTCTCTCTCAACAATGATAATTCTTACTGTCCATGTTGTTATGTTGTTTGCCATTCTTCATCTTCGTTTATGGACATTTTAAACTAAATGTTGTGCGCTGCTACTTTCTGAAATATATCGCTTACTTTGATATAAGCTGTTCTTGGATTATAAAAAAACCTCTGAAATGCGAGAAAGTTAACTTTAATTTGTTCGTGTCAATCCGTTGAAAAAACAAGCCAAATTTAATCAGTGATTGCACAAAATACACAGGATTTCAAAGCGTTTTTGCATAACGACCTGCGTCTCCCGCGTGGCTTCAATTATTCTGTCGACTCACATCATTGGACAAAAATAAAAGGAAAAAAATCATTAATTCGCCACATAACTTGGATTTCGTTTGCTTTCAAATAATTTCTTTGTATATCAGCAATTTCCGACTGTACTAATTCGTGAATAGGGCACTGTTTTTTATTATTTGCGTATGAATAGCGCTTCGTCATCCGTCGACTAAATTGTGTGATTTAAAATCATCAGACGGAAATTTTACTCGGCCAGCGCGTCTCACAACTGCGTTGTCACGTTACGTTATAGTGACGTCACTTTAGGAATTTAGTTCTTCGAGAGACCTTGTGTGTAATACTCTTTCGATTGCTCCATTTCTTAAAATTTACCGCATTTCATACAATTACGGTGAATTGGAAAAATGTCATCCTGAGTTAAAAGTGGGGACAGACCTCTTTCAGCTTCTTTCGCCGAGCGGGGCGTGCTGGGACAGCACGTACGGGAAGGGGAAACTCGCTGCTCTTAAATTGAGAGTTTGAAAACGGGCCACAACACCTAGACTGGCCATAGGGGATGGAAATGGAGTTTCATAACTGTCTCACCGTCTTCACTTAACAGCCTACGCTTCACTTGCGTTCTTATATAAATTTAACCAAAATTTAGATTGACGTTTTGTAAACAAAATCAAGCGACAATAAAGACTGTGGCTCTCCTAAAACTGGCACATGCAAACAACAGATACTGGCTGCAACACTCTGCAAAACACCAACAAAGATTGCGTCCTTCGTTAACCGTTTGAATGGACGCGCAAACCAATCAATTTTTGATTCGTTAATCAAAGGTTTGCTGTACCCATGGCTATCCGCCCGTCGGTCATCCTTTGTGCCAACTTCCGGTTTTTGTTTTGGAAGAAATCGGGTGTAAATATCGGGCCGTAGAATATAACTATAAATAGTGACCCGTATTGTGGGAGGTGTGTCATCAGGCTACAATGTATAACAAACAACCCCTGGTCCGATCACACCTCAACGCACATACTGATTCCCTTCTGACATTGGTGTATTATTTGGTTCCCCATAACATCACCAACCAAATGGCTCTCCACAGAATGGTGGTCTGTTTTCAGTACTGCAAACTGTGGCAAACAGACGTCCCCTCTCTTCGACAAGGCCGTTTGTGTCATAAGGTAAACGTGAATGTTACGATTCATCCAGTTGTGTTTTAACTTAGACTGGGTTCCCACAGATTTAGATCGATCCATCTGGATCGACCTAACTCCCTGGGGGTTCACGCTAAACTGCTGTCAGCTTCTGGGAGCCGAGCGCGCACAAAAGTTAATTACCCCCTTACAGCTTTTAGTAGGCGGGACAGACATTTAAGCCGGTTAAACTGACAACAATCTAGTGAGACTCTCTAGAGGAATAGATCGATCTAAATATCTGTGGGAATGGTCTCTTAAGTACAGAAAAAATCTCTGCGTAAGTAGTACCTGATTAGTAAGACTGCGTTCCAAAAAATCCATCACAACCGCTGGATCGATCTTACTCTGTGGGGCCTCTTGCTTTTAAGTGCTTTCAGTGTAATCAGCTTAATTGTCTGGCACGCCACTTTCAGTAAATAGGGGGTAATTGACTATCGTAGGCCTTTCAGCCGCTTACACTGAATGCAATTTTAGTGAGAATTCCCACACAGTTAGATCGATCCAGCTAGTACGATGGGAACGCTCCCTAAGATCCAATATCAGGTCCAATGTTTTCGCTACTTCAGTTAAACGTTACTGGTTATCACATCGTCTACCTGGATTATTCGTTTGGCAATCAATGGAGAGAGAGAGAGAGAGAGAGAGAGAGCAGTTGCACTAAAGATAAACGTCGTGAATATCTTTTTCAATACAAATAAGAGAGGCAAACGCTACTGCCATGACACTGGCATTCCAGTGTTCCCGACACGGCGGTAGACACACTTGACTTCTCTTTGTTCGCGTCACGACCTCTTAGCCCTCTCACCGAGATGACGAACTGGCACGTGCACTTATGCCATCTTAAACAAAACGCGTTCCGTTTTACGTTCTTCTACATTAGGTTACCGTTTTTAAAATACTTTGATGACGATATCACCCCGATATTTCACAGACGCTGGTGATTTGATATTTCTATTTTCATGATATTTTTCGTGGATCTGACTGGTTGTAGCAGAGAACATATGTTAAAAGAAAAAAGATTTATGTATAAAAACGAAGTGAACTGAAACTGTTCTGAATACAAGCGGCACGAGCACAGTCGGAAAAAGGCCATCCGTTGTGTGGATTGTGCGGCATGTAGATAAAAATATCTTATCTTTTACGTTACGGAATTCTGACTTTTGTAGATACTTCTCATGAGACCTCTTACGTTTTTTCTCTGTTTTGAAAGATCTATAATTCCCCTCTCTCACGTTTTCATGAACTTTGTATTAAAATTTCCTTTTACACGGCAAGTAATCTCAAATTCAAAACGTTTTCATGTCTTAAAAGGCAGCATATTTCTTCTATAGTTTGTTTACAATACTTAGCCCCCCCCCCCCAAAAAAAAAAAAAAAAAAACATACCAACGCACGTAGACTTTTGCTACACTCTCGGGTGGACATTTTCGATTCTTCTGAATACATTATGAATGATTGTTTCAAAGAAGCAAATGAAGCTTTATCTAATGGTTTAGCAAAATTCAGTTAATGGCATTTTTAAATTTATATAAAAATGCATCATAACGTTTGGTTACGATTTCATTAATTCAACAACTTTGGGGATTAATGTATAAAATATGAGATAAATGAGAGGAGAAGCGCAACGAAATGGAATAAAGAAGTATTTTTAAAAAACATTACAGAGTTTGTAGTTTTCCCTCTCCCGTTCATGCAATGAAAAGGGGCTCAAAATCGAAGATTTACCTAGAGTAGAGGCAGGTAAATAACTCTACAAATTGATCGCCGGTTATGTCGACCAAGAGGTCCTGGTCCACAGTAGGTCGCGTTCTTACTTTTCGTCGCTTATAAATTTAACTTGTGGCTGTCTAATGACGTCATATGTAGACTGAAATCTCTTTTAGGCCTTGGTTCTAGGTTAAAACCGGTAAGAAGAAGACGCTATGTGACTGAGAGACTCTTGAGTAACAATTTAATTTATTATTAAATGGAAACCGTTCGGTCACTGTGCATCACTCAGGGGCGGATTCAGAGATATTTCCTGACAGTCTTCCAAATTATCTTTATTACCATCCTTCATTTTGACCGTCTTCCGACAGAAAAAAATAGATACCTGTCAATGTAAACTTAAAAGTCTGACCGTCTTCCAGAAGACCCAGAAGACGGCCTAAATCCGCCCCTGTCACTCCTTTCAACTGTTCGTAAGGCAGAACGAAGGTTCAGTCACACCTAGCGCAAAGAAGTACATATATACATGAGTATCGTATGTGACAGCTATTATACGTACAGCTTTGAGCTCATGAAATCACCCTATTCCAGCGTATGAAAATTACCACATGAAGCAGCGTGGGGAATTGTTTTTGAACGTGCTCAAAACATTGTAGGCCTATCCCCCTCCGCGTAAGAGAAGGTACACCTGCGTACTCGAGACGTATACGACGTAAGTCTAAGGAGCCCCTTACGTTTGTCTGCGTAAGGGCAATTCTTCTCATGCGTTACTGCTTTACGCTAGATGTGACAGTGCCTTTATCAACCGAGCGGTCCCCCGCACACCGCTGACGGTAAATTCTTGGGTGATCAATTTGGTCGTTTAGTGACGTATTTTTGGCCTGAAACGGTTTCAGTAAAATTTCCTACTTTGAACGCAACTGATTACCTCTGCACTCTCCTAACCTCATAGACATAATAAAGGAGAATGATTTATAGGGAACAAAATGAACTACAATAGAATAACAGATTAATGAGTTCATATTTTATGACTGTTTTGCCATGCACGTGTTTGATTATGTAATATTAGCGGGAAACCAGTAATTGGCATATTTAATAATGGCGAAATGCCGGGTTTAAAGACCGTTTGTCTGATTGATCGCCAGGTAGTTTATAGAGACCAGCATCGGGAAATAATGCACGAGATATTGTTTGTTTGTTCAATCGTTCGATCTCTCTTTTTACCGCAAGTCCATGAGTAATTAATTTATTGATTAAGTTATGTTTATTTATCTTTTCACTTATTGTTCGTTTACTTATTATCTTTTTACCTATCTGTTAGTTATCGTTATCGATCACACCATGCGGTTGTGAAAACGCAATATTTGTTTGTCGGATTGGGGCGTCGAGCCTACTATAGAGCCTATACAGCAAGTTAGTGAAAACGGTGCAATCTGGACGTTGTACCAGTAATTACACCGATCGCAGATAAATCGTTCTTTCCTTTTGGCAAGGAGACAAGATTTAATTCCACCATTTTGATCTGGAAACGCCCCGTCCCACCCTCTTCCAGCCATCATCAGATGAGGTTAATTAGCAGGTGTGACACGTTGGAATAGTTCCCCGACAATATCGACATTTCAAATTAGCGACTATATTTTCCAGTCGATATTTTTACCTACAAAAATAATGTGTAAACATGCGTCTAACTTACGGACCTTAACCCCCATGCCTTTCATTTCCGTATTGCAAAAACATTCTAGTAAATAACGATTGATGTTAAACTGACGTTCTTTGAAGAACAAAATAATAAAAGCATCATAAACAGTCTTAGAAAACGATTGGGCTCAGATTTCTTTCTCCTATGATTACTGTACCGAGATGTTAAATCGATGTATAATTAAGTTAATTAAGTAACCCCAGTAAATATTGTGCAATTGGTATTCGATAATCTGATAATTATATTAATGATTGATGAAATTATAACTGATATCCAATTGATATTGCATTCTAATTAACTGCTGGTGACTGGGACTGTTTTGTTCTGGCTAGAATAAAGCATGGAACTCGACCAACAGGGAAAACCGCAATCTTTGAAGATCTCGCCTGGACCCTGTGCAGTCCCACACAAATCCATGGGAGGGCTAATGCTTTTTAGTTTAACACGAGTAATAACAAATTATGACTCAAAACTAGTGAAAAAAATATGATCGATGTTGAAGTAGAATCTTTTATAAAAAGAGCATGGCAACGGATCGCAACAAACACCGGGCGTTTCTATTTTTTGCAAATCATTAGGAAGCGGTTTTCACCTGTCTCGACAATCAGTATCTTCGTCGCTCCCTTTTTTTCTTCGATTTCTAATAAACGATTCTCTTTAGACGCCCATAATTACTAAAGAGTTCCTGACATAGCGCTAAATGGCTTTTTACAACACCCACGACACGCAGAGAACTATTTTTCCACTTCCGCTGCAGACGTCTCTGATCGTTGGCTAAATTCACAGAATTTTAATGAATAGAAAACACAATGGATGGATTTGTAAAGGTGTGGCTTTCTATGATATTTTATTTAACAACGGTCATTAAAGAATCCCACGACGCAGACTGTCTACCTCTTATAACAGGTAAAACTGTTTTAAAGATCTACTCGGAAATACTGCATTTCACTGAGTAATCCTTGCTTTTTCGATACTTTTTTTATTTATCCGAAGCACGGGGATAATTGCAGAGAAATTGCACGTCATGAAGAAAAATGACAAATCATTTGTATGAATACGCCCACGCGTCTCCCGGTAAGACACTTAGCTGGTGAAATAACTATGATAACCATGCCAATTTTAAAAGATATTTCACCCCACAGCAACTGGTGTAGATTAATATTAATGGAGTCGTTATCCTGTCAGCGGTAATATGTGACGAAATAACAAGTTGTTTTCCCTAAATGGCAGGAAAGTGATTCAGTCTTAGAATATCTCGCGGCTTGTGAAACCCGTCCACAAACCCCCTCAAACACTCGTATGTGTTGAAGCAAACCGGATTATCATTAGTCAATTAACCAATGTCCATCAATCTTTTTCTATTTTCCGGAAGTTTTACAAGCTCAGTGCGCCATTTACTCGATGCCAAATTTGGTTCAGTTCAGGGTGAACCTGGTTCTCTATATTCTAACGGTGACAACTTTAGAAGACTTTAGAAGGTTAGAGAAATTACAAATTAGAATTCTAACAGCTAGTTGCTGCTAATATAGGATAGGTAGTTGTACTTTGTAGATACAGCTACATTGCATTCTGTGTCAGTGCAAATTTTCATCAATTTCAAAATTCCATCCAAGACCGAACTTTACAATCATACCCGAGTAAAAAGTTGGACACAGTCATGAATCTTTTGACAAAAATTGAACTACTGTAATCCAAAAGGAATGCTGCATAGTTCCATAAAATAAAGCAAGTAGCGATAGCATTACTCATTCTTTTATCATTATTATTTAAAGGGCCAATTTGTTTTTCGTTTGACTACCACTAATATATCCATGGACAAAGTAGACTAGACCCTTTGGTCTAAAAGCTAAAACTAAATCACATTTTCCCTTTTTTAGGTAGGTAATTCGTCTTCTTCAATAAAATTCGCCTTTCATCTCATGAAATTAACTGGAAAATAGAATTTGGCCTTAAATTGCTGAAAGTTTTTTTTTTTTTTTTTTTTTTTTTGGGGGGGGGGAAGGGTGGTTGCGCTGTTTAGTCGATGCTTAATTCTTATTTAAACCGCATTCCTGTCCTCGAATCAGGGAGGTTTGCGCAATAGTAAGCCTGGTGTTTGAAAAAAGCAAGCAAACAAGATTAAATGGGATAAAAATAGTGGAAACTGAAATATGTACGCGGTAAATTTCGATCTAAAAGTGCGTGCATATGCGAATTTGAAACGAAATCGTATCTGCAAAATAAATCCTTATTATTTTCGAACCGGGCTCGTAGGAGAGTCCTCACCAACTATACACCAGGGATTTGTACGCAGCTCGCTTTAAGCCAGAAGTGCGAAACACTTCACATAGCGGTGACAAATAGAAGCGGACTGTTGCGTCGGCGTTGTCCTTCGCGGTCACGCTACAGCTACAAGACAAAATACCTAGAAACACCTGGGTTTAACAGTATAATCCTCTTTTCAATCACACCATTGCACTTCCTTGACCCCTTCCAACCCTTCTTCACTAAAGTGGAGAGGTTTTTCATTTCAATAAAGAAAGCAGACGATCAAAGGATCAAGACAATTCCGCGGCTGCAGAGTGTATCAGGCGCGTGCTACCCCGTTTCCAAGGCGTTCGAGATGAATCGCGAAAAAATCACTCTTTACTGACTATCAAGTCCTTCACACTCATACAGTTTCCGGTTGCTGAAAAGAAAACTTCAAAAGGACCGACTCTGGCCTGTCTTAAGGTAAAACAATTCTTTTCACACCTACTTGGGTGTTTCATTTGACTTTAAGTGGTCTGACTGTTTGGCGTGTCGCGAGTTCAGAGACGCGTTTTTAACACTAATGCTTTATCAGCTGCGTTTAAATGAAGGCGGTAAAGGTTTGGTCTAATTGATGATGATTAGGTAATTCCACTCGAAATTTGTAAATTCACGCTATTTAGCGATTAACTCTCGCCAAACTGCTACAACAAAACAAAAACGCCAACAGTCAACTGCAGAGTAATCCATAATCCCCCCCGCTACCTGAACATGGAAGGCACTCGGAGGTGCCAGACGGCGGTTTCTAAGAAATTTTGCAGAAATTTCCGACAGAATCAGACTCGAGTTTGGCGGTTCTTTTGCAGCGGAGGATGGATTATTATCTTTTTGTGGGACTGTCTTAGGTTGAAAACGCGGAAACGCACTGGATATGAACCTTTATCAAGTGCATTATTGACAAACACATAGTTTTGTAAAGGAGAAATACAAGTGAGAGAGACTTGCCTTATATTTTTGTCAAATATGCTTTTTATTTTCCAAGAGACAGCATAGCTGAAGATCGTCAAAATAATTTAATTATTAACTACGTTCTAAATCATGAATACCCTTTTCTGACAGTTCCATTGTTGATCTTTTATTCATGTCTTCCCTGTCTTCTTTTAAAGAAATTATTCATTTATTCATTCGTTTTCTATTGAAGACTAAATTTGTTTACCTCAAGCCGCTATCAAAATGCTGGTTCGGTAGAGCGTTCGCAAATAACAATTTGACGCGGTTACAAAGTCACTTTTTCCTTCATTAATCTTAATCGTTTCCCCACTTAATAATTGCGCAATTATAAATTTTAATTTAACGACCATATTGAAGATGTGTTCGCGGTTTTTTATGACAAAACGGTATACAGCTCGCAGATGTTTGCCCGACTATGACATATGGGCGCCGCGGCTCGACTTCTCTGTGAAGACACGGGGTTGGAAGTTGAGCAGTAAAGTGGTTCACCAGCCAGCCTTTCACATACCACATAAATTAATATTTCCACGTACAATGTAAATTTCTAGCATTGTTTTTATCGCCCCACACACCGAGTTGAAACAGCCTGCCGTGTGTGGGTTGTCACAGAGCCGCTGTATGCTGAAAAATAGGGAGAGAGTCAGCGTCCGTAAGAAAACGGAAGGGGGAAATATTGGAATATAATTTTGCCTTTCTGAGGGGGCGTTTGTTCAACTAACAATAATAAGAGACTGGTGGATTTGTCCTGCGAGACACGACTAAACGTCCCGCACGAGACGGCGGCGCTTCAAACCACAGCCGTTTCAAAGGCACTTTTTATTTAACAATTGAAGCAATTTGTTAATAGGCCTAAATTGCTCGCTATCTGAGCCCGTAATCTCTCATCTGACAGCCGTCACGTTAACCGCGACACCTCTTTACCAGCGGTCGGAAGTTGGAGGCAGACGACCTCTAAAGGTAAATTTCATTCATCTTCCGCCTAAGATTATGGAAGAAATTTGATAATATCACCTGGCCTATGTTGCTCCATAATCTATTTCGTTTCCAAACCCACCCTTTTACTGAACACTGATTGAACAACAGCACATCACAAGTCCCCTGTCGTCTGCTGAAACTGATGACGTCACCCATCATTCACACCTGTAGAATCGCGTAATCAATGAAAACTCTCGCCGAATGTGTCGAATGTAATCGCGTTATAAGGCAGCCTTTCAATCGGAATCAAGGCAAAAGCACAGCTTGGCCCGATTATATTAAAGGGTATATCTATCTCGGCAGAGCGCCTATCTTCAAAGACGGCACCGGTGCTGTTGGCAGCGGTCAGAAGAGGTGTAGAACGTTACCCGTAATTACAAGTCCGTGGCACCATCTAATGCAGGCCCCAATCACCGGCTGAGCCAATCAGGAGGACGCTTAAAGAACCTGTGTATTTTTTACCCAATAAATAGGAAGCATGGACTCGTACCGGGATACGTTGTTGGAGCTCCAATGCTTATGTCCTAGGGCCGGCGGCGTCCTTTGATCTCCTCACACCGCGCCATTTAAATACAAATCCTTGCTATGCGAAACGTGATTGCTTGCCATGAGTCCGCAGTGCTGTACTTAGCTGTCGGAGAACAACATTATATCTAGCTCGGTTCTCATTTATTTCTTTTCATTCCATACAGGGACAAGTCTAGAAAGAGCACGGTCGGGGCTAGTTAACTGTGAACCAACGACAGGCAACAAAGTGCTGCTAAAACTTAAAGACTGCGGTAGTAAAGGCACGGAGATAGGCAGCGTCGCATTGGGTGGACTTAAACTGCGACTCAAGCTGATACACCGAGCCATGGCCGACGCGAGACCGTCCTCACACGCCGGGGCGTTGATGTTGATGATGTCGGCTAAACTGTTATGTGGGATTTTACTGTTGCTAACGACGAGTCAGTTTTACCGTGCCGAAAGTCTTGCCCTTCATGACAATCACCGGGGAAGACACCATGTACATTTTAACACGGCAAACAGTAACGGTGACGGGAGAAGTAACAGTAATCGAAGGATTGACAGTGACAGTAACGGTACAGCGGTGCAACACCAGCAACAACAACAACAACAACATCAAAGTTTGCACCAGCAGCCGCTGCTTGTGCGACAACAACAACAACAACAACAACAGGAGGCATACAACATTACAACAGTAACAACAACAATGCTCCCTGCCTCGGAGAAACAAATACGGTGGGCCAACGCCGCGTATAACTATGTGACAAACTTAACGTGTGAGGATGTCTTTTTCACTACGGAGAGAGAATGTGAAAAGCTAGTGAGACTTAAGAAGTCAGAACTCAATATTTACCTGGCAGATCCGGTGCCATCCGGGCGGCTGTCCTCAATTCTACCGGATGGGGGTCTGTCACGATCAGGCACCCACGATGCGGTGTTGACCTTGGACCCCTACCCCCGGGCCAACTTCGGTCATCTTGTTGTTGTGTTTTATATCGACTTCGGATTATCCAGATCAATGTGTGAGCTGAAGGGTGGCCAATATATCGGTAAGTTTGACGGGTTTATTTAAAATTCTTTGTCCGATTTATTACTTTTTCCATAGATTGATAAGATGTTTTTATATGCCACATTTGAGCCTGAGTAGTAACAAAAAGTATCTGTTCGAGCCCTTCTAGCTACAGTGCTTTGTCATTTATGGGTTTCTTAAAATATAAATGTCATTTATATGAAGTCGAGGTGACAATGTCACCTACCGCCCTGAGATTTCTACTCGCAACTTCAATTTTTCAGTCCTCTTTTCTCATTCCAAGCCACACGTAAATGAATAGCAGTCGTACGTGGTTTGTTTTGTTGATACAGCGACAAAATAGGCCCAATAATGTATTAGGGTGCTACTTTGTTTATTTTCTTTTGCGGCGTGTTTTAGTTAATGACATGGGGGATTACGGAACGGTTGAGTTGACACAGTAACACGACAGCAATAACCCCAGGATAGGATTTAGAATAAGGCTCCGATATTAGTGAATCGTGAAGTTCTCGATTTCTCTTTTAGCAACACTGGACAACTTACCTTGTATGGCCTGCGTAGCTGTTGTGAAATTTGAAAACTCGTTTTGGAGATTTGTTTTAATTTGAGATGAGTGAACATTATCTGATTAATCTAATGATTAAAACAGCTGTAAAAATCACAAGGCAATACCTTCCCACCAGAAGGAAAACTAGGCAAAACGCTGTGGAGAAAAATTTACGTATAGCGCAGCACATGTAATAGACACGTTTGCGGGGTATTTCATGATACCAAGTCTGGAATGCGTTATTATTTTCAAAACAGATTATTGTTTACACGAATATTTATAACAGCGGTGAACTATTTTCCTTTTTGAAACTGACACTACGCCACATTCCAGCGTCGTGTAGGATGTCTTGTTAACAATGTCGCAGGGCAGCGGTCGATGACGCTGGCGGACTACTCTGTAATGGCCTGGTCGCATGATGGGCTTGCGGAACGTGAAGGAAGCGCGAGGCGAGTCACCGCTGACGCGAGACGTGCAATGCACGCGCCTGCTCCTCGGTCATGTAATCTGGCTGCATCGACCGAGATTACAGATTGGAAATCTTTCGGTTATATATTAAACTCTTAAAGCTGAACATCCCTTCACCCTGCCTATATACGCCCCCCCCCCTCCTCCTCCTCGTAGGTAATGCATTTTCCAAGTACTGAAGCAAACTTTGAGATAAATTTTAATTTTAGTTCTACATTCTCTCTCATAATTTCTGCAAAGTAGACTCAGTCCCTGGTAAATCTCCTAGTACTGTATAAGCGCTCAAGTGCTTACAAGGTGTTGTTATTATTCCGTGTATAAATCCTGGTTCCCCCTATTCTAAATTACTTCTTCACAAATTCACACAGTTGTAACAATTTCTCCAGATGTCCCCGGGCTGTGTGTTAAACTACTCAAAATGCTTGTACGTGTGTGTTACAACTGTGCATACTACGCTGTAGTGGAGAATGAACACAAGCAAGTTTTTTTATAAACGTTTGTGCGTATTTCGCTGTTGGGTTTTATGTTGATGATTTTGAGATCAACAATGACTGACGTATTTCTCTTTCATTTCTAAATCCCTGGATGCAAATGGTGTTTTTGCGACAGAGCAATGTTAACTCCGTTATACTTAACAGAATTAGCATGTTTTCGGTTTCCCTCTAGAAAAAAAGCTATGTGGAAAGGGGTGTTGATAGAAACCGACCATCTCGGTACACTTCAGCGTACAGGTAACAATGCCAGGTTAAGCGAACGAAGCTCAGGCGGTAAAGATCAAAGGAAAGAGGCCTCTAAGCTTGAACACAACAATAGTCAGAACACCAAGCACGGGGAGGGGGAGTAAGGACTCGGAGTCGCGGAATGAGTCTCATTTGTGCCTTAAATCAACGATTTGCTTTGATGCCTTGTGTCGTAATCACCGGGTCGCAGCTGGAAGGGGGGGGGGAGAGATGAAAGGGGCTCATACTGATCACACACGGGCAACGAACCTCGATTCTGATTTTGATATCAAGCGCTTTTTCGCAGTTGTTGTTTTGGGCGTCTGACCGACAGTCCCGATAGTTCGCGCATCTTTATATCTATAGATGATGAAGCACGCTGGAGATTCGTCCTTCTCTCTCTCTCTCTCTCTCTCTCTCTCTCTCTCTCTCTCTGTAAGATACACACTTATCCAATGGCTCTGACAGTCATCCAAACCTTTAAAAAAGCGAGGGAGTGGCCTTTCTCCCTCCCCAGCTCTCTCTCTCTCTCTCTCTCTCTCTCTCTCTCTCGCAGCAAGGGACAGTAAGAAGAAAAACGATAGCCGTAGCATTTACCAACCACTGTGATAAGCTCAACGAGTCCCTCACGTAGTGTAGTGCTTGTGTCCATCCTCTCGTGTATATATGTCTATATAAATATATCTTTGACCAGATCGATAGGTGAGAGAGAGAGAAAGGGGGGCATCGTAGAAGGCATCGGAAAAGGATTTATAATATGCTCAATGGATATGGGAGCTTAGGGGCTTTTCCCCAAGTTTGGACAGGAGCGACTACGACCACAGTGATACCCCATGGTGTTGTCTTGACCATCAACGTCAACGCTGTCATTGTGGTCCGCGCTCATTGCTGGTAAATACGGGCTGTTAATAGGTCACTTTTAACTAAACATCAAAGGGACCGACAACCAATTACGGCGCACTCCTAATCGGCACCCTGCCGAAGGCCTCAAATATTGATTCGGCGTTTCTATTCTCATTTGTTGGTATATAATATAAGTGTAGTATTTTCATTCTCTTCCCTTGTTAGTGTGTTGTAATGAAAGCAGGACTACCCAAGGAATCGGAGTAGTCATGTTAACGCGTTCAACGTGCCGTGTTGTTACCTAGTTAAACGCAAGCAAATTGTATTGAAGGATCTGCGGCCCATTAAATATCACACCTTGGCGTTTCAGAGTAGGAGTTGGTCAGGGAAACTCTGCCCAGTCTCCTGGCGGCCCGAGTGCCGAGTTGTGAGAACATGGAGAGAAAACATGGGTGACGGAGATAAAATGGTCGGGATTTATAGAATGTTACATCCCCGTGAGAGGTGTACATTGTATAGCACCTGTGTGGAAAGATAGCATAGAAGAGGGCCATTCCTTTGATGTGCCCGCGTCTTCTGTTTGACGCGAATGAATAAATAGGGGAATGTCTGAAATTAAAATACGAAACGGCATTAAAGTGTGATTCTAATTATCAGAATTGCAGGCTGTCTCGTTTTATGATTATTAGCACCGTGTCTCTCCGTGTGGCGGTTTTGTCTGTTATCTTATTTTTGAAGAAAAAAGTCAACAGTGGCGCGAGGTCGTATTTGACATGTGTTGTTTCTACATGTTCTTTTTATACAGGTATTAAAAGAGTCTCATACAGATTCAGATCGCTTGGCAGATATTCACCTGTACAATCATAACTTTTGGTTACTAACTGCACCGTTATATAAATAAATAAACAACACAAACAGATAACTCGTATATGTGTCATGTATGTGAGTTTCCAGTGTCTTTACGCATGCGGGCGATGAGTCACATAAAAGATTTGATATAAGCACACATGCCAAGGACATAGAATCTAGACTAAAATCGTTTTCATACATGTCTTCGCACTCCAAAAATTTCTAACCAGAAGATGGTGTGGTGATGTACTCTTGATCATGGAGTGTATCTCAGTCCAATCACCCCGATCAAATAATGGCATTATATGAGACAGAAGACAACCTCTTGTTCCTCACTGCCCTGTGATACTTGCCGCTGTGTACACTCGAGTGTCCCTGTACTTGTCAAAACCATTGAGCCTTCGTGTATCGAGTGTGTCAAATAAGCCGCCGATCCCCCCTTCCTTTTGTCCCCGGCGGCGCACATGTAGCGTGACCGCGTTGTACACGGGGCCTTCAACTCCTCTTGTCGACAGGCGAATTAATATGTTAAATTTTCTGGAAAACATGGTTCTTTTTACTCCTTTTTTCTGTCCTACACGCCGGCTGGATGCCGCAAGGAAGAGGAGAATAGTCGGATACAAAGGAGATACGGTGCTTGCTTGTGATGGTTTTATTGCAACTTCAAAGCACCTGAACGCTTTTCATCCCAGCGAACGCTACCTGCAAATGCTTAAGGTGGCGAACTGTGCCATGCCAGCAGCGTGCACATACGATCCCGTGTAGTCTTGAAAGGCTTCTCAGCGTTCCCCAGGGTTTTAGAAAAAACACTCTTTTCTGTCCACGCGTGCGTTGCGAAATGACTTTTAAAAATGACAATATTTTCTTCTTAATGTTGCAAATAAAATTTAAACTAGCGGTACATAAAACTATTTTGGTTTTATTCATGCGTAAACCCGCTTACATTTCAACTCATTCAGTGCCACAAGCTATTTGCTAAAGAGTCCGCAATGTCGAAGCCTATTTCGTCCTAAGAAAAGTCAGTTCCAGAGTGCTTTAACCCCCCAAATCACCAATAAATTAGTGTACCTTTTCATAAAGACATAAGCGGACTATTACCACTTGGCCGTTACCCCTAAACAGTTATTTCTTTGATAAAATTTAATCCCGTGCTACAAGAGCTCTGCTTGCGCGCCGTATCTTATCTGTGAAATAATAGGGGACCCAGGAAACCTAATTACTTTTCAATACGCCGCTTGCCAGATTTACAAGAACGAGTGATTTGAAGTACGTTTAGGCTCCATGAGAAAGAACGAAGATTGAGTTTTTTCGTAAACAACTCGTTGCTAAAACCTACAAATTAAACCGTTATTTAGAGTGATACTAGACGTTAAAGCTTCTCGAATAAATGCACTCAGCCGAAGTGATATGGCTTTGCTTCGACTTCGTTTGAAACCCAACAGTTGGGAAAGAGACGCTAAATCTTTGACTTTTTAGCTATACCCATATTGAATTTTGAAATAAAGAGTTCACTAAATTCCATTCACAAGATCTGGTAATGGTCATACATATGGTGTTAATAGCCCAAGAAATAAGCCGCCATCACGGTTGCTTAAACCCCACGAAACTGACTAAAATTATTTGGAGATGGGTTTTCGACCGGTCGCCGCAATTATCCTTCCATCACAATATTTCACCAGTCATCATCCCTCCCAAACCACGAGATTACGTCCCCCTTTCCCTGCCCATCATTACACGGTCAATTGGGCGCTGCGGGACCCCCTTTTAATCTCCAAACAGCCCGACTTTGTGCTTTATGCGTTTTGACCTCTCTTCTAAAACCATCAAACTTTAAACACTGTGTCACGGCCATTTCGGACGGTAAACCTTCATTTGCGGTGGCTTTTGAGTATGAAAGAGAGAGATTGTAATCAGATGAGCACGTGACGACTTGTTAAGCTGGGCAGACGACAAATTAACAGCATTCAACCCGGCGGGAAAACGCTGCCCGATTTTATCGTCTGATTGCCTTAGGACTGAAAGAAGTTCAGTTTAATTTTAATTTATAGAAGTAAGACGAGGTCATGGACACTGCCGGCCGTTGAGATAACGTAACAGGTAATAAAAAAGCTAATTGGGCTGGTTTTGATGTGCCTAATTTCTTATACACTTCAAAAGGAGCGTTCTTTTGATCTTTTCTTTGCAGTTTTTCATTTCGGTGTTCCTATGTGTGTTCACTCCTACTCGCGGCGATCATGAGATCGCAGGAAAACTGAACTCCTCACAGACTGAGACAGTAAGCTCACTCTCGCTTACACACACACAAACACAGGACTTTGGTTGTTCGATCAAAGGCACTACCTTCTAATTTCTTCACCAAATTGTCAACAGTAGTATTGACTCAGGAACTCATAGTAAATAACGTTTCACAAGGGCGTCCCGCTCTTCTTTGACTAGAGACTCGCCCTTTTTTCAATAGAGCTCAAACCGACAGAAACCCAACCCCAGTGACAAATTGGCTGGTTTAGAAAAGATTATTAGAGCTTACTAAAAATTCTATTCAACTTCAAACTATGTGCAGGTTCCTACGCCCCAACTCGGTCAATATCAAAATATTATCCTTATTAAGCGAGAGGGTCATTAAGCGATAGTGATAGCAATTTCTCAACGCGTCTTAACGGATTCTTCCCCAGTAACTGTTATTCTATTTGTTTAAAAAGCATGAGTCACAGTGAGAGGCAGACTAAGACACCTCATACCTGTTACGAATTGTCGTCCAAATCACTGTTGATTAGACCGGTATTTTCTTTCCACAAAAAATAAATCGCTGCGATTATCTAAGCTAGCAAACATCAAAGGCGTAAGGTTTCACTGCACACACCGGGGCGCTCTCTTTTCACTCAGTTTTTTTTTTCTGTTTTATTTTTTTTTTCAAGCATGAATTAATTTCGTTTCCTTCACACCTGCGGAACACGACGTTGAGAAAGCAAGCCGGCGGATTTCCGCAGTATTTTGGGATGTGGGTTTTGGGGATTCCTTTCACTTGCATTCGATCCCGTACACCTGTATTTACGAGATCAAATATGATTTGATACCTGAGAAAGTCAGACTTTTTTGTCATCTCTCTCTCTCAAACACACAGTCATACATAGGCCTACACACAGACACACTATATTTGACCCCCCCCCCAAAAAAAAAAAAAAATCCTTATACGGATAAGTCATCCAGTTGAGAAAAAAAACAGGATAAAAAATGAATTTTACTTAATTAAATTAAAATCAAACATTGACAAAGCCAGAAGCGTTCCCCAGCTCTCCCGGTGTGTATGTATAGCCCAGTGGACCGTGCACTTTCCCCGCTACCGAACACCCCACTCCGCCCTCTCAACCGGCGGATTAAACCCACTTGAGAATTCGAGGACGCTGTGCCTTAATCTCCCCTCACACACACCTCCGCGCGGCACGCCTTCAAGTGGGTGATTTCTAAACTTTCATCACTTAATAGGAGTGACTCTCGAGCGTGTCACCCTCATGGTTATATCCACATCTCCCAAGAGGTCTTTGAAGATGATTTTTGATTTCTACGCTCTTATGAGTCTTCCGGTTTACGACAAGAGCCTGTTGACACATAATATCATGAGTTCGGGTTTACTTTGCGTTCAAGCGAGCAGTTTAGTGGTTTTACTGGAGTACTAGCACGGGAGTCTAGTTACATACATTGTATAATAATAATAATAATAATAAAATAATAATAATATAACTACCTAATCATTTTCTGTGATAGAGAGGTTAACCCATTTCATACAAAAAAAGATTCTCTCTTTCACCACCTCCGCCACTCTCTCCCTCTTCCTTCATCTCTCTCTCTCTCTCTCTCGTTCTCTCCCCTCAGACAAAGGTTAACCTTAGGCATATGTCATGAAGCCGTAATGTGGCAGGCTCTCCTCTGTGGGATAAATGTTGTGTTTTAAACTGTTTAAACAACTGTTGAGAGCTGTTAAACTCATCAGAGGGGTTGGGTTACTAGTCTACAGCAGAGCTCAAAATTTTCACCCACTTTTTACACATCTTTCAATGATTAAGCATGAAAACGTTCGACATGAATTAATGTTTTGGTTTTAGGCATGATTGTTGCAAAAATATCTCTGTCACTCATTTGCACGTGTCAGACAATTACTTTGGTCTATCTTTAGATTTTTCTTCTTAAAATTTCGCTTGAAAGATGGGGCACATGATTTCCACACTTCCTCAAATGTTTCACGGCTCGTTTGTCGACGACACCATGGCTTATGTTCCTAAAATAAGTGTGAACCGGAAAACGATTTTTTCACAAGCTGGTATGCTTTAGATGCGTTTTCATTAATGCTCATTTGTCAAGTTCAAAAACACCGCCACCCGAAAATAGTTCCGATTACGACGAGTGGTTTATTAAAGTACGTTCTTGTCCGTGAAGAGTTCGCCGTCATAGGATTTGATAATCCATTCAAGTTACTGTAGAAATTACTCTCTCACCGGCGGCGCAGCGGGCCCGGTGAGTTCAGGATGTGAACATGTCTGACGAAATATGTGTCAAGCTATAACGAGAGATTTATGGAACAGAGGAGTGTATGTTTTATTTTATTTCATCGTCCGACACCAAAGTATCGACAATGAAAATAGATGCCTTCTTTTTCTTTTTCCATCTCTCTTTCTCTGTCTCTCTTGCGACAAATCAAATTAACAGTTCAAAAACATACCAAAATACACTTTCTTTCATGATAATCAATGTTAGCACTGCACGTAACAAGCACAAATTGAGAGCGATTAGCGTCAAAGAGGAGTTTAACTTATTGATGTTAATCTGGTTACTGGTAATAAGCCTATTCTGAGAGTCGGGTGTACTCTTTGCCATGATGTGCCTTGGAAGTTTGTCCATAATGCACTGGAAAAGATGGGAAAAGATCAAAAGTCGAAGGAAACATTGGATGATGTTTAAAGTGCCTAACGTTATTTTTAAGAAAATCATTATCTAAGCACCATTTTTGTTAATCTTTTTTGTGTTATGCATCAATCGATTGCTTAAAGCAATACCACATTTGCATCCTTTAAAGTCTTCTCGTTGGCAAACTCTTCATTTTGTATTTCACCATTTTAACCGGTGTTGTTTCCGTCTCCGTCGATGACATCTTAAGTCAAAAAGACACTTTTCTGTCTGTTTATCAGTCCTATATTGTCGTCTGTACGGTTAAATCACGACATAAGGGACAAGAATGATCAAAGTGACTTCCTATTACATCTAACAGCATATTTGTTTCTTTAATCCACAAAATTTCCATTAATTGAAAGTAAATGATTTTATTTCATTCCTTGTGACCCCTGTATTTTATTTACTTGTTGCGTTCCTGAGATGGGATTGATCAAAGGGGTTTCGTATTGGTAGAAACAGCAGGAATGTCCTCACTGGCCTAATTTAAATATTTTTATGTCCTTTTAGTCCTTGTAACATTTTTTGTCTCCAAAGACGGTTATGATCCAAGGAAGGGTTGATTGTTTTTAACAAAAGGAAACCACTTCATGTAACGGTCAAGGAATACTTGTCTCAACTGAATCACTGATGAGATCTACTTTTTTTCGATTTTAGGGGACGACGAGTGTCTGAGTCTCGCTCTTAAGAAAAGGTGCAAGAATGCTCTAGAAAGTCGACGGAAACGTAAGAACTTCGCCAGACGCTGCGAGATCAACTTTTTACCTCTGGTCTACGAACACGGGGAAGGCAGCAACAAACGGACGCAATTACTTTCCTGTCGGAACAACATCCCTGACTTTGGAGCCTGTCCCGAAACTAGACCCGAAAGCGAAATGTCTAAATTATATTGTGATCCAATCGCTGAAAACACACGACGGTGTGAAACCACGCACGATATCGTTAGGACGAGATGTCGTGTGTTCGAGATTTGCGACCATGCTGTCTTGCTCTCTGGAGGCTGGGACAAACACGGGAGCTTGATGAGACACAAGCAAAACATTATAGAGTTTTATGGAATGCTTCGAAATAATGGATTTAAACGAGGCAATATCAAGATTTTCTTTGCCAACGGCCTGGAAAACGGAATCGAAGGTGAGTTTCTTTAAAATCAAGTACATGTGGAAAAACTGGCTGAGAAGAAAATAAAAAGGAAAGAAAGAAAGAATGAATGAATGAATGAATGAATGAATGAAAAGAGTGAACAAGTGGCCATACATTAAACAGTAGATAAAGCGTTCACAGGCAAAATAAAAGTAGGCGATCTGGAAAGCCTAAATATTGTTTTTTAAAAATTTCAAATTGAAAATTTGTGTGGTGAATAAGTTGAGCTTTTGCCAACCAGGTGTTGTAGACAAATGGAAATTAGGGACAAGATCGTGTCAAGCGGATAGGAATGGGAACGTCTTGGGTTGGTCGCATACCATGGCGCCGCCGCAACATCATTTTTTCCTTCAGATCTTCACACTCTCAAATAACACCAAATATTACAACAGAAAATTGTTTATATTAGGCGGCTAAATGATAAGAATGTCAACATAACCCGTACAACAAGGGATGGGGCACTGGGTGTAATATAGATAAAAGAGCTCGCATTCTTGGAGAAGGGAAGGTTTTTAGCTTCAAAGAGAAGGTGTTTTTCAGAAGAGCCAGCCTCCGTAACGTGAGGAGCGAAGAGTCAAACACATGTCCTTGATATGGAGAGGATAGAATACAGAGAATGAGTACACTAGCATTGTGTGCATAATTGGGCCTCTTTTGATCCTGTCCTTTCTCTACTCTTCTCGCCATATGCTTGCACGATCTAAGATGCATTCAGGGTCTTGTGCATGTGTGAAAAGGACGCTCTTTGGGGGGAAGAAAACAGATGGAACGCGCTCCAGTAAGCGCCTATGGCCACTCGCCTTTGATGACGAGAGCTCAAACGCGGGTCCCCATTCTTGTTCGCTTTGAGTCGCGTAGCTGAGGCGAGTGGAAAGTAAGCATCATTACTGGCACATTACAGCCTATTTCCCATTGTAGTGCATTGACGGCCTAATGTTGAAGCTTTGTACGCGCCCTTTTCATTGTGGAGAAACTCGGGGGAAAGCCGAGATGGGAATTCCTGTCTCCACTCAGGTGTGAAAATGAGCTCCAACTCTGACACTGTGGGTTAGAGAACTTCTAGATGCTCCTGTCACAGGCGTCAAATATTTATGAAGTTATTGATCGTTTAATTGCAATCAAGCTGCTGAATGCATATTGTACGGTCAGTCCAGGAAAACGATTTGATTTCAGTCTATCAGACACTGTCTATGACCCGCGGGCTCGCTTTTCACTTTTGGGCATGACGAATTAAAAAAACGCGGAATTAAAGATGGGAAAAACGAATTAGATTATATTCTTATATTAGGACAAACATGTATACTACTATTAATAATAATTTTGATGTTGTTTTGAATCTAACTGAATACGGGGCCTTGTTTTACTATTACATGTAGGAAATGATGAGAAGTGATGGAAATCCCAAATGCAGAAATCCTCCCACCTGCGGCAGGAGCCACAGGGGCTAACACGCGTGAAAAGTTTTAAACAAACTTTATTTGTTTACTTAGGTTAGCCGCTTTCTGTAGCCATTGTATGTGCACGTGCGACAGGGCCTTAAGGAAAACAATCACAGGAAAACAGTAGCAAAATTTATGGGAAGCTGAAAATGTAATCATCTCGGTGAAAATAGCCGCTCATGGGCGCTGCGTTACAATTATTCTAACGCAGGATCAGTCTGGTTGGTACGCTTGCTTTCATAGAATGGAGATCGAACATCTACCCTAAATGTTTGAATAGCCAAATAGCCTAAATCTAGATCTTCAAAAAATAAATCAATCCATTAATGAATATCCATTAGGTGTCTTACAATGTCTGATCTTCTGAAATTTTGGCTTGATTTGTTGGTCACTGAGATTGTTAATAGTATACACTCTTACCATTTTGACAAAGTAAACAATTTAAAAACGCCAGTGTAACCGATTTGTGCTTTGTGACGTCACCATACGGATTTGATTGCGTCACATATAATCAGTCTGTTGATAATTTCTGACACCCTATCATATTGGCACTTTTTCACAAAGTTGATCAGTAGAAATAGGACTGCATGGCCTTGGCCAGTGAAAAAAGCTCCCAAGTCGTCCTTTCAAACATGTTCTAAGGCGCCTAAATGATACATAAATTACCTACGCATTGCAAATTATTATTTATTCATTTTTTTATAAATAAATTAGCAAATTTTGATACAATGCCAATGATCTAAGAATAGAGCACGCAGAGATGATATATGTACATGATATATATGTATATAACAGAAAAAAGGGGATATCTTTTTAAAATCCACAAAGTGCATATAGTGCACAGGGATCAAATACCTCATTTTGCTAAAATATAACAATATATGTGTCGTGTCGGGTAAATGTTTCTTTTGTACCGCGATAGGCATCTTACGTCATTTGAGTCAACATGGACACATATTTATTCTGGCTGATTCTTTTAAATCAGTCTTGATTGAAATTGCACATTTCCCTCCCCGTATTTTAGAGCAATACTTTGACACAGAATGCAGTATAAATGATGATCATAACGTTCAGATTGTGCGGTGCAGTATTCACATTGAACACACAGAGGCTCAACTTTACTATATTTATTACAATACATGCCTGTGAATTTCAGACCTTTCTTGACTTTCTTGGGCCACCAAGATTTTGACTGACAAGGGGTGGAAAGGGGCGGTTATAGAGATGGTGTGTGCGTGCGTGCGTGCGTGCGTGCGTGTGTGTGTGTGTGAGGGGGGTAGAGGAGGGTGAGGGACTTGGAGTCACGACGCCTGCCCTCCTCTCTGTTAAGTTGCAAACCTGTTATTTTTGAAAGCACAACCTCGTGGCCCCTCGTGATCATAGCGGCGTTGGCTCCCTCAAAGTTTTCTTGTAGCACGTGGAGAGAAGGGTCGACTTTATCAAAGGTTTCTCCTGTTACTCACCGTGATTTGATTAGTTAGACTAACGATTCTAATTACGGCTCTCTTACCACCAGTGGGCTTTGATCTTCTGTTTGTAACGAACCTCCGCTTGTTGCTTATCCACTCTATTCCGCGTCGGGCTCACTTGAACCAGAAATTTCTTCTAACTGATCAGCTGACATGAAAACGTGGGTTAAATTGAAACATTAAACCAATATGTGACAATCTAGAAAAAAAAAACATGTATCTCATAAACGAACTATTTACCCACACTGATGCCGTTTGGCAAATTAAATTGTTATTAAAATACTCTTTTTATAGCATATGACTTCTGGTTGTTGGAGAGGCGGGGGCGTTCTACGGAATTCTTCCCCCAGGGTTTCAAGGGTTAGATACCGTGCCCCGAATCTTGGTCCCAAGACGTTTCTTCAGAGCCCAGGTGTAACTGCGCTGGGTCGGTTCGTTAATGTCAAGTTTGACGGCATACTAAGGTCTTGATCAGAGCACTATGTGCAACTGTTTCGCGTGTACTTAATGGCTCGGATCGCCTCTGGTTAAAGGGGGAACAGATTGGCAGGTTTCGGGCGCTTTGATGCTTGGTCGTTTGATTGACAATTTGTGCTCAGTCAAAGAGTTTGCTTTTTAGTATTAATCTGCAGAAACGCCTTGCAGTACATTCCCCGCTCTTTCTGAGCGCTGCGTTGGCCTGTTGTTTATCATCTTAAGTTGTTTCTTATTATTTCCCAAAATATATTTTGCTGTTTGTTATCTGGGGGCATTGTTCTATGGTGTGTGGTGAAGACCTGGACTCCACTGCACGAGAGAGAGAGAGAGAGAGAGAGAGAGAGAGAGAGAGCTTAATTAATTAGGATTCAGAAAAATAGTTGAAGGTATTTCATTTGTATAAGATGTATAGTTTCATCACACATCCGGGTGGTTATTGCAAACTACAATATCTCCCTGTTACACCATGATAATTTACAAAACTAGAAATAATAATTTGTCAATATTTGCATCAATCTCTGAATTATTTGATTGATGATTGTTTTATCTTTATAAACTGTTTGTCCACTGCATGTTCCTTTGAATTAAACATAAATTTAAACTTATTTGTCTATTTATTCAAAAACATTCAAATGAGGTTAAGTATTAAAAAACGTATTAATGCCCTCGTCGAAATATGACATTGTTACCCTTGACCCCACCTCCCCCACTCTCTCCATCAGTCACTTATTCACAATTCCAGCGAACTCACTCCAGATTCAGTAACGTGAACTAGTACCCGAGCCTCTCGGCAACAACCTCCAAAGACCTTTTCTCAAAACAACAAACAAAATTATAGAAATCAAAGTTAAGAAGAATTAGTCCCAATGTAATGGAACGCTAGGAATGAGGCACTGGGCCGTGGAGAGAAAAGGAGACGCGAATTAATAATGATGATATGCAGTGACAGATTGCTCTCCTCTCTGAAGAAGTTCAAGGGATCTGAAAAATCTGCTACATATTAGAGGTCCCCCTTCAAAGGGATTCCGGTCTTTTTGCAGCTACTGTTTTCCGTGTAGATATATGAAAGTTCACATCAGCCACCGAATCTCATTGTTATTTCCTCATTCCGCGTTCATCCCCATGTCGTGCAGTAATGTCCCCCCGGTCGTGTTACCTACATTCATATTAATTAATCCGTTAGCACAACCCCCCGTCCCGCCGTGCTTTAAGACAATGTGACTCATTTGTGGCTTTCTTTCTACCTGTCTTCAACATATTCTTTGTGGATATAAATATATTGCTGATTAGTGAGGCGCGAAGCACCTCAGGAGCACTAATGACTGTCTGCCAACGAGGCCAACAGTAACGAATTAAAGCTGTTTTTACAGGTACTTTGTTCTATTTTATAAATACAATTTGTTTCTGCTGTGAACAATAATAAGCCTGTGGAATTCTTGTTCTTGTTTTGTGTTCCTTTGGACTAAACACCAAAGCGAAAATTCAAGGCACGAGCGCATGTAAATATTCCACGACGATTCCTTTGATTATTCATCAAAGAGAAAATGATTATGGAAGAAATTATTTTGCAAGGATTCGCGCATGATACCCCAGAAAAAAAATTCTGAAGAACGTTTCGGCGCTTTTGGCGAATTTCTGCAGGGCTTTTGGCCCAAGGATATCTAAGTAAACAAAGTATGTTTCAGATTAACTTCAATTCGATAAAATAAACCATTTGTCTCGTTCGTTTTGCTGCGAATGTCCAGGTTAACAGGCTACTTAACTGATACTGCTAGAACGTGAAGCTACCTGCACGAGAGCGCTACGTCGTCTTTGAAGTCAGGCATAACAAGTGTTAAGGGGGGAACATCAAAGGGATGCCGACAGTTGGGGAGAATGGTACCTTGCTGATGAAAATTGGGGGAGGGGGTGATGGTTGAGTGAGGGGGTTGGACAGAGGGAGAGGAGATCGGAAGGAAGAGAGAGGGGGAAATAAAAGAAAGAGTGGAAAGGGACAGAGAAATAGAAAAGGAGGGGAAGTACTTTGTAAATTATCTTAATGTTAGTAAAAAATGGCGATGAATGCAAGCACATGAACGCTGCATGAAACAAACGAGAGTCCAACACTGCGTGCTGCCCTATTCACACGACACCAGTGTCGATATTTAAACATTTATCTCAACTTGGGCACTCGCAGGGTAGAGCTAAAAATCACGTAAAGCTACATCGTCAAAATGTGCACTATATTTGTGACATAGACCTTGAAGATTGTGGAACTGAGCCTGAGACCTGAGACCGTAAAATGAGATCAAGAGCCGTCCGTAAGCACGATGATCTTCTTGAAAAATAAAAGAAAATGTCCTCTCTGTAATAAATCGAAATAAATTTATCACTCATTTGAAGTAGAAATAACGTGTTACCTCATATAAATAAATTAAAATATTATTGAAAATCGAATAAATTGCAAATGATGAAATAACACTTTAACCCACATACACAAGAGATTATGTTTTATATCGTGTTAATAATACCAACACGTATTGACAGCCTTTTGTCAAACAAAAAGATATATAGTTGTCCACTTACGAAGCAAATGACAAATTTCAAACAAGAACGAAGAACACTGGTTTAGTATAGTGCGGTCGCTTGTGAAGAAATTGAAACATTGTTAACACAGGCGACGCTTTAACACATCTTATTATGATTTCCCCTCCGTCGCAACGCCCGGTGGACGGTCTTTAAGTGGGGAGCAAGCGGGGTTCAATTAAGAAGTCGTGTAACGCAAGCGCTTCAACGCATTTCAATAGCGGACACAATTCGAATTTCGAATGAAACTCTCAGCTTCAAAGATGAAGTCAAATAAACAGTAATCAAGGCGCTTTTGTGGTGCTTTGATGCCGAAAATACCCCCAAGCCTACGGTCCGGGACTCGGGAGATCTTTTAATGAATTTCGTCAATTTTGTCATAGGTATCAATACCTCTGAAATGAAAGTCAGAGAGTTACTGGCGCATTGGCTATTTTGGTTGGGACGCGCAGGCTCCATGCAAACATCAAAGTAAAAACTTAAAGAGTTTTAATTCCGCCAATCTGAAGGGGGCGACGAAATGGTGCGATCTGATAAATTATTACCCGCTACATGTAACTTGCTGCTCTGCGTTCACAATGCATTGTATGCATGTGTAAAATACAGATACGCACGCCGTCATTTCAGATTGCCAGCTTCACACTTCGCTGAATCGAATTCTCTCTCTCTCTCTCTCTCTCTCTCTCACACACACACACACACGTCGGCGCACGCACATACGCACACACACACACACACACACACACACAGAGAGAGAGAGAGAGAGAGAGAGAGAGAGAGAGAGAGAGAGAAGCTGGGGGGGGGGGGGGGGGGGGGGGGAAAAAAAAAAAAAAGACATTCCGTCACTTCATTCAGCAATGGTAAAACACAAGACAAGGACATTAATTACAAAATGTAGGNCACACACACACACACACACAGAGAGAGAGAGAGAGGAGAGAGAGAGAGAGAGAGAGAGAGAGATGGGGGGGGGGGGGGAGGGGAAGGGGACAAAAAAATAATAATAGAAAATAAAGGCCGGGAAGTGAGAGGTGTGGAATAAAATAAAAAGTGAACAGAAGATGGATCTCATTCCCACAAAACCGCCCCGCTAGGAATTAGAATAAGCAAACAATTTCAGACACAGATCACAGCTCTCCTGTAATTTCTTTAATCATTTTAGCGAGGAATGCTTTTCCTTTGATGTGTCTCTCCTGGCCCGGGCAGCAGGGGGGCCGTCGGGCTGCGCTCCATTTGCCAGACCTCTTTTTCACAGCCACGTCTTTCGCTCACAACAAAAGCACACACCATTTGCAGATAATTCTACACAACCACATGATCCCCTGCATAGGATCACCATATTGCATTTTTGATGTCTAATTAAAGGAGGACATGAGTGCGTGCGTTTGTTCTTGCATGCAGTTGTGTGATTTCGTGTGCGCGTGCAATCCTGTTTGTGTTTGCGGCCATAGTACATTTTAAAACTTCATGGATTTTTCTGCTGTGTTTACACATTTCTTGTCGTTATATTAATTGAATAATTTCCCAATTCATTGTGCGACCAATTTGGCTGTAAAAAAATCGAGTACATTGATTTCCAATTTGAAACAACGGTTTGATCTTGTCTTGCAGTGCCTGGCGATGACGAACCACACGAGGTGTTTCCCGCTGCAATGAAGCTGGCCATGAGGTTCCACATGCGAAAACTGTGCGAAAACCCTCACTGTGTTGATTCCCTGGTCCTCTACATGAACAGTCCGACTAAAAATGATGGGACAAGCTTACTGTGGGACATAGACCAGGATGGAAAGGTAAATATATATTACGCTAACACAATATATGAGAAATTTTACCGTTTCTTTAACTAAAAATTTAAAGATTTAACTTTAGACCAGAGTAGGGCTAACTCTTTTCAAGGAATGTGAGCTTACAGTAAACATTATAAACCAATTACTAAAGTTTGGTCGTTGTCCGATTTTGAATAGATCTCAGGTGAATTGAGCTTAAATCTGTGTCACCTGACTGTACCCTCCCCCAATCCACAAAATAAATGGGTTTTAGCTAACGACCCGAGTATATTCAGATTCTTTTTGGTATAGAGACCAGATTTTCTAAAGATCTCATAGCATATATCCGACTGTGATTTCAATCTCGGTTTAAATTTCATTGATATTAAATGTGTTTGGTGTGCCCTGGGAGTTGAGGCAGTGTCCTGTGATTCAACAACTGCAATTTGTAGTTAACGTATTCAAAAGTCTCTTACTTACTTGGTTTACATAACAACATGGAACGAAATAAATATAGGCCTATTTAGAAAATATGATATACGCAATGCGGACATATAATCATAAACAACCTCCTTTTTTTTTATTTGTAGTCAGAAGAAAGTGAACGATACCGTATTGAAGAGCTACTCTCTGATCTGCGCAGTTGTGCAGCTCGACAAGTGCACGTGATCGTGGACCAGAGCTACGCTGGGGAGTTAGCACGTGCTTTTCGGCGGTCACGTGAGCATAGAAACGTGGTTGTATACGCTAGTGGAAAAGATGGAGAATATTCCTACGGGAACGAGTACACACAACACTGGGTGGACTACCCCCACACACACCGATGTACACATCACGTCCACGAGGTGCGAATTTTCTCTACCTTTCTTTTTCAATATATATTTTAAAGATTGGGATAAAATCTTGGTTAACATGCTTTTATACAGAAGAAAGAATAAAGAGAACTTTTAATTTGTAACTTATTATATGATTTAGTTCCCTTTAACCCTGTTACATCGGGCTTGTGAACGCATGGAGATAATACAATGGGGAGAATGGGCTAAAACTCGTTCTGCAAGCGGTCGAACGCCCGGTTTAAAAGGTAAATACGCATCAAAAAGAGAAGGCAAAAATATATTAAACCGAAGCATCACACATGCCACTTTTCTTTTACAGGAAGCAAGAATACACGTTTTACACTCCACGCCGGAAATAGCCGAACCTGACGGAACAAGCCGAACAACAATCTTCGGAGCACCCTGTGATGTTATCCCGCCTTTTACGGAAAAAGAATTACGGCGAAATTACTGGGGGTGTCAAAATCTTCCGACGGCTATATGGTTTAGACAAGTATCATCAAGGAGCTCTGACATTGGTCTTATCTTAGACGTTCCCCGATATAAGTCAGACAGTTCAATGCCCTACACGTAGTTAAAACTGTACAGCGCCGTCTATCTCTAATATTGTATAGTATTGTGTATAGTACTGGGGAATTGTATATTTGTAATTTTATTTTATTCAATTTATTGTATAAAAGCAATCTGTACAAAGTCTAGTCCACGGTAAAATATTGCCGACATATTTGTAAATACGTGTAACATGCAAGCCATGACAGTTATGGGTGTTCCAAGAATGCACACCCGCGACATCTACTGTCCGAGAGGAAATAACGGTAGTGACACCTATAGATGAGAAACATCCCCTGACATTATCAACCTCTGTGAGCAAAATTGAAGCGCGACTCCTGTAAAACTGGTAAAAGACGAAAAAAAATGTTATATGGAGATTTATACAGTGAAGGTCTGAAGGACGATGTGAATGCGAACATTCTCAATGAATGAGGCAAATGATTCAGATTGTTAAAACACGCCATGAATGATTATGAACGACATGATAGTTTTCTCATATTGGAAATATGGAGAGCTTTTTTCTAACAGAGGAATGAGCACAGGGGCTAAAACACCGACCTCTAACTTAAAGTGAACCTTCATAATTATAGAATTACAAAAAATTCTATAAAGGAACATAGCATGTGTCGAAGACTGAACTATGGACGCCGTATTACTAAAGGGTCAGTTTTGTAAAGAAACGTACGGCTTTTAGATGTGCTGTCATACGACCTCACCGTTTAACGCTAGATGGAGTGACTGCCACTTCAAAACAATTGGTGGCGTTGCTATATTTACCTACTCTGGTTGCCAATGATGATTATGTCGTTCATGTTGTAAATATACGAATGGAAACAAACGTCTTTACATTGTTGTGGTGTTTTAAATTTATTTTTCATACTTGAAAGCGTACCAAACCAGGTTAGATGGTAACATATGACTTTAACCGTAACAATTTACGCGATAAACCACGCTTAATCGTAGATAAATTAATTATTAAAAACACAGTGATAAGTCGGCTTGATAAACCATGCCTATGCTGTGATGTCTCCTCTATCACATTCTTATTTCTTCACTATCCCAAACAGACGATCTTTATCACCTTCAAACGTGTTTGTAACACATCTGTGCTTCGTTTGTACCACATTCAGAAGATTATTTGGAGCAGACTGCACGCAAGTCATCTCGTCATATTATACCTCGATTGACCGTGTATTTGGATTCAACTAAAAGCTTTATGGACGTCACATCTTTTATATTATAGCCCCAATTTTTTTCAAAAGTAAGATATTAATTTGCATGTACCATTGTATATAAAGATCTTAAATCTAGCTCAACCTCGAGTTTCTTCGCATAATTTAGGATGTTGTGCTATGATAAACCCATTCAAAAATATGCAGAGGCAACACCTGAAGGACCAGCGAAATTTTACAATGTTAATTTTTGTTGTTGTTTTTTTTTCTTGGAATTTTTTTAAAAATCTTTTTTTTTTATTTTATATATATCAAGTACTATTTTTTATATTTTTTATGTTATGGAACTGCTTACCATTTTCTAGCAATAGAGAAATAACACGTGGTATAGCTTTTCTTTTCGAGTGGGTAGCCCTGAAAAGGGCTGTTTTGGAGGAATATGATAACTTCCTACATGCAACTTGCACCACCGGGAAGTCTGCTGCTATGGAAATCTGGACGGTAGGGAGCTGGATCACCAACGGCAATCATGACTGGGGGCTCGTATAGACGACTGTTAGGATTATTCCTCTCGTCCAAAGCGGGCACGTAGATGAATCTAGGTTTGGCAGGGGGGCAACCGAGCTTATGTCTCACCTTGCTAATGCTGGACTCACTGACGTCAAGGCCTGAAATAAATGAGTATATTTTATTATAAATCTATTTTGATTGATAATATCATCATTATGGCTACTTTAAAACTTAAGACAGAACAAATGTTAAAGAAAAAAACATACTTAGTGCTGCATACTTGGTATGATGTAAAATTATTACAAGTGCTCCAATGAACCATGCAAATGAAATAATGTACCTTATAATAGGGAACAAATATTAATTACAAATACTACAGGAAAATTTCGTCTCACCTGTTTTCTTGTACAGGATGCTTTGCAGCTTTGCGGCGCTGGTCCAGGGGTTTCTCTTCATCGTTTTTCGAATGATATCATAATGCTGGGAGTCAAATTTCTTCCCGGGCGGTAGAGTTCCTTTGGTTTTCTTCCCCTTTGTATTTTGCTTCTTGGCAGCGGAGGTGCTTTTCCCAGAGGCAGTCTGTGACTGCTTCTTGGATTTTCCTCCACTTGTTCCTTTCCCTTGTCCACCCTTGGAGGAAGTGGCTGCGGATTTCCCGGCAACTGCAATTGTAGAGCGTGCTTTGGCGTTCTTCAGAGGCATGGCTGCTGAAAGTGTGTAGCTTACCGCCAACCCGTGCCTTTTTATACACACCTGAAGCCTGGACCAACGCGACACGTGCGCGTGCCATCTATTGTTTACTGAGGACATACGCTACAATTAGTACAAAATTAGTACAAAAAGAGAGAAAAGGTGCGAGATCGCACAGCTAGATTAATTCCTGGTGACGCACAGATAATTATGGGGTTCGGAGGGAAAAGCCAAAGCGATTGAAGATTTTGCTCAGGTAGATTGGTCATTTAGTGTCTTAATTGCAATCAAGGGAGGTATTTTTATTCTTCTACTCAAGTGTCATCCACGGCTAGCCGGTTGACACCTCTGATCACAAGGTAGGAGGAACGCACGAAGTCTGGTTAATTACAGAGTGCGGTACATTAGGACCAGTTGATCAGTATCTATGTCTTCAGGTAGATAACTAACGTGTCAACAACACTTTAAACGATTGACACTAACATTAAGCTTGCTACGGTGACTTTCAGTTGGAAAATTGACTATTTGATTTGAAAACAGTCGAGAATGGCTTGAAAAAGGAGCTGCAGTTTTAATTATTGATTATTTTAAATACAAAATCAATCTAGATTAAATTTGTCAGGGTTTCCTAGGAAAACCCCTCGTATATCATAGGCCCTACACGGTTTTGCTGTCCCTATTGTAAAAATAATGCCATCACGACAACCGGAGTTATGAATCAAAACTAAGTGGAGAAAATATATGGCACCCTATTTCAACAGACGGCTGTGCAACAATAGGACTTTGATATTCACTTTTCGCTGACATGAAACCTGCTTAGATAGAGCAATAACACTTTTCTTCACTCTTTCTTCTGCTTTTGTTGTTTTTGTTTTTCATCACATTTTGTAGATACCTTCAACCAAAATGCAGGTGAGGAAAGCACCTGTGGACCTGACTACAGCGCGTTTTTTTTCTTCCCCCCTCTCTAATCGACTAGTTCCCACACAGTAACGGGAATAATTCTAAAGACACGTTAAAAGCACTGGTTTATAATCTTAACGCTTTTTTATGGCTATAACCGGTGCGTAAATTATAGGAGATTTAAAACTAAGCCATGGGGACCCTTCAGGGATATTTACTACTCTTAAGCACCCTACTGTGAGCAGTAGCATCACCAATAGAAAAATGCTCCTGTACTTATGTACATCAAAATAAACGGGTTGATGACATACCATCCTTTGCCAGTCAGAACGATAGCGGCCCGCTGATCATTGATCATGCTGTGTATTTCTTGAGTTAATTCCCCTCAAATCACCTAATACTGTAAAATATACATGTAGGAAAAGATTATAACAGAGATTTCTTGAATATTCCTTCCTTAAATAAATCGTAATTTTGTCCATGATTTGTCATACGTTTTTTTACCATGTTCAAATGAGAAAATTTTTGCTGCTGAAAACGCACCATAGAGTTTCATGATTGAATAAATGGTGAAAATCATGCACCATGTGTCCCAACTCTTGAAAAAGCGCTATCTTTCAGTGGGATTATCAGCAAGAAAAGTTATTTTATTTTTTCTTCAAAAGTTAAATCGCCGCTATTGCTTTACCCTATCGACTGTAATTGCAGATACTGTATACACATGTATATCCAAAGTGGCTCTCTTCGTGTTAAGGTAGAAAGTTTCCCTTTGATCTGAAGCCTACCAACGAAGCTTCTGCGGCCCGCTGTACATGTACCGTAACAGAGTTACGACAGCAGGTGACGGAAATACAGGTGGACGTATCTATAAAATGTTATTTAATGTTTTTGGCAAACCCCTTGTTGCCAGCATGCTCTGCTACTTGAGGCTGTGACAGACAGGCGCGTGCAACGTCTGGTGATATATATATATATATATATATATATATATATATATATATATATATATATATATATATATATATATATATATATATGACGACATCAAGCAGTGACCCTGCCCAAGGTCACCAGTTTTACTTGGCAATACCTGCCTTAACCATCGACAAAATTACGAAGTACAAAATTCCGATTTTCGTTATTATCTCCAAGCCTTAACTGTTTTATATTATATTTGTTTTTCAAAGTGATATTCTCACATTATTGCTGCTATGGCAAAATTGTAAGATGAAAGGGAGAGGTGGTCTGCTTTGCATTTGGATTTTGAAATTACATGGGTTTCTACATTTTCCTTACGTCCGTAAGAAATACAACATCTAAAACTGTTCATTTAATTATGATCTAAAGAGTTCTAAGATCTATTTAGTTCTTAGGTTATTATTTTGATTCACTCTCGTGATGGAATATGAGACTGATGAATTTTATAGCACAAAATTTTATTTTTAGTTCTTAAAATAACTCAGAAACGAGTTAATAGATCGTAAATTTCTTTATAGTTTTTTTATATGACATGCCTTGGTGACTTATGTCAAAATAAAAGTCCTGAAACTTCCAGGAAAATCAATTGTCTAGGTTTAACACGCAAAAAAGCCTTAAATATTGTTGCGACGGTTCATCCTTTCCGCATATTCGACCTTACAGCGCCATAAAGTCTGGTATGGTGATGTCGCACATGGACACGCCTTTGTGAGACTCACATCAAACATCACGTGACTTATTGTCAGGTGAAACAGTTAAAATCTCGGATCACTGACCTCCCATGGTAACCCTCAACTCATGTTGTCATCTAGTAGGCGTAAGCTGTTAGGTGTTGTTACCTGTTTAGGTAAGGCAGATCTGTTTGAAATCGATATTACAGTTTTCACCTACATGCAATAACACTGCCGTTACGTTATCAGCTCGAATAAAAAAATTCACCCGATGTATTTTCATGCAACAGCATTATATCATAACACGTCGATATTTATTTCCGCATCATCCAACGAATAAGGGAAATATCCTGATATTTATATCATCTAAGGAGAAAAAGATAAATAATTGTATGGTATTGCTTCCCGTTTAGAGCAACACAACAGGCCTAGGAATGACCAATCAAGCGCTATTTCCGGGAGAACATCACGCGTCCATTTTGAACACCCCCTTTACCATGCAAGCCTCGCCGTCATTGTTTCTGAACTTCATCACGTGACACAACGCATATAAAATAGCCCAAGACAAGCATCCATCTCCGATCTTGGACACATAAAACGTTTTATTCGTCCCAGCTCTGATCAACCAGCGTGTACTTAATTTATCTCCAAGACTACGTATATGAACATGTGGCCAGCAGTCGCGGTAGCAGCTGTCACACAGCTCCAGCTGAGAGCGGATATGCAAATGCCATATTCTGTCCCCACCCATTTGTTAGTTTGCTAGCCAAGGCGGACATACAGCGCTATATTACGGGACTTTACATCAAACTTTGCTTCGTTACCGCGTAAATAGGATATTTTTGATTTTCCGCGCGTTGTTTACGAGTTTAAAACTGAGAACGCGTTCCTGCATTTCTCAGGTGTCGTTCAGAAAAAAAAACTCCAAGGATGAAATACATTCCGTTCTTTTAAAGTATGCTCCATAATTCACATTCCATTCAAGGCATGTAATATATGACCAGGAATACTTGCTGATTGTCTATATACTTACAATGGAGACCAAGGCAGAGGAGACAGAGAGGCCCAGTGGTAGCATATCCTGTTCTGATAGGTGCAGAGTCGTTCTCAAGGTAAACTTACCTATTCCAAAAGTGACAAATACAATACATATATTTCAGAAAATACATACATTTTGTTTGGCAGAAGTATCATTTCTAAATTAAACGTTCAGTTTTCAAATTCTTGTATTCTTTAAATGTGACGTTATTGTGTAAAAGTATTGCTTGACTAACGATATAAAAATGCATAAAAACAATTGTGAATTCAGTCCAAGTAAACCGTAGAATTCTCGGAAATGTGAAATGTTACTGGAGCAACAAACGTTAAAAACGTATGAACATAGTGGTTACTAAGCTTAATATTATTTCAAAAGGATGTTTTCACACAAATTTTCAGTCCTTATTTAAAGGCAAGATGATGTATGCCAGTTTCATAGAAACATTTAAGCACATTAAAGAAGATATGGTTATTGTTGCGTTTTTGGACTGATGTCAAAATGCTGTAAAATATTCAGGCATTCCTTTGTTTTGAGGCTTGGTAAATGTTGTAAGAAGTGCTGTGACTAACATCTGATTATACACACAAGTAAACGCAGAAATTATACTCAAACTTTCCGTTAATTAAATAAGTGAGCAATTACATATTTTGTAAGATTAATAAGTGCAACAAAAGGTGGGGGTCAATGGGGTAGGTCGTAAATGTTCCAAATGACATTTTTACTTCAGATTTTGCATAGTAATTAAGTCATTAACAAATTAAACGTAAGGTAGACCGTGTTAGCTGACTTGCAGTTTCTTTGCGTTATCCACCATGCCATATTTTTCAAAATAAAAAAAGAAAGAAAAATGAAGAATAGGCCTTTTCAGGCTCTAACGTATGAAAAACGTTCATGTGATACTGACAGATGCATTTTCATATGTTGCTTATGTTATGGTGTGTGGTGGACAAATTTTATGACAGAAAGATAAGTTTCTTACTAATGAAATAAAAAAATTCTCTGTATGCGGTGTATACTTTCCACTTTCTGTTTGTTGGGTGCTTGCGACGTGTGATTAAAAGGGTTTAAAACTACACAAAACAATCCAATTGTTAATGGATATTTCTATTACAAATGTGGAACATCAAAAAAAATTCTGAAATATAAAATTTTTGTTTACTATTTGATAAATGGTAACGATGAGAGAAAGAGGCGGGGGATTGGGTTCGATGGGTAATGCAGGCTACTTCCATTTCTATTTCTCTTTATTTTTAGCTTGTCATAGGAATCCTGGTGTCGTTGCTGATGACGTCATCACTCGTCTTGAACAAACTGTCCTTAGTTTGGCTGCTGGGAGGGACGCATATCAACAACCTCCGCCTGGAAACATGGTGAGGGTCAAATCATCTACATATGACCGTCATTTTCTCCACTAAGGTGTTTCAGCTTTGACCTATAACAAACTTACGACGAGCATTTTGACGTCAAGGTTGAGGCAGCAGTTTGATAAGGAAATGTACTGAAAAATTTGAACTTTATTTATTGCCCTTAGCAGTGCTAAATTAAAATGGGGAAAGTTTACAGGTTTATGTCGTTTTACTACCAAAATGACTTTGAAGGTGTCTCTTTATTATTTTTATTAGTTTTTTTTTTTTGGGGGGGGGGGGGGTACTAGTAGGTCCTTAGGAAACATTGGTCTCTACTTGAATAAAAAGTACATTAACCAGTTTAGAGCGGTTCAAAGATACCGATGGCCACTTCTTTCATTTAATATATTAATAAAACATTTAATTTTCAGACCAGACAAACATTTTATCGTGTTTTCTTCCCTAGGTATGCAGCATTTGCTCTTGTCTTGCTATATCCAGAATTATTTGCGCTGATAAAAGTTTTCTGGAACACTTCCTTCATTAAGAAGACCAAGACTCACCAGTGGCCCAGTGGGATAGCCCTGTTTGTGGTGAGAGGTGTTTATGGCAATCTTTAAGTGAAAAGTTTTAAATTATATCAACTGTCAATACTTGTTTTAAGCAATTCATTAATCGTCAAGATCGGAATTGATTCTTAAGATTAAAAATGCCTTACGGATTACCCTATTCAGTTAATATCTTACGTTTACATACTGTAAAATTATTTGTGAAATGTATATTAGCAAAATTGTTAAACTGATTGCTTTCAGGGAGAGTCCCGCGGAACTAATTCGATCTACGTAGACCGATAGTATCAATTGGAATGAGCCCTTTACCTATCGAAATATTTTTAGTGGTCTTATCTGGTCACTTATAAGGTGCTGGGAAGCTTATACATACAGGTAGACGTCACTCTTACAATTTTTCAGGGCTTCCTCGTGAGTTTTTCTGAGGTGGCCAGCTTCATGGTGTTTACGCTAGAAGTCGCCCCACGTCTTCCGATCCAGGTTCTACTTCCGGTAATGAGCGCAGTGTTCGCCGTGGGATTGTGCTATGAGCAATGGGAGGGATACCGCGTACGTGCTTTGACGTCATTGTAATTTGTTTTCAAAGGGAAATTATCAAGTCGTGTTTAATTTTTATGTTTAACAATGAATTATGTTTTATCTATTGATAAATTATCCGCAGGACCCGAAGAATTTATAAAATTACTTGAATTGTCAAGTTTTAATTTACTGGGCGATTTTAATGAAATATTTGTTCTATAAAATAGTTGAGCATACCTCTTCTATAAAATTACAGTATATGTTCAATACAATTACACAGCATTAACAAACGTCGGGTTAGTTCCATAAATGTTCTTCCGTAACGTCAAGATTTAACATATAAATTATGAAACCAAAACGAACATTTTCATCCCTTCCATAGATCCAGGCTATGAATGCCCGAAACCAGGCAGTTAAATACGACGGCAATTTTACCATGGCCAAACCCGAGGGTCTCCAGGAAAGGGAGTCCCCTCACACATACGAAGCCAACTGGAAGCGCGTGTTAAAAACCGTGATAGGATTCAGCGGGGTGTGGTCTACATGTGCCATAGCAGGAATCGTGGCTCTGACGTCAGCGTTACCATGGTTCCAAGCGCTTTGCTTGCCGACGTGTTTGCTCATACTGTCCTTGGCTTGGAGCCCAAAGGTGCAAGTTTATATCGTTAAGTCCCACGAGGACACTTTTCTAGGACGCTGGAAGGCGACCGCTTTGTATACTGTCTTTAAGATCATTATACTCATCGTCGGTTTTAGCATTATAATGGTGATAAGAATGCGCGAGAGCGTGATACTCAACGCTAATTTCTACGTGAAACTAACTGACGGGCTATATGGATGTTATGAACCGGTTGTGTTCTACCCGCTCTTGATCCATTTCTCCAGCACAGCTGTGGCACATGTCATGTCATTCGTAGCCACCACCCTTTGTATGCCCATATTAGGGATGACCCTGCCCTCCATCATAGCCACGCCCCTTGCCATACTTCTGGGGATCTTGGTGTGCTCTGCAAGTAGAGGAGTGCTCGATCCATTAATCTGTACCACCGGCGGTCTCTGGGTGTGGTGTGCTTTTGGTCTTGCCGCCATGGCGTGGCTTGCTCCGTTGTTAATCAAAGGCAAGGATTTGAACCGAAACTCGGGAATTTTGCTAAAGCCCATGGAGGAACTTTTCATCCAGCCCACTTTCAACAGTGTCTTTTTAGACCAACATTTCATACTGAACTATAAGTATGATGGCTTCACGTGTAAGGCGCATGTGACAGACCCCGCGCGCGCAGAGAAAAGTCGCGTGTTTATCTGTACGACAATGTACAGAGAAGCGGAGTTTGAAATGGCAAGACTTTTATCCAGCCTTCACAAAATCTCCGCCACAGAGAAACTGAAGCATGTATACCTAGAGGCCCATATCTTTCTTGACAACGGCGTCTCCGACAATCACGTGACCGAATTCGCAACGCAGATGATTTCACTGTTGCATTCAAAGATGGAGGTCAGTCTTCACCAAGGCAACGAACTTTTAACTCCTTACGGACTCCAATTAAACTGGGTTCTTCCAGGCGGGATGCCTTTCTTCATCCACCTGAAAGACTCTACGAAAGTAAAATCAAAGAAAAGGTGGAGCCAGGTTATGTACATGGCTTATATTTTGAACTATAGACTAATGAGAGATATTTCCAAGGATATCGCTCAGGGCCTAATTAAAGGAAAGCACAACAATGCCGACGACTCTCTGTACGTGGGTTACGCCAGCGACCAGGAATGGCGCACCAACACGGCTACCTTAACTAAAAACAGCGACGACAGCGACACTAACGCCGAACCCGAAGAGGAATTCGCGACAATCAACAACCCGTCAACTCCATATTATCTTCGTGAGAACAAACGCTACCTAAAAACTATGCTGGATAGGAACCCGGATCTGAAGCATTTTACTGAGCCCCGAGACAGTTCTGACCAAGGTTTCTTCACTGGTGTGGACGACGATGAGGTTGATGACGATTCAGATTCGGACAGCAGCGACGGGCACACTCCTCCGCGAAGCTTACGCTTCCAAGACGACACCGAACCGTGGCCAGATTACGAAGGTGACACCTCGTCCTGCGCTGACGCTTCCTTCGTGGGCGGGATGATGCCACCAATCAAAATTGTGGACGCCGACGGAAACGAAACTTACGAATACAGTGAAACCTTCTTAGATAATTCTGTCACCGTGTTGAGACTTTCCTCCACGAATCTAGCTAGACCAGTGGGGCCACCACCCCCTCCTCCACCGCAAAAGTTCCCGGCTTCTTCTAACCGGTCGTGGAACTACCCCGAAGTTCCTGCACGCTCTCAAGGCCGAAAAATAAGCAGTAAAATGTTGAAGGCGAGACGCCCAGTAAATCACCAGGATTCCAGAGCGCAGTTAATTCGCCAAGATTCAGCCATAACGTCAGAGGAGACGGGTCACGTGAACCTCGGCTACGAAGACGAGACTGACACAGAGGCAATTCCAAAGGTGGAAAATATTAAACCAAAGACCGTGTTTAGTATATCTAAGAAAACGGTGCCGTCAATGCGAACTCCACAACTGGGCCGCATGCCTCTTGACGACCACACTTACATCTTGGCCACGGATGCCGACATGGCGTTTAATGAAGATAGTCTCATTGACCTCCTGAAACTTTGCAACCACGACCGTCGGCTCGGTGGCGCTTGCGGCAGGACGCATCCCATCGGCCAGTCGACCGGTCCCTTGGTTTGGTATCAAAAGTTTGAATATGCAAAAGGTACGGTAGATCTTTGACCTAAAACCTCCTATTCAACCAGTTCTACTGTAGTTTAAGTAAAACAATACGTGTAGTGTGATAAGTCTGCACACCAGCGCCAGTAAAATTCCCAAAAGGAAAATTATCCTCGCTGTTTTGTTTTAAGAGAGACTTGATTTTGAAAAGAAATTCTAATTGATGATATCTAATTGGTGATATGTTTTATTAGGGTGTGATCATACAGGAAGAAACACATTTCAGAATTCTTTGTTTTTATTGAAAAAAAAAAAAAAACTCAGCCAATAAAAGGTTACTTATAAGAAAGTAAATAATTACACATTACCAAGATATTGGTTATTCATTAATTGCATCCTGTTTGATTGTTTTCTTTTTGTCAGATTTTTGGATGATAAAAAGTTCCCAGAATGTTATCGGCTCCGTGATGTGTTGTCCCGGCTGCTTTAGTCTTTACCGCGCAAGCGCTGTGCGTGACGTCATTCCCCACTACGCAGGACCAACAGAGCAGCCATTTGATGTCTTTATCAAGGACACAGGTAACCATGCATCACTGAAACATTACTTTAACGAAAGAAAATCATTTCTGTGTGATACATCGTTAGACCACTGAACAGAGACCGATATACCGGAATTAATCTTTTGGCCGGCATCTTAGAAAATATTTCACCGGGTGTCACTAGGTTCCATACCCAGAAATACCACAATCAACATTGCAAGCTATTTGCCTTTATCACAAAAAAGTACATTGATGGTTAATAACAGCTGGGGTATTTGCGCACAAATGTGTGTGTCATATTGATACGTCGACATGTTCCTCCGTCTCTGGTAATATTGTATTGTCGTTAATTACATGGCAGACATTGACTCCTCGTGACATTAAAAGAGCCATTAATTTCACTGTCAGTCTTAGCACGTGCTACCGTAATATAGTTATGTGACCCCAGCAAATTGAATATACTCAGCGACTGACATAAACATATGTTGCAATTAGTACTCCAATTATTCAATTTAGATTATAGTATGAGTTATAAAATGTACGTTTTACTGATGTATAATTACTAAATTTTATAAACCTGCTCTTAAATTGCGAAGGTATAATTAAGTTTGAAACCTTCTCCGCGGTATTATCTCTGTCCGAGGCCCAGCTGGGGCTCAATATGAAGCCAGCGAGGGGGACTGAAAGGGAATAATTTTTTTAAATCTTCGTAATTCTACTTGACCAACTGGGCTGACAGGTTGTTAGTATGCAGGCCCAGGTTTGGTTGTGGAGAAGGCTTTGTTGAGCCCATGTAAAATTTAAACCCAAGCCAAAGGCCTGTGTGCAGATGTGCAATTGCTTACCAAGCCTGCCTGTACCTTTTGGAGACCCACACTGGTTGTTCATTGTGAGCCCTAAGATGGATGTTTTTTCAAATTATTTCTGACTATAATACCCATCTTAATCAGGTCCATGGGTTTGGGGGAATTCGGGGCATTCGAAAGTACCGTTTTGATCAGAAAATCCTCACTTTGTATTTGCGTTTTATCTAAATTCTGTGCCATTTCTCAAGTAAGTTCAACTAAGAGATTAAAAAGGTCCAATGTTTCAAAAACTATACATCCTCTGAAATTGCTGGCTACATCTGTTTCTTGTCTAGACGGATAGTGACATCACAAAAATTCGAAGATGGTACTGAACATAAGGTGGCATACATGTCGTTTAGGCCATTTTCAGGTTAAAATTCATTAGTCCAGAAGGATCGATCTATCTTTGCAGTGATTCTCGCTTAAGTGCACTCAATCTTTCGTAGCTTCTGGAGGAGGTTGGCCAGCCAATTGAGCTGATCACATCTCACTTAAGCGAGAATCCCGGAGGAGATAGATAAATCCTGCAGGACCGATAAGTTTTAATCTGAACACAGCCTTAAACGCCGATCCCATTTTTTGTCGTCCAGGAGAGGACAGGTGGATGTGCACGCTAATGATGCTGCGTGGTTGGAAACTGGAATACAACGCTTTCTGTGATAACTCTACGTTCTGCCCAGACACCTTTGAGGAATTCATGAAGCAGAGACGCCGGTGGGTCCTGTCCGACATGGCCAACATGCTGCTGGTGTTCAAGAATATTTTCAAACTCGCACAGAAAAATGATAACTTTAGCCTGGCTTACATCTTCTATATGTTACAGGTGGGAACCACTCCTTGCGTAATTTGTCTTTGTATTCACGATTTCTAGGTTATGAACTTTTATTTACAAAATGGCAATGATTGGCGAATTTCAATATTGACTCTTTAAATCAATCTTAATAAAATTGCTATTAAGGCCACGCTTTTTTATTTTTATGGATGACATCCTCTGGGGACCCCAAAATCGGCGCGAGCGGGCGAAAAAAAAAAACAGTCAAAAAAAAAAAAAAACTGCTTAAGAAAANTTTTTTTTTTGGAGAACGGACGAAAATCGGTGCACGCGCAGGATGTCATCCATAAAATTAAAAAAAGTGTGGCCTAAATGTATATCTCTATTTCAAGGACAACGCGACGTGAAATGATAAATGTAGTTGATAGCTGCTAGAATGTATTAGTGGCAGTATATGACTTCAACTACATGTAATATATCACTCGGAAAAAATAATTATTTAATGTTGCGCGCCAATTTTTTGCTTTCAGATGTTCATAATAGTTTTGCTGTCTCCTGCCTCTACCATCGTTATCTTGGCAGGAGGTCTCGACATAGTGTACGGCATTCCTTTTGAGATCATTGGACCCGTCTTGGGGTTGCTCGTGCTGCTTTACAGCCTTGTTTGCATTGTTGGAAGTATAAAACTGCAGTGCCGCCTATCCTTAGTTTTGACGTTAATCCTGGGATTAATGATGTTGTCTATAGTTGTTGGGGGCTCTGTTTATGTGGTACAGGATATAAATGAAGGTGAATGAATTTTTTTGATATTTCCGGGTTTTTAAAGCAAAAACCTTTACAAGATATACTTGTAATGTATCAACAACTAGTCTTATTATTTGTCACTAGCGATCTCTTCGTGTGTATTTTGTTAGACATTTCACGTTCTAATCCTGTGACTTATTGCTACTCAACTATCACTGACACTTGAGGTTTTACATAACCATTACAAATTGGTTTCTCACCTCAAATCACCAAACAAGCATATATTTTCTATTTAAGATGTATCAAGCGGCACCGTAGAATTCCAAGAATACTATCTAATTCTGCTGCTGATCGCCAGTCTTGTTTACGCCGCCATCATTCACCCCAAAGAGTGCCCTCTGCTGGCCCACGGCATCTCTTATCTAGTGGGCTTCCCAGCCATGCAGGTGCTGCTACCTATCTACGCTATTTGTAATATTGTCGATCAAAGCTGGGGGACCAGGGATAATGTAAGTATTTGATATGTGAATGGATCAAGGTTGACGTCACTGGGCCAATGCCAGTTTAGGAACGAAGGGTGAAATTAATGTTGATTTACTGTATAAGAATTTTTAAAGATAACTTAGGTATGTCAGAGAGAGAGAGAGAGAGAGAGAGAGAGAGAGAGCGCACTGATGGCAGGCGTAGCAATGCTTAAAATTATTGTTCATGTATGTTGTAACATTGCAAGGCTGAAGAATACATATCGGTCGGAAAATGTAAGGCCTGTAGGCCTATATCCCTTAGAATTTAAACTCAAGTGGCTTTTTTTAAATATTTAAAAATATTAAAACCCAACCGATGTGTGGAGAGTATACTATATATTGAATATCGTCTGAATTTAAAAGGTCCTTCAGTCTTTCTGAGGGTTTAGCTCTAACACTGATTTCGTTTTGTTAAAAACTGCGCTGTCAATAGCAACATGTTTTTTTTGCTTTACTGTTTTCACAGTTAACTTTAGCTGATATTGATGGATATGTAATATATTTTAATTACCGAAAATATTGTTTCACTTACAGAATAAATCGAAAAAGGTTCGCGTGTCGTGTTTTAACAGAAAAGGGAAGAAATACCACAAAACTCTCTCCAGGAAATCGAGGATTTCGACCACATCAGGTAAAGATGAATTGATATATGACGGTGAAAGGTCAGTTAAGTGATTTGTCTTAATAATTGAAAGAAACATTTGTGAAAAAGACAAAAATATGGTTATCTTGAAACACTTGTTCTGTTTGCCTCTGTTTCAAAAGAACAAATTCTCCAAAAACTGACAAGAATTGCGACCTATAAATCATTAATATTTAGCTTTAAGAGTTCAAAATGTAGGAACCATAGCGTACTGTATTTGAACTTCTGAGTAATAAAGTTAATTATGTGATCAGTCTTTCTAACATGGTTTCTTAAAATCTGGAACTAGATTTCGTTAGATGTTGCCGTCATTTGATATGCACCTATGGCTAAAATAATTTAAACATAGGCCTACCTTACGTGGATTTCCTCTATCAGGTGCAGCGCCAGTTGGCGGGATAGAAGAGGTCGTGGAGGTCGAAAGTACGGATGAAAGCGAGGACGTTGAGGTAGAATGTACCGCTGATCACTTCCATTCCATGCTGGACGGCAACGAACAGCAGATAGAGGAACACGTGTTCTGGGAGAGAATGCACGAGATCGTCTTGGGAAAAGGAGTAAACCTCGGTCTGGACCAAGCTTCACTCGCTTCCGGTTTGCGCAACCTGCGCAACATCTGTCTGCTGTCTCTGCTCATCCTCAACGCTTTGTGGTTAGTGTTGCTCAGCGTCTTTTATTTCAATGCAAACTTTAACTTGGTTAAGTTGAACGTGTACGGGCTGATAACTGGGGCTGTATACGGCCTCGTTCTGGCCGTGCAGGTAGTTGGTATGACCGTACACCGCGTGGAGGCGCTGTTTACAAGATACGCGGTTATCATATTTGGACATGATAGACCGATCTGGATCAACAAGAGAACCGCATAATATGGTTACTGCTTAGACAAGTATTAGGAAACGAAAAAAAATCAATTGAAATAATATTTTCTTTATGATCTAAAGACCGCTTCCAGTTAAAGTTAGAGCATATGTCACAGAGGTAGGCTACAAATAGTTTTGATTTAGGGGACACACGTTAACAGTTGAAGGTGACTCTGGGACGAATTTCTATATTCGCCAGTCGTCTTCAGGAAGGCAATCAAGATGAAAGAATAAACAGAGCTACGTTTTTTTATAGTTGTCTTTATCAACGGATGAGCTCACTGTTCGTCTTTCATTTTCATAGATTTCATAGATTTGTTGCGTATACAGATTATTTTTTCAGTTGAGGAGTTAGGGTTTGTAAAATTGTGGACACAGTTTTCGGTATCTACATGTGTAGCTTCGACGCTGAGACTGTCAGTGATACCTGATACCCAACCCCCTCACTAAATGATACATTTAGTACAATGTAATATGACAAAGCAACATGGCTGAAAACTAAGAACTAATAACTGAAATATGTTCAGTCCGTTTAGATATTATACATGAAATAAAAATATAATTATAAGCGATAGTACCAACAGCCACATTCTCTACTTATTATTTACAGAAATACAGGTAGAGTAGATTATTCCAAAACGTGGCAGATGACTCGAATGTCCTTTTCACAATGTGCGTTACACTTATCTGTATCCAAATACTTTGAAATATAGTGACAAACGATTATCACGGCCATTCCTTAAAGGAAGCACCTTAAACAGAGCCCCCGCGCTTGACACGAGCAGATGCACGTATTAATTTGAATTAGTTCAAGAAGAGCGAACTTGTGAGAGAGAGTGAAATCCCCGTGGTGTATTTACACGTGAGTTACTCATTACCAGTCCAAGTGTTTTGGTACCCTCTACCAGGGTGGCAGATTATATACGGAAAAATGGGAAAAGCCACCTAGACAAATGGCTGTTTGTTTATCTAGAGACATATCAGTGAATATCTGTGAAAAATCAGTCTGTTGCCCTGATAAAGAATAGAGTTTTGGTACAGATAAGTGTTACGCGGGATGCGAAAAGGCCTTGCGATAAAATCACACGTGTAAAACAATCCTTTATGTTCTGCGGTATGTAAATGGAATGACACAGAAGGTACAAGCACTAGTCATTAAACACGTGCAGAAGGTGGCATTAATAATAAAGATAATTGCAAATGTATCATTTTTTATAAGAACCATCACATAATTATTCACGTTTTACAAACATTTCTAAATGTTACAACTGACAGTCTTTAGACATGCAGGCAATATAATGGACAGGCCTGACATGATGGTAGAAATATATAAAGAATTTCCCTTGAAATAATAAAAATAACTAATTTAATAACTGGATCGGAAGTGAAGTTGATGTACGTACAATACTGACTTTTCACCCCTTTTGCAAAGCCGATTACATAGAAATGAATTTAACATGCTTGTTAAAATGGCTATTTCAATAAAAAGTAATCTATTATATGAACTTGTCTTTATTTGATTTTACATGTACCAAAGCACTTGCCGTGCATACTGAAATTGAATATGAATTTCTTCATTGTTTTCAACTAATTTTTACTAAGGCTTACGACAAACAAAGCCATAACAGACAAATGGAGCTGAATACTAAACTTCCTTGGCGGAGGTGATAAAAATATATTAACAAGGGGACAGGATTCAAGAAAAAGCAATCATATCGCCCAATGTGGGGCTCGAACCCACGACCCTGGGATTAAGAGTCCCATGCTCTACCGACTGAGCTAACCGGGCTGTGCATACCTTCCAAATCGGTCCTTTTCAGGGCCACTGGCCGCATTCAGAACAGATGATCAGCTGACTTATTATGGCCAACACCACTTAAAAACAAACCGCCTCCACATGTGCCATTTAACCGATAAAACACCGGCTTCCAGGTTTAATTGCTAAGCCCCTGCAACGCCTTGAGGAGGCGAGGTGACAATCAGGTGATTTGTCGGCAATTGCTTTTGAGTCGGCCTGCCATATTTAATGCGCCCAATGTTAGTGATGTATTTTTGCAAGGAGTTATAACAGATTAATTTTTTGCCATTTATCTGGTGCGGGTACTTTTGGTGTTACAGATGTTTCATATAGGGCTAAATATATATCAAGAATTAAAGTAAATCATTATATATAAGAGAAGGTAATAATTAAAAAAGAAATGCTATGGTTGCAATGGTCGCTAGGACCCACAATTGTAAGTTGTTTGGACCTAGTTTTGACAAACTGGTCCTTTGAAGTTGATTTTCCCAAGCAGCGAATATGCTTTTTGTTTCAAAGGAGGGATGAATATTTATGTAACCACTGAATGCAGCTAAGCACTCAGAGAGCGCAGACCTCCGCCAAGAACTGTACACTGAAAAATTGTGTTAGTTAAGAGCACATTCAATGCACAACGCGTAAATATTTCCGACTTATCCTGAAAATTATCAAAATCCATGCATAATGTTTTGCGTAAAGCTAACGAAAAAGAAAGCCATAACAGACAAATGGAGCGGAATACTATTCTTCCATGGTGGTGATAAAAATATCTTAACAAGGGGGGGCAGGATTGAACAAAAAGGAACCATATCGCCCAATGTGGGGCTCGAACCCAGGACCCTGGGATTAAGAGTCCCATGCTCTACCGACTGAGCTAACCGGGCTGTGCACACCTTCCAAAATGGTCCTTTTCAGGGCCACTGGCCGCATTCAGAACAGATGATCAGCTGACTAAATATGGCGGACCAAACTAAAAAACATGCCGCCTTATCCTCTGATGATCCGCCTCCACACGTGCCATTAAAACCTCGGCTCCCTGGTATAATTACTAGGAGCCTGCAGCGACGGCGCTTGTGGAGGCTAGGAGACCATCAGGTGATATGTCGGCAATTGCTTTTAAGTGGGGCCGCCATATTTGGTCCGCGGATCAAATTGTTCTGAATGCGCCCAATGTTAGAGATGTAATTTTGCCATTTATCTAGTGCAGGTACTTTTGATGTGACAGATGTTATATATAGGGGTAAATATATAACAAAATAGGAAAAACTGATGAAAAATGATTTGGAAAAACATATTCCATATTAAATGTCAAGTCTGTATAAGGGAAGAGAATAATAATTCAAAAAAAGGTATGGTTGTAGGCCCTAATGGTCGCTAGGACCCACAAATGGAGTTTGTTTGGACCTAGTTTTCACTACTAAGGAACTTAAAGTACACAAGAATCGACAATAACTTGAGAAACAAAAATAAGAGCCCCAAAATATTTCCATTGCTGGAAATGCCATCCGTCATTCTAGCTTTAGAAGTGCATTGATAAGTCTTGTCCGGAAAAAGACTTGCTTTACCAGTTGTAAAATATTCTCTTCCTACTTATTTGGAATTCTAATCAAGGACATAACAAGGACGGGCTATGCTCATTACCAATATTTGGCTACCCCATTGCACTCTCCGTGGTGGCACCAATTTCCTGAATATTTCCTTAGCGGAATACATTATCAAAATTTTCCAAACTGACTGGTGATACCGGCTTTGAAATCAGCTGGTCTGTTCGTTACATTTAGTGTAAGTCCAATGGGCAAAGAGACATATTAAAAAAGTGGTGGTAGAAATACTTCGGGGCCAATAAAACCTGCTGTTGAACATTCTTTCTGCATGACATTTCCACAGGAATTGTTTACGCTCTGCATGCCGGGTAAAAGGGCAAACTTCGGGTTTTGTTCCATAATCCGGGCTCGTTCCATTATGCGGGGCTCGAGGCTGACTTTTTTCTGGGTTAAGCCGATCGACCTGCCTTTATTCCACCATTCAGGATGTAATCTCATCTTACGTTGATCAAATTTTATTAAGAACAGAAATACAAATATGTACTAAAGCATGAATAAGCCTTACAAAAAAAGAAAGGTGTGGCCACTTTATGTTCATGTTCAAAAGGCAAGGAAAGTTAAGGGCTCATTGAAAGGAGCAGAAGAGAGAACGTTAGAAGTACATTACAGCTGAACATACAGGAAATTGGACCACAAAGTCTCTTAAGACATTTTGGCATATAACACGACTCCACCAATGCCACTGTTTGTGCAGTAGTCACGACAGTACCATACTAGTATCAACACTATAAAGCTGGATACAAACCATGTACCTTGCATCAGGAGCAGCAGGGGTTAACATTTGCGTTATATTATTTTTGTTGATCTCTTGCAATAGCAGTACTAGTACAAGTAGTACTGTTGATGGAGACAGTTTTTTAAGAAACTGTCCAAAAGAATGCCGATGCTTCAGCACATCGCCGTCTAACCACACAGTTGATTGCTCCGGAAGGTCGATCGGATCCATACCCCTGGGGATTCCACGTAATACAACCGTCTTAGACCTACGAAACATCGGTCTTTCTGAAATACCGCCATTTGCATTTAGTCATCTGAAGAGCCTAAAAGTTCTTTACATAGGAGGAAATAGCATAGCAGCATTCAACGAGGACAGCTTTGCGGGCTTAAAAGTATTGGTACATTTGAATTTATTTCCAACTCATCCAGGTATGAATATCGATTATACTGCCTTCCCTCCATCTTTGTTTCGTGATTTAACGTCGTTAAAAACCCTTCGTATTGGTGGAAAGGATTCGGGTATAAATGTTCAACAAGATTACATAGATCGCACAATGTCGCCATTACATCAGTTGGAGGAGTTGTTTCTTTATTATGTGCCTCATGGAAATATAACACTTGGTCTTGGATATAGCAATTTATCGTCTCTGAAGACATTAGTTTTCCAAATGCATTCAGGACCTGAGATACAGTTGCGAAAAGAGGCTTTCATCTGGTTAAAAAACTGCCCAATCAAAAAACTTGCTTTCATTAACTGCGGCATTAACCGTGCAGAACCAGGCATGCTGTCTATTTTTCCACGTTTAAAGGTGTTAGATCTGGAGTGTTGTTATTTTCTGTCACCGCAGAATGTGGAAGATTTTATCTGTGGCTTAAAGAACACCTCAATTGAAACCATTCGCATGAATAATATCTATGGAATGCGAGATAATGGTGCCGTACTTGTCTCACAATGGACAATATCAGCTACAACATTCAGATGCTTAGAAAATACGTCTCTGAAAACATTGGAATTGATAAAGAACAGAATAGAATGGTTTGACCTGAATAACTTGCATTACTTTCCGAATTTGGAGTATCTCGACCTGTCTAATAATGTCATGATCTTTTTCCCAGTAAATGGAAAGGACAACTATGGGGTAAACAGTTCCTCGGCTAAATTTATTAAAATATTTGCATTATTAAGGAACTTAAAGTACGCGAGAATCGACAATAACTTGAGGAACAAAAATAAGAACCCTCCAAGATGTAAATTGACGCATTCTTTTTGGAAAGGCCATCCATCATTCAAGCTTAAGAAAGGCATTGCCGGGTCTTTAAATGAAAAGGATTTGCCTTCACCAATTGCAAAATATTTTCTTCCTGCTTCTTTGGAATTCTTATCGATGAGTTGGTGGTTTGTGCTGGACGATAAAGGTACAACTGATTGCACCTTACCGGGAAGTATATATTTTTATCCAAATAAGCTTCGCTTTCTAAGGGTTGAAGGCACTGGTTCAAAGTCAATCTCTCATGTGGTATATGGATTGGACAATCTGGAGCATTTTGATGCTTCCCATAATATTCTCAGTTGTCTTCCAAGAGATTTTTGCAACGGCCACTTTCCATCGTTGCGGTCCTTAAATGTTGGCGACAACAAACTAGGACCTTTAATAGGTGAGGGTGGAATACATCCAGTGAAACTTCCGCGCTTAGAGTTTTTGGACTTATCAGTGAATGAGATCAGGACCATCCCTAAGAACTTTTTCGAACACCTTGTCTCCCTTCAACGGCTTGTGTTAAGCGGCAACCGCCTTAATACGGTGTCGTTCAGTATGATAAGCTTTGTGTCTGTGGAATACATAGATCTCAGCAACAACAAACTACAGGCATTTTCATCAGAAGAATTGGAAACTATAGGGAAGTTAAATTCAAGCTTTACCATTGATTTGAACAACAACGCTGTGAACTGCACCCGTTGCGATGGGAAGGAATTTTTTAAATGGCTAATTTTTTCCAATATTACTGTGACATTTTCCAACAACTCCGATTGCCCTATGAATGGTTCAAAAACGAGTCTGCAGACTACACTGAATGGACTGCGAGAGAAATGTGATGTTGGCAGTCAAACAACTAAAGCTCAAAATCAGTGGCTGTCCCTCGGGATATCCCTGACCAATATGGCTGGGGTGACGTGCGGTTTGATAGTGGCGTACATTTATCGCTGGAATATTAAGTATGTATTATTCTATATCTTATATGTATGGAAAGAGAGAGGGGGTCTGATTTACGCCAAAATGGATCATTTACACTGCTTTGAGTTACAGATAGTACATAGCTGAGTGGAATTTTAAATCTTTAATGAGTCTCAAAAAAGAAGAAAACACCAGTTCTGTGTCCACGTCACCCCCTAAATGTCATTAAGAATGAATTATAATACACCACTTTTTTTCGAGGACGACTGCGGCTGCGGTTTCTTAATGAAAATTATATGTAAAAGGTGTCCTAATTAAAGCTAATGTTATTTCGCAATTTCTAAATAAATAAGTCATATTTTAGATATCGACTATACCTGCTGCGACGTCGGTTACGTAGACAAGGATTTATTACAACCCCGCCCGGTCACGTGTACATTTCATACGATGACGGTGATTATCAGTGGGTAGTGAATAGACTTTTACGTCATTTAGAAGACGAGAACGAGCTTGACGTCATTATAGATCAGAGGGATTTCATCGGTGGAGCATCTCTTGCTGAAGCTATCGTCGAAGCTGTAGATAACAGCAGGAAGACAGTTCTCGTTCTATCAGAAAACTTCGTGCTTAACTCGTGGTGTGAATTTGAGTTTCAAATGTCATTGGCTCGTGGGTACAACACAGTGATACCAGTCATGTTTCAAACGGTGCCGTTTGATACCATGACGAAATCGCTTCGGAAATTCATTAAGGCAAGAGGCTATATAAAGTGGACAGACAGTCAAACAGGACAACGTTTGTTTTGGAAACGTCTCAAGGATGCCATTCTTGACATAAATAATCACCTTGTCCTAAATGGCGAAGATGACGACACTGAGATGCTGTAACAGTCACATATTTTATCCGACAGATTCTGCAGAAAAATGTAAAAAGAAAGAAACAATACCCTTGGGATTGTCTGATATATGAAAAACTATGAATGGTGTATTTTCGTTGTGTATCAGATTTTACATCTGTATTATTTGCATTTGTGTTCATATGTATGCATCGTGACCACCGTCAACATAGTAATGCATATGCGTGATAGTAGGAAGTCGGATAAATGGGGCTGTACATTATATTGGATAAATTTTAATGATCTGTTCAATTTCGTTTCCATTTCGCCAAATTTGTCACGGGTATCGTCAGCTTCCATTAATTATTTCAAACACTAGAATCTGACGCTTCGTTACATCTCTTTTTTATCCCTGGTAGTGGAGAGTGGGGACTATACGGGCGGGTGTATGCATATATCAGCTTCTTTTAGTTATAGGTACACAGTTATATGTTAAAGTTATGTTAAACAGGATTTTCCTGCTTAAAGCCCTTTGCTTTACAGATTTGGAAACAGATAGCATTGGTTTAAGATAAACATGGGAAGAAGAAAATACCAGTGATTAAGTCCAGATGTAAAATATATGACAAATATTTGTTTAAACCTGTATATTCTCATATTCTGAAATCTGCAAGCAACGTAAAAATACACAATAAGTACTGTAAATTGATCACTGTTGAATCCAAGCAGGCTGCATGTTAAATTTTAAGTAAAAAAACTATCTATATTTAGGCCTATCTAGGACTATCTATATTTAGGAAAACATTTGAGTAAAGATACAGTTGTCCTTATACCGGTCTCTGTTATATTCCGGAAGCAAAAGTGTTTGTTAAACATGGTTTATTGTCGGAATCACTCTTTCCTATATATGTTAATGCAAGTTAATTACATTTACTCCACTAAGCCTTTTTGTAGATATTGTTTGAAATAGGATGACATTATCGGAGGAAATAAAACATCTCAGAAACACTAATACTACTGGTAGACTTTCGTGACACTAGAGGTCATTAGTGAAAATATTGTGCTACTATTGTTGATTTAATTCTGTATTCGCAACCTTTTCTGTTTAGTCACTTCCTCGTTACGAAGAACTCGTAAAGCACTCAATCGTCCAATTGCCATTTATTATGACTCAGATCGTCTTCCTTGTGCGTGCATCTTTTGTTAACGAGTATACAAATGGAGTTTTGTTGACCCCCGTCATATGTTTGACAGAATCCTGCTTTTTACCTTTGTGCTACTGTTTTTTCGTTCTTGTCTAAACGAATAATGGAGACTTCCTATCGACCAGCCCTGGGTAAACCTGATTGGCCATCATGAAAAGGGTATTGAAACCCTTTGGAGGATATGTCAAGACACTTTCCTTAACCTGCTACTTACTTAAGTATGGTGGGGAGGGGTTTTTAAACAAATCTTGCCATTAAGCCCGTATTTGAGAGTTTGTCTTACACCCCATTTCCATAGATTTTTAGATCGATCTATCCCTGTGGGTAGTCTCACTAGATTACTGTCAGCTTGGCCGGCTTAAGCGTCTGTCCCGCCTACTAAAAGCTGTAAGGGGGTAATTAACTATGGTGCCCGCTCGGCTGACTGCAATTGAGCGTGAACCCCCAGGGAGTTAGGTCGATCTAAATCTCTGGGAAAGCACCCTAAGAAAGCTGGTGTGACGAAACTGAGGGTCCGTGTAACAGAGAATCTACCCTTCATTTAAATTATAGGCTACAGGTTAGCCTGACGTAAGCGAGTCGCAATCTACCCTCTACCAGAGCGACAAATTGATTTTTCACAGATATTCACTGATATGTCTCTAGCTAAATAGACAGTCATTTGGCTCACTGGCTTTTTCATTTTTCCCCTATATAAATTTTAATTTTTAAAAATTTATATATTTTTACATTTTTATAATTTATATATTTTAAAAAAAAAAATGCAACCCTGCCAGAGAGGGTAGTCACAATCTAGGGCAAGGTTTGCCTGTGCAAATTAACGGAAACCAGACACTTTATCATGGGGAACTCTCTGTCACGTCACACCGATGTAACTGGAACTTGAGATCGAAGCAAATACGTTTTGAAAGAATAGTGGTACGCAGCAGTTAAGTATATTTGAGCAGGAACAACGTACGGCTTTGTCCGAATTAAACCAGGTAGACGTGAACATTTCACTTTTGCTGTGCCTGGTGTTGATCGACAGTCCGCCCACACATTGTATATGAACCACTTTAAGACACTATAATGCACCAACAGAGTAACATGAAACGTGCACGTCGACAACAGTCGATGTTCCAAAAGTGGGAGTTGATGGTTTCAAGGTTAGCTCGCGTGTATTGAGTTGGGCGAGGGTTGTGTGAATTAAGGATGTTCAGGTAAAAAAAAAATTAATCACTGTTGTTTTTTGGATAGAACCTAGATGATATAATACATGTACATGTATATAGGAGTCTTACCCTGGGGAGGAAATAAGCGGAAGAGGGAGGGGGTACCACTGGCAATTTGATAGGCCTACTGTGTGTAGGCCTATAATATTATAAGTGGAAGTAGCCTACGTGTGGTTCAGTAATGTTCAGTATTGAGTAAGTAAATAAAGGGATATACTACAATAAAGAACATAGATGACGCATTTAAGTACGAGTAAATAAGGTAAGAGATCTTTTGATTAAGAATAATAAAATAACATATCGGTATGTAAATGATTATCGTTTGAAAGATGCATTTAATAATATCTTGGAACTGCAGATTTTCATTGCGATAGAGAAGAACTCTCGCAGGGCTCAGCACAATCAGTGATATCAGCATTATTGTTATCATTATTCGTAGCAAAATTTTGATCTAGACAGTTTGTACAGTAAGTATGTATGTAATTCATTGAGTAATGGCAAAGCCGTTGCTCTAAATAAGATAGAGCTATAATATAGCTAGGGCAATATGACACAAGAAAATATTATTTGGGCTGCGCTGTGGCTTCTCTTAGCACATTTCGCCATCTATCGAGTAATAAACAAAACAAGTGTCCGCCGAAAACATAAAAGCTTTCTAACCAGTGACTTTAAATTTTGCTTTGCGCAGTGTTTACTTGTAAAACGAACCATTTTGTAGAATGCATGGAACAGAAGATGAACCCGAAGATGTTTTCATGTAAAATTTAGCAAAGTACGAAGGTAAGGAAACCCTTAACTGCCGTAGTGAATTTACTAGTATGTTCTCATCAAAAGAATCGGCCATGATTTATAAATACTCTGGCTCTATTTTAGAGTCAGGTTTGGGCGATTTCATTCATAGTTAACGTCACTGCCGAGTTAAGTCCAGAACAGGTTTTGGAAAGTTGGTTGAAATTTGTTCAACGCTATGCAAAAAATTATCATTTTTGTTTGTAACCTTTCTACAAAAAAAGTACGGAATTTCCCCATTGTTGTTCTATGCATATCAAGTGTAAAATCAGAATGTGCCAGATATTAACACAAGCTATATATTTTGAGAGGTCTTTTTATCCAGAATCTTTTACTTTTGGAATTTTGAAATTATATCTAAAAGTAAGGGAAATATCCCAGTTTTTAAATAGCCATATACTAGTAAGGGTAAATGGGACCTCACATTTCAGCCATAAAGCTGTGACCACTGAGTGCATTTTGTGCTGCCTTAAAATACTTCGCCCTTATCAATTTTCATGGGGTTTGTTGCATAAGATCACGAATGATCTGTATTTTACATTTAAAAAAAGTTGTAGGTGGAGAAGAGAGATTTTGGCATAGGTTGTCAAATGAGTTGTCTCAGTGGTTGCAGGTCACAGGCAGGCCAGTGCTGCATTCTGATACATGTATATACTTAGTTATTGATTTGGTATAAGAGTATACAAACAGACATTTATGTAGTACTAGTAAGTTGATTTTTTTTTCACTCTTTTGATATATTTAGGTAAGCATTAGTATGCTGTACTTAAAACTTGGCAGGTGTGAGTTTGGATTTCAGTCTTGAAATATATTGTTTGAATGAGCAGTTTTTCTGTACTGCTAATTAAAAGAACCAAGGAATTTACGGGTATCATCCAAAATCAAGTTTTAAGTTACTAGTATCAACTTTATATTTTACATTGCAGAGACTGCTTACTCTGTTGGATGGTGCTGGACTCGGCGACATTATTGTTGTGGCATCCAGTAACATTGGGAGATGCCAAGAAAGAGGCCCACAGAGTCCTCATGGGACAGGTAGGAATCACTTTTAGTCACAAATACTGTACAGTAAATCTGAGTTTATTTTCATGATATGTTGGATTTATTTATTAAAAACATTAAATAATATGTGATGATTTTGTATTTAATTGTATTATAATTCAGCACTTTAATGCATTACTTTGTGCTTTATTTTTATGTATTCTTTCTTTTTGCACTATGAAAATAATTATTATAACAGGGCTTGGCATTAAGCCTGGGCAACTGAAAACCAACCTAGGGCCATTGAATTACTGGGGTCACTGGCCCAAAGAGCAAGTAAAATGTCATGTGTCAAATCATCTTTGCAATATTTACCGACATCTCGGGCCAGTATCGAAAAAAGTTAGTGTCAAGCCCTGTATATAAATAAAATGAAACAAAAATTGATGTAAAAATCAAGGGCATTGTGTAGAGTTTGTATACATTTTAATACAGATGAGTGTTTTGATATATTGTAACTGTATTAGTATTGCCATGATCTTACATCTTTTACCAGTGATGATGACCTCCTTGATGAAGAGCTCTCTGGAATCCATGCATTTAGAAAGGTAATTTTTTTCAGTACTTTCCTACTCTGTTCCTAAAATTTTTCAACTTATTGGCTTTTCAGGACATCTGGGCTAAGATACTTCAGGTCCAAAACAGAAATAGTGTTAAAATTTCCTTAGTATACTGGCTTGTAGTTAATGGTAATTAATGGCATTTGAATATTAACTCATTTAATACGCGATAAATTATTGTTAATAAAAAAGAATAATGTGATGTGCCTTTTTTAATCTGACATCTCAGTCCAAAGATGATTCAGAGGAAGAGTTTGATGAAGATGCCCTCCTAGGACTGGGTGATGACACTGATAAAGATGCCAGTGGGAAAGGTGGGAACTGTTTTAGTTTTTCTTTTAATAAGAAATATTTCAAGGAATTTCAGAAGCTGTTTTATAGTGTTTATTTTATATAATAGGCAAATAAATAATAATGGCAATAACAAGAAGAATTATATTATTAATCATTATTTATGATATTTATTATGCCTTTTTTTCATGAGATTTGGTGCACTGGGGATATTTAAGATGCATTAAGAGTCCTATTTGAAATCATATTGAAAGTCAAGTTGAGGTTAATGTATTATATTTACTGTTATTAGGCTATAAAGTCATCTAGAAACTGGGGGTTTGAAACTTAAATCAACATACATAGTATTATTATTATTATTATTATTATTATTATTATTATAACAGATGAGACTGCAGATGACCTGGAAGAGTCAGCACCGCCTGATGAAGACTTTGTGGAGATAGAGTGAGTTGAGTTTTTACTTAGAATTTAGTTCTGTTGTATCCTTGGACCAATACACTATGCACAGTTTGGTTGATGACTTTATATTGACCTCATTATTTGCAAATGTAAAATTATATAATTCTGTTATCATGGGTACAAATGTATATGCTGAGTTTGGACATTTAGCTATCACCTTCATCTGTGGTCCTCTTTAATGTTGTCATTTTCGTTAGCAATGTCATAGCCATGCGCTTTCCTCATTTGCATCACAAAAGGAAAACTGCATAGCTCATTATTCTCAAACTTACATAATTCTTCTGAGGGCTAAAACTTAGTTCCAGTTTGAAAATCAACCAGATATATGTTTTTTGTTTTTCTTGCATGGAATAAGTTTAAATGTAATGGACATTGCAGGCCCATAACTGATGAGTTCACAGCCCAGAACGAGGAAGAGGAGGAGGAGGACCTTATCGAGGAAGATGTCATTGACATTGACGTCTCAGCAGGGGGTGACCTAGATGACACAGGGATAGACACACATGACGAAACGCAGGATGACACAGAGGGTGACATGCAGGGAGATGATGTGGTCACCAGTACTGTAAAGGAAGCCTGGAATGAGGTAAATGTTGCATTACTTCTAAAAAAAAATTTTATGTGAGGGTATCACTTTCTATTTTCCCGTTAAGTCTCAAAAAACGTTTTAAAATAAACTTTCTGATAGCACACTGGTCTGCTGTAATACAAAAAATCTGACCCAAAATGAATAAAGTACTGTATAGAGTATATATAGAATATATATAATCACTCATGCCCTTTTTAATTTCCAGGCCCCTGAATCAAGTACACGTCGAAGCGCTAAATCCAGGCTAGGACCAAAAACTGCAGAGCCTGACATCCAAGAACAAGAGGTACACTTTTGATGTTGTTTGAATTTTAATTTGTCTTTAGGAAATTGAAAAAAATTTTTTTTTTGTTTATGATAAACTCAACTAGCATGGTTGTCTTTAAAGAGTTTTGTTTGAGATATTTGTGTATGTATGTGCGTGTATTCACTCATGCTTGCATGCACATACATATAAACCTATGAGAGAGATAAAGGTCCAATAAAATCAAGTTCACAGGGGGGCAATTCAACAAAACAAGTTAAATCAACCATCTTTTGTTTAGCCAACTTAAGTCAATTTTAGCATTTGGCTAAATTTGCAAGTGTTAGTGCTACCCCAGCTTGTACATATATTTGTATCAGGATATTTTCTTTACAGTTTCTTAATAAAGAAAAATTACCATGATGACAGCTATCAAAATTTGATGAATCTTTGTTTAGGAGCATGAACCTGCAGGAGAACAGGCCGACACGACTGTCTCGGACATGCATGAGGACAGCGTGCAGCATGCAGAGGACGAGAGTGAGGAGAGCGAGAGTGATGAGGAGGAGAGAAGGGGGCGGTTTAAGACGGAGAGGAAAATGATCAAGTTGACCAGTTCCGGTGGTCACTCCAATGCCACCTCCAGATCAAGGACTGAGATCCCAGACACGCTGGGTTAGTTTTGATTTACTGTGTCTGTCTGTCTCAGACCATTGCAGTTGACACGTGTCCATACCATGACTTTTTTTTTTTACTGAATCTCATACTTTGAACTGGCTGTTTATAAATGATTAGATACAAAACATCATCTTTGTAGTGATATGCATATTGATATAAAGTTTGCTCTGTTAAAGAGATCAGCAAAGAAGAACAAGACAAGATAGAAGAATTTCTTCACCACAAGGGAAGAGGCAAACGCTTCCAAAAACCAAACCAGCAGCAACATCAGAGGGGTAAAGGGCAACAGTCTCAGCAGCAACAACATCATCAGCAACAGCAGCAGTTTGGACCCCGGGGACGAGGATGGACACCCCCAAGGGCCCAGGGCTCCATGCCACGCCCTGGTATGAGAGCTATGGCTAGATTTACATCTGTTTCATTTGGAGTTGTTTGAACATTAAATTTCTTACTTCATTGAAAAATTTACATATTTAGAGGTTTCATTGAGTTTAAGGGCAAAGATTATACAAGTGGTCTATTCTCAATTCAAAGCTGTATCAGAGTGGTTCTGACTGATTAAGTCCCTATGAATTTTATTGACACTCCAGTACTTGCTAAAGAGAGATTTTAAGTAAAACTTGCAAGAACATTCACAGTTATGTAGTTTAATGACAGAAACAGAAAAGAACTTCATATTTGTTTCATACTCACATCTCATACATGTACTAGGGGCCAACCAAGCCACACCCTTGCTCCAGACTCCTGGGGTGCCTATGCCACGCCCTGTTCCAGGCCAGCCAAGAAAGATTCTCATTAACCCACATTTCCGAGGGACAGTCACAGTGCGTCCCGAGGCCAGGTTAATATGGGACAGGGACACACCCACTTCTCTAGCGGGACAGCCACTGGCGGCATCTGGGATGACCCTGGGCGGACCTGGGATGCCATCAGGGGCGGGGCCGCAGCCGGCACGCCCACAAGAGGCAGTGCATCACAGACCCCCTCTGTACCCAGCACCTTCATCTCAACCACAGCCACAACCGTATCAGCCACCTCAGCAGCTCATGGCTGGGGTTCCTCCTGGCAGTGTGCAGGGTCCCCCTGGTGGCATGCAGCAACCCATGTCATCTACTCAGCATGTGGGATATCAGGTGCTGTGAAAAGAACAATCACAATGGAATTTTTAACATGCAGAAGCTTTTTTCAATGAAGGGATCGAATTTTAAGTTGTTGCAAGTTTTTTGCAAGTTGAAAAATAATAGTAGCAATCTCGCAGGAAAAGAGTTGTGTAATATCTAAGAATTGTTGTTTTGTTTATTTCCTGCTTCTATCAGTAAAAAAAATTATATTTAGTATTATATTTTTAAGACAGACTTTTCATATATACTCATATATATTTTTTTCTCATTTCAATATTTTCATTACAGTGACATCTTATGACAAAATTGAATCATAAACTATATTTTGTTTTTAGCCTGGTCCATACCAGCACCCTCATCAAGCCCCAAATGCTGGTCCTCCCAGAACAGGACCTCCAGGGCCTGGAGGACCACAGCTACAACACCAGGTAAATGGGAACTAGTTGAAAGAAACACAGATACACAGGCTATCAACAGTGTTGTGTACTTCAAGTCTCAATAAAAAATTCATACTTTAAAAGTTATAATTAAAAA
>NW_019776152.1:0-101877 GCF_001039355.2 Lingula anatina | reverse complement strand
CCCCCCCCTTATGTATGGTATTTGAAATAACCACAAGAACAATATGCTCATATACTTATAAATTGTTATTTTTAAAAAAATCAATGTAGAGACATGATGCGAATACGCACGTACTTTTAATTTACAAGGAGTGGTACATGTAATTCTACCATAGTGTATTTTACTCTATCTTTAAACAAACTAGAGCGCTTATCGTCTAAAACTATGGTATTGTATTCTGACGTCAACGCACGCTACCTTGTAACAGTAACCCGTAACAAGGCAATATTTTAGTGTATTGTGACGTCACACTGTGAAGTCGACGTCATTAGGTTCTTACCCACATATGCTAAGGCTCCTGTCATGGAAATCAGTACAATCAGCAGGCCCGAACAGCAATCCATGACGGTGCTACTGTGCTAAGATAAAACAAAATAAAATGAAATAAAACAAAACATAAATGTTAGATCATAAGGCTTGTATAGAATGTGAATATTCCTGGATTGTCAAGCCCTTCGCATTGACAACTATTCTACGCAGTTATTGCATCGACCTCCTTGATTTCTGGTACTGTTCCAATGTAAATTATTTATTGTCAAGTACTTATCAATCTTCTGCCACTGATTTGTTGCCGAACCTAGTTAAGAGATATCTTATTTTTACATTCGCACTCTACGCCGTATGAACCAGGATACAAGGAAAACTAATGGGGAGTGGTGGAATTGGAAGAACTACATCACTAAGATAAGAATACGATATATTGGTCATAACTGTGCTGGGTTGACCGAGGCTTTTCAACCCTCAAACAAAACGTACCGCAACGCTTTACTTGACATCTATTGTATTTTTGTGATCCCACATTATTCACATGCTCATTTCATTTTGAATTATGGTTGGGATTTTTTTTTTTTTTTGTTTTGTTTTGTTTTTAATAAAAAAGCATCTTTGTGCTAGAAAATTACCATCTGATAACAGTAAAACTGATGCGTGATGACCTCAAGATTAAATTAAAAGAATTATTTTATTATTATTATTATTATTATTATCAGTATGATTATTATGATTATTTGTTAGACAGTCTGTATTTAGGTACTTCAGTTCAGAGGTACCCGGATCTAGGGGATAAAGCTCAGAGGTACCCGGATACAGGGGATAGAATTCAGAGGTACCCGGATACAGGGGATAGAGTTCAGAGGTACCCGGATACAGGGGATAGAGTTCAGAGGTACCCCGATACAGGGGATAGAGTTCAGAGGTACCCGGATTCAATTATAAAGGCAGCACTTGCTTCCGCTCACCCCTCCCAATTTACTGACTGAATCGTCTGGCATTCAGAACATTCCAAGTTAAGCAAGGAAAAATGTGCCTACTTTCCTCACCCGTCTATCTTGGATAGATTGAACAACTAACCCGACTGTTATTAGAGATTTGAAAATTGTTGACCCGAAATAACAATGATGTCGCTAACTTAGGGCTGAACTAAATGATGTAGATGTTTTATATAAAATGAGTTCATGATATGATGGTATTAACAATAATAATAATAACAATCGACTTTATATCGGAAGTGTAATTATCGCGGAAATGACACAAACGCTCCGAAAATTACTTGTTGCATGTTGGGAATCGACGACACAATGCAAATTCCGTGACACAGTTCAGTACCCTCTGGTAATTGCTTTCCTTGCACTATAGCGCCAGGGTTTCAGGTACCGAAGTACACGTGTCCTGTAAAACTAAACACTGAAAAATGTTTGATCTCAGGAGTCAAGGGGAGTAGGCCCACTTAGAATACACAGCATACTGCCATTCATCCGGAAAATATGACATCGAATTTACCACATGTATGATAAATCATCAGGCATGTTCTTATTTTCTTTCAAAAGAAAGCGAATACTTCGCTTTATTTTCGTTTCTTGAATACATCTTTTTTCTTTTACCTCGCTTCTTCTTTCTTTTTTAGGATGGGGGGGGGGGGGAGAGAAAAGGCGGTATCTCAGTAGGTAGGCCTACATGTAAGGATGGGTTCGTGTCACTGTGCCCCCCTCCCCCCTCCCAAACCTGCCATTGCTGTATTTGGATAGAAAAAGAAATGGGTATCGGAATTCGACACTGCACACCGAGGCCTATATATAGTCGGTTGAATAGTGGTTGTAGGTAGTAGTGACGTCTGTTTTTTTTTTTGTTTTTTTTTTTTTTGTAGATAATTGAAACATAGAAATATTGTTTGATATGATCTCAGTTTATATGTTTACAAGCGAGTGCAGATATAGTTTTTTTAAGGAATTACGGGAAAGGGTAAATAACGAAGATCGACTAAAAGCTGTTTTAACCGTTTTTGATTAGTATATCTTGCCAGTTTGTTAGTTATAGTAAGTTATATAGTGACCCACTTTATAGCTAGTATAACGTACTACACACTATAAAAACAATTGGCTGACACGCCTTTACGCAAATCCTGTTTTCACTTGAATCTACAGTCACGGGCAGAACTGCATTTGTCTATGTGCATGTGCGAATGTGTGCGTGTGTATGTATGTATGTGAATGTGTGTATGTGTGTATTTCTGTGTGTGTAGAAAAGGAGAGAGAGAGAGAGAGAGAGAGAAAGGTGAAGACGTATTGCATGCAGTACTATAGCAGAATCAAAGAGAACGTATCATGACGTCTTACCGTGCTTTATGTGATCTCTTCTAGTAGGAATCAAAATCAACCCGTTAACAGATGACGTCCAGAAGTAAGTAGTGAGATAATAATAATAAAAAAAGTGGAAACACCCCTCTCAAGTGCAACCGTGGCTCGGCGTGACCCTGTTGACGTACAACTGAAGTGCATAAACCGCATGCTGTACACTCACTGCCTACGCAACAGGATACGCGTGTCAGCTGGAGCGGCTTCACAGCAATATAAAGACCACGCGTGTCCGGTTTTAGCTTGTTTGGTGACCTGCAGTGCGCGACTACATTTTACTTAACCTGCAGGAGAAGAACACGGTCGTTGACTCTTGCTTTAGGTTTTAAACTGTACAGGTTTCATGCACGTCAGGTACAGGATATTTTTAGGAAAAAAAATACGAAAAATTAGTTTATTACAGTTGTCTAGTGTGACTAATGCCATCTTTACAGTATCCACTGCACTGGAGAAGATTTATATATAATAATAAATTGTGTATCTCTGAAAGAAATATTAATCCTACTTCTATTTATTTATTTACTTTCGGTGGAAAGTGAATACTTTCCTACACTAGCTTTATCGTTTCGTTATGTGCAGTATGTTTTGTTGAAGGGTTCGGCTTGAGCTTGATTTTCCGAGGTTTCATGTGAAGACAGGCATATTCTTAAATATGCTGGATTCCAGAAATTACTCTGGATTTTCCCATAAATTTATATAGTTCGACTGAATTGTTATTGGATCAGAAATGTCACTTTTGTATGTGTTTGGATGTAAATTTGAGCTTGATATACATAATTTTACCCTTGGTCACTTAAATACAAAGGTGTATGCAGTTCTCAGCAGGAGCTAGAAAAATCACAAAAAAGCTCAAGTTCATTTGGTCCTTTTTCGAGATTGACCTTGGCATTCAGACATGTCATTGGGTGCATTCCTAGAGATTAAGATCGATCCAGAGATTTGGATTTAGATCGACCTAACTCCCTGGGGGTTCACGCTAAATTGCAGTCAGCCGAGCGCGCACCATAGTTAGGCTTCGTTCACATGAAAAATCTATTTTCTAAAAATTCTTTTTTCTATTCGCGGTATTTTTTGATCACGGTTTGTGCCCTGAATACCCCGCGTCGTAATTCCTGGCAGCGCGTGCCAGTTGCTACCAAAGCTGTAATTAATTCTCGGCTGCGCNTTTGGTCCTTTTTCGAGATTGACCTTGGCATTCAGACATGTCATTGGGTGCATTCCTAGAGATTAAGATCGATCCAGAGATTTGGATTTAGATCGACCTAACTCCCTGGGGGTTCACGCTAAATTGCAGTCAGCCGAGCGCGCACCATAGTTAGGCTTCGTTCACATGAAAAATCTATTTTCTAAAAATCTATTTTCTATTCGCGGTATCTTGTGATCACGGTCTGTGCCCTGAATACCCCGCGGCGTAATTACTGGCAGCGCGAGCCAGTTACTTCCAAAGCTGTAATTAATTCTCGGCTGCGCTTGGAATAATCACAAGATACCGCGAATAGAAAATAGATTTTTAGAAAATAGATTTTTCATGTGAACGGAGTCTAAATTACCCCCTTACAGCTTTAAGTAGGCAGGACAGACACTTAAGCCGGCTAAGCTGACAGTAATCTAGTGAGACTCCCCACAGGGATAGATCGATCTAAAATCTATGGGAATGGGCATTTAGGCATGTCATTGACTTCTAATGACTTCCAAACTTTTTTTAAATGAATGGCGATGCCCTTGAACATTAAAAAGATACCTCTAACAAGTTTGTACGTCACCCATTTTCCATGATATGCCCACTTAAATACCCTCCCTTATGCATTTTTTGCGACCGTTTTTTTTTTTTTTTTTTTCACTTTGAATGGGTGGATTCCGGTGGGAAATTGTCTGGGTTATGCTGGCCCACAACTGGACCGGGTTCTGTTGTGTCTCCTTCGTTAATATTTTTTTCCAAACTAAGTCGTTCGTTTCATGGACTATATGACTTTATCGTTTCGTAATGTGCAGCATGTTCTTTAACGGGATTGGTTTGAGCTTGATTGTGAAACGCAGCACGAGCCAGGTTCATTGTACTTGTGTAATATTTGAGGTTTCCTCGGCGGATATCAAATTCTCATTTTGCTGCAGTAGATAGAAAATTATAACAAAACTGATGAGAAGGAGTACCAGCATGTCGCATTGCTTAGCTTTTAAAAGTTAAAGGGATAATAACTCTTTGTATGAGATCTATATTTCACAATAAAAACCTTGTGAATAACTCGTAGAAATATAATATATTCTGTTTTACCACAAAAACAGCAGTTATAGCTTTTATTCTGATATCTGAACTTGTCTTTAGACCACGTGACCTCCATTGATGTCTATACTCTGTTAAAATCTCTTAAGAGATTTTAACAAAAAACCAAACTTTTTAGAAAAAAACCAGGGACTAACTTTGAATGTAAAAATGGATTCATTAACCATTGGTAAGTATGGGAAAATTGTTGTTTACTCCAGGAAAATTCATTTTTTGGCCGAAACGAAGAGTTCTTATTGCTTTAAATATGAAGCGAACATAGATTCCGCGAAACGCATGTAGATCACCCCTACCTATTTCTCAAACGATATCAATAAGGGCTACATGCAAAAGAATAAACAAAAATAATCACTCGGCCAAAAAATAGCTTTAAACTTACACCTTTTTACAAATTTCTGGTCGTAAATTTGACACTTCAGTTCGTGAGTGACCGCCAAATGTACTACTACTGAGCGCAATTTAGCATAATTATCGTAATAGCAATAGCATAATTATTCAAATGAGATTTCGAAAAAACGACCGATGATTAAACAGTATATAGCCAGAAACTAACATGGCTACATGCATGTAAATAAAAAAAAAGGTGTTTTTTTCTGTGTTTTAATTAATATTATGATGTACAATCTAATGCTGTTATCATAATCTACAGTGTCAAGAGCCTTTGTATTTGCATGGCATCCTCGGAGACTTTTAACATCAAGAAAACCTGCTGTCCGAAGTTTGGCACCAACGAGCTGGCAACTGCGTCTAATAATTCCTTTCGATCTTTGTACCTGCAATGATGTCTTTATCAATTAATTAACGACGGTAGATATTTTTTTCACTTACGAATGAGTACCAATAAACATGTATTTCGACCCACGTTTAACATTTACAGGGTATGTTGAGGGCATGCTGCTAAATCAGTTGTTATTGACAATGCCAGCTGCAGTAAACAGTAATATGAGTGGTATGCATCTAACGAAGATGGCTTTAATATGTGTAGCTTTTCACCCAAAATATAATCATTTTGACAGTCAAACGAGTAGGTACAGGTATTTCACTACTTTTACAGTGGCTTTACGGTTGTAGTATTATAAGCAAAACCTTTGTTACAGCGTTCAAATATAGTATTAACAAACAATATTATATATGATTTAGATGCAATTTTCATCTAAGGGCTGTGATAAAATAGAACCGACAACGTCAAAGCAGAGCTTTCAAAGTAAAAAAGGATTTTCCACCAATGTTTAGAGCCCTAAAATGTCAAGTATCAGGATTCATTATCGTTATCGGCGGTTTTATCTTTCTTGTGTTTTGATAATTTTATGAAAACTTATATGGAGGAAATTAAACCACAGTGAAAGCTCTAGCTTTAGAATAATAATAATTAAAAATTACAGTAAGCAAATGCACCACGGCAGTACGGTGAATATGTACACTACAAATGTCAATTTATGAAATTATGAAAACAAAATGATATTATATCGACATCGGATAATGTTTGGGATGAATTGTCATTATAATTGGATCTTTATCATCCTTGACATGCGATCGAATCCTGTAGGTTTCCCCTACGAAAATTTGTCTCTTTTAACGTCCACTTATACGGTTCTCAATCTATTCTAGAACATTTGGTGTATTTTTTACAGTTCTAATGTTCTTCTATTTCAATGTAACAGTCCGAGAACTGTTTTAGGAAGTCCTTCAGAATGTCCTAGAACAGATTAAAAACATTTTTGAATTAAAGAGAAAAACATTATGTTCTAGGGCAGATTGAGAACCGTAAGTGAGCGTTAAATGAGACAAATTTTCGCATGGGTTGTGTCACGTAATCCGTCGTCTGCCAAAAGCTTTATCTGGTAATTGCCAGCTTTCACCTTTTCAGGACTTGCAAATAGCCTGCTAGTTAGGACACGCAATCCGACTAATCAAGCAGTAGTCTTTCCGGAGAAGACAGAAACACGGCATCGATTACCCAACCTCTGACGTGCCAGCTGTGAGCGACTCACGCAGGGATCAGAGGAGAGTGGACATGCAATTGTTTGCTCTGTGCCAAAAAAGGGCCCTTCAGATCAAGTTGACCCGCGGACTATCAGATCCTCGGACTAAAATATGGTCAACTCACTTAAAGGCAGCGCCGACTAATTCCACGATGGCGTCCCGGCCTCCACGCGCGCCGTTGCTGCGGGGCCTTGCATTTAAACCTCGGAGCTGAGAGTTGATCCGTTTAATGGCGCGGGTGTGGGCGGGGAAACAATCAGAGGATCACGCGGCGCTTTGAGGTTAGGTCGGCCATATTTAGTCGGTGGATCAGTTAGTCCGCAGATCATCTGTTCTGAAAAGTCTCATAGTAGCTTGTAAACAGCATTAAAAGTACTGTCATAACAGGGTATTGCAGTTAGTGAGTATATTAGAAAATTTACCCATACGCAGACAGGGGCGGATACAGAGATATATTCTGACAGTCTTCCAAATTATCTTTGTTGATCCATCCTTCATTTTTGACCGTCTTCCGACAAAAAAATAGATACCCATCAACGTAAACTTTAAAATCTGACTGTCTTCCGGAAGACCCAGAAGACGGTCTCAATCCGCCTCTGCCAGACAAACACAAGAGGTTCGTTAGTCTTACGTCATATACGTCTCGAGTACGCAGGCAAATTAACACTGGTGTACGCAGAGGTAGTTAAATGTTTGAACATGTTGAAAAACAATTTCACACGCTGCTTAAATGCTCATTTTCATAGGGATAATCTTCAATCAGATTGACAGATTAACACGCCTCCCCCACGCGTCGAGCATTATACAGCAAAGCTGGTGATTATGCGAGAACGCTGGTAACAATTAAGAGATGAGGCGAGTTAATCGGTTAATCTGATTGCATTCAGCGAGAGTCCCAGCGTAGAACGACAGTTTCATTAATGGGCCCTTATTAGCCAGATTTTCTCTTTAGGATACGTGTTAGTACAGGTAAATTGATTCGTTAACTCCATAATATAGAAAAGGTATTGACGAGCAAAAAACGTTTTTAATGATCGAATTTATTATATCCGGTGTAACTAAACAGTATGGGTTTAAATTTAATACAACTTACTGGTGCTATTGATAATATACTGTATACTGTACATACCAATTTGAACGGTTTTACTCGGTTACAGCGGTGCAATATTTATATGAGATTTAAAAAGGCAAGTTTACTTAACTACTGGTACGTAAAGTCTGTGTGCGTAACTATACATAATCTTATAGTCCCATATTGAAAATAAAATTATGAATATACAGAAATACGAGACCAGAAAGTTCACCTTGGGCGCTGCTCCTATTAAATGTTCAGTGTCGACATCTACCGCCCATTGTTCTTTATTCTGCACTAGCACTTAATTACTCTTTGGATCGTTCATGTGTCAACTACATTGTACATTATCACAGTGTTACAAGAACATTGTTACAAGAAAATTTCTGTTACAAGACAACAGACTGTAACAATATTGTTCCGTCTCTGAGTTGAATACGTTCACGCTATATAATTATCGATTCACAAATCACAGTAAACAAAAGATACTGTAATAAATATTTACTAATAACGTGCCTCGAAAGTCCTGAAAATCACGAATCGCCAACTGGGAATAATGGCTCCATTTCACGAAAGTGCAGAAAATAAAGGTCGCATTTATGCGTTAGGGGAATGGGGTGCTTCACGAATCACGCTATATAAAATGAAAGTTTCATGCTTCTCGGAAAATAAAAAGTGACTTTGAAGGGTAACGAAAATTTCCTACTGGACCTACGTCTGTCTGTTTTAAGTGGCAACAACCACTCCCTGCAGTATGAATTGTGTCACTTTGAATACATTAAATGAAACTGTACTGAAGACTACATCTTCGATAAATTGTTGCATAAACTGCTTTGTGAAAAACAACAACTGTAAAAATCTTATGACCAACAACAATATGACTAACAATAATATTCATACCAACAAAATAGTTAACGTTTTCTCAAAAGAATTATTATACCTCTCGTAGAGTTCTAGGCATGCGGTTACAACGCGCAATTATTTACAGTATGCGTTTGCTTTACCAGTTACTGCCATAAGGCATGGCCTCATTTCTATGAAAACACGTGACCTCGTTTATAGGCCTCTGATTGGCCAATCACCATTCATTATTGCTCGAGTGTCCGGTTTATTACAGGTTACAATAGCTTAAAATTACATTACCAATCACATGTAGGCTACTGTACAAATAGTAAACTGTAATTTAATCAGCAAAATTGAATGTTGAACAAATGCTTTTCTCAAACATTGGTGAACACTCCTTGCTATTGCCACGCGTCCTATTTTCTCTTAACTGGGACGTATTTTCAAAGTACAGGCAAGCCTTGGTTCTATTTGTATAATTTAAAAATACAATGAGTGATTTTATATCTTTTGCAACAATGGACTCAATAAACCAACCAAAAGAAATGTAATACGAATCCATTAATTTCCTATTTACTTGTTTGTTGTCCCTAAGTAAATGACAAAATATAAAAATAAATATAGTATACATTTCACAAAAGAGGCGATATTTAGACAAAAAGGCAGCCAAACAGCCAGCTACAATATCCATTAATTTAAACCTTTTAAGGATATTCTCTAATTGGTATTTGTCACGCCATTTGAGGTAGTCCCGGGACTGCCGCACCAGAATCTCCGCAAAGCCTGCGAAAAATTCTTATTCATAAGGCAGTAAATCAGGGCGTTGGACGTGAGGGCAATGTTATAGAGGGCGGTACAAATGACGTAAATACCTCTATCGACAACAAAGGCCAAATCTAGGGCGCGCAAAAAGGCAAAAGGAGCATAGCCAAGGATTGTAATGGCGCACATGACACAGAACATGCGGCACAGCTTGATTTCTCTGTTCTGAATAAACGCGCTTTGGGGTGGGGCTACATGTACGGCGTACGGGTCGTGGGGAACCACGCTATTTCCGCTCTTTTTGATCACCATAAATATACGTATGTAGCATGCGTATATCGTTATCGAGGGGATGACTATGAACAGGATGAAACTGAGGATCTTTTGGAAATCTTCGGTGTCTGAGAGAAATATACAGTCAGTCCCAAGACTGTCGATGTGGTACTCCTTGAACTCTTCGTACATGGAGGGGATCATTGACAATGGCGGTATGACCCAACAGAGAGCTATGTTCATTGTGAGTAATTTGGGACACTCAATGAGCTTCTTGTTGTTGAAAATTACACAGGTGTACCGCTGCAAAGCAATGAAAGCCTGCTGCAGCATGGAGCAACCAAAGAGGCACAGGTTGATGAAGGTGAACACGTGACACAGCACCTCACCGTACTGCCATCTATCGTTGACATACGTGTCGATGATGGCGACAAGGAGAAAGAGCGTAAAACACAGTCCGCAGACGCTGAGGCTTATGAGACTGGCCTTTCCTTTGACGTTGATCACTTTGTCCTTCACAAGAACTCCCAAAATCAGAATATTTCCTAGGAACCCGTTTACGAAGGACAGGATTCCAAACGTGGCACCTGTCACTCGCCATCCTACCGTCAGGCCGTGAGCGGCGCTTCCATCACTAGAATTATACATTTTGTGACTGAGTCTCTTTTAAAGTTGTTGAGGCGTCAGTACACGTAGGGAAATGCCGATTAATATTTCTGAAAATATAGCAAGAAACACAATAAGCAACCGTGCATATGCAATTGAATTGACGAAAAATGAGATACACAGACCCGCTAAAAGGCTGAGGAAGGCACATTTCGAACAATTGTCGGGTGAATTGTGCCCATTGGCGGATTTGGGGGGGGGGGGGGTCATGGGGGGTCCTGACCCCCCTTTGATTTCTGAAAATCCAATGGTCCCCTCTTGAAATTAAAAATTTGAATAACTGAACCATAGTTCTAAACAGTACCAAATGGCACCGATCGCCCTCAAAAATACCAAAAATTTCCGGTGCCTTTCAGCGGGCCCCGAAACCCAGGCGAAGGGGGGAAGGGTCGGCTTTGCATCATCGTACCCCCTTCAAATAATCCTGGATCCGCCCCAGGTTGTGCCGTATGCCTTGACCTCACCACGGACCTTCTGTTGCTTGTTTTGAACATCAATCGTGTCTCTTCTGATATTTTTCACCATCATATGCATTCTTCAAATCTTTTTCCGCCAAAAAAATCAAATTTATAAATAAAGAACTTTTTTATTTTGACATAACTCGTTGTGAAAGAGACTTTATGTGTTTTTCTGATCTTGCATGGTTCCTACCGTTGAAATGGATGCCAGCAGTTTTGTAACAGTTACAGTTCAGCCGTCTTAAAATCACTTAAAAAGTGTTCGTACTTCATGAATTATAGGCGTTTTGAGGAAGATGCCCTACACCCTCATCTATTGGTATGCGTTTTGGCTGCAATCCTGGCTTCAAAAGAGTCCCATCTTATACCTTCATATAATAAATTTACCCAAAGGATACTTTTGTTGAGCATACTAATTCCAATACGTCTTGTCGCCCACGATATAAGCGCATTGGCGTAAAAAGTATAAGACAAAATTTATTATTTGTGTTTATAGAGCTTTTTCAAATGTAATTTCACACCTCCATAACAAGGAAAATAAGCCACGATTCCATATAATTTTTAAGCAAATACACGTGGAATTGGATGTGTGACAGCCTCTTTGGCCAAGAGTGTATCTACGGACACCGGACAACAAAAATGAGCAATTCAACAATATTTACATAATAATAATAATAATAATAATAATAATAATAATAATAATAATACAGCAAAATGAGCAATTCAACAATATTTACATAATAATAATAATAATAATAATAATAATAATAATAATAATACAATGGCTGATTGATAAATAAATTAGTTAATTAAATAATTAATTATTTGATTCATGAAAAAAATAAAATAAAAATAAGTATGTTATAAAATCTGATCACACTGATTTTCAAAAGGAAACCTGCCCAATTAACAGACAAAGTCACTCAGCAAATTGAAGTAAAACAAAAGTACGATTTGGCACTTATTGGACAAACGCACATTCATGAATATGCAGGAATGACTAGAAGTAGAACTTGGTTCATACACATGTATTAAACTTCAGACAAAGCCTATCTTCTTAACAGTAAAGAAACATTCTTTCNTAATAATAATAATAATAATAATAATAATAATAATAATAATACAATGGCTGATTGATAAATAAATTAGTTAATTAAATAATTAATTATATGATTCATGAAAATAATAAAATAAAAATAAGTATGTTATAAAATCTGATCACACTGATTTTCAAAAGGAAACCTGCCCAATTAACAGACAAAGTCACTCAGCAAATTGAAGTAAAACAAAAGTACGATTTGGCACTTATTGGACAAACGCACATTCATGAATATGCAGGAATGACTAGAAGTAAAACTTGGTTCATACACATGTATTAAACTTCAGACAAAGCCTATCGTCTTAACAGTAAAGAAACATTCTTTCTGATAGTTCATATACTTAATATTTCAGCGATCTGACATTTCAATTTAAATTTTACATCGCTCTGTTGACAACAGGGCTGGTGCCTACAGTCTTCTATTGTAGAATGACAAGCATACTTCTCTGGCCATCACAAATGATTATTCGCAAAAAAAAAAAAAAGATAAAGAAAACACGAGAGAACATTGCAAACTCCGACTCTTGGACAAATTGGTTTGGCAACTAGACTATGGCTACTTCAGCAGGGAATAAATAGGTTGATTGTGGGGTTTGAAGCTAATCAAAAACGTTTATCATCTGCATCGGTCAAAATCCCCTGCGGCATCGCAGCGGTAACAAAGCTGCTCGAATCCAATCAGTATTGACATACCGGGGCAATATCAAACGAATTTGAAAGACTACAACCTCCCTTTTATTTTTTTCATAAATAGATGGTTTTAAAGTTACATATTTATTTATTTTTTAAATGAAATGCTTAAAGTAGAATAAAACCTTTGGATATAATGCCCGATTTGACAAATCAACTCTTAATGTTTCAAAGAAATGACAATTCAACGTCGCTCCATATTTACCGCCGTCGTCAATGCCTTGTCGGATTTCATTACACTTGTTGGCCCTGTGAACAGACAAGGAGGTGAAAAGTCCACATTTTTCTTCTACATTCAAGGGAAACATTGACTTGAGGTATTGGCAATTCTATTTTTTACCCTTAAGAAATCACCGCTGAGAATTAAAGCAAGCAGAGGAATCGGGTCGTTATTTCGATGACTGATTTCCCAGGCTGTAGTTACCATCTGCTTAGCTAATTTGCAAAAGCTGGTTTCCTTCGTTAAGGATGTTTTTATGATTAACATGTTTATTGATCTCAGTCAATGACGGAAAATGTTTTAGCTAGTTTTCCTCTGTCCTCCGTTTTCAGTTTCTTTAATTGCAGCGGTTCCACTAATTGGCTCACTTGTTGAATAAATGTTTTTATACTTATCCAACTGTGCCAGCTGGGTTTGATTATCGCAGAGAATATGCAATCGGAAGTGTATTGTCGCACTGAATATTACCATACATTATGTTATCATTTTGCAAAATGTTTTGTGTCCATGTTATCGTGCAGATGTGAAATTTGGGGCTTTAGCGATTTATAATTAATATATTATTATATTATTAATACAATATATTATTGAATAGGTGCATATGAAATTTAATAAAATCTTGTTGAATTTGAAGTCTAGCGCAACAAAAGTACTGATATAAGCTATATAGGGACAGTTTAGTAGGCTCTTCTTATGAGTCAAACATTAACAACTTATCTGTTATCTACCGGCCTAGCTCATTTTACATGCTGTCGTTTCAAAACAAAAGCATCTGTGTTGACGTGTGAAGCTTTCTAGCATTAATGTATGGGTGTTTTCCAACGTGCTGCCCCCTCTTGTAATAAATAAGGGTGTCTGACCAATAGGAACTAGGACGCCCTCCCCTTTCTCTCTATCTGCCTCTCTCTGGCTCTCGCTAAAATTATTTTATTAGTGTCTTGAAATTTTTTATCAGATTAATGTCATATATATCTTTCTCAAGTTACAGTACTTAAAGTATATTATAAATGTCATATCCATTTTTTATCTGCAGAATTAGTATCATTATCAACATGGATTTAAATCCTCTAAATACAACATGAAAAAAGTCTTTACGGAAGGCATATGATGTTCTCAAACCTCTTGATCTTAAAACTCGATCGTTAAAGAAAGCCTAAAGGCCAAGAAAACCAATGAACGATATCTTACTCTCACGCATCTTATCACGCTAGGTAAATTTCACTATAATAGGTTTTGATCTATCTACGTTAATTTTCCGTTAAATGAAATGAGATGACAGTAAAAATGGCTTGACCTTGTTCAAAGGCGAAGTAATGATAAGTTAAAATAAACACCTACCAGGCTCACAGTATAAAATACAGTTTGCAGCTGTGTGCAGACTTTTATTTGACGTTGAACAACAATGATTTAAATTCTGACCAGTTAACGTGGAAAATGTGATGGTCAAGCAAGTGCGGTTGAGTTGAAATGACGAAGTTGATTTACCAATACAACTTGTACAAAAACATAAGGATCCCCTTTCAAATCCTCTGCATTAGTTTTATATATAGTAATTAAACTGGAGGAGTCAGTTTCAGTTTCAACAAGTTTCTTCTTATTTTTCTTTCTTTTTCTTTTCTTTTTTTTTTTTTTTTTTTTACTTTAAAAGGGGGGTTATCGTTTTATTTGAAGTGAAATTTTCAAAACCAAACGTAAACTGGAATTCTGCTGCCTGCTAATGAATGTCCTTATTAAAAATAACATATCGAACTCAATGCAAAGTAAACCTATCCTGGCGTTCATGAAGATAAGGTTGAACCCCCCTCCTCCCCCCCCCCCAAATAAATAAATAAATAAATAATTAAATAAATAAATAAATAAATAAAAGTTCATTTTCGCCAACGGAATGCAAGAGTCCGTACTATAATCAATCAACACATTTACTCACCTTGCGTGAATATAAGATCCCATACGATTATGACAAAATAATGAGATACAAAATAAACCTACTGAACAACTATATGAAAGTCAACTCACGCGCCAAACGTCTTTATGCACACGGCACCATTCTGCTCTCTTTGAACCGCCTCTTTAAGATTGACTTCTCTGAGAAGATAGCTTTCACGAAATGATTTGTATCGATAAGAAAAGGTGTCTCTATATAAGCCTTATAAAAGGTAAGTTTGCATGTCATAAAAGTGAGTTTTTGTCAATGCGATATTTCCGTTCACACCTCAATAACGTGTTGCCAAAAGAAAACTAACCTCATGTTATCATTCGAACAGCACGATTTTCAGCCACTTTGACAATAATAATGTCTTACGGCACATTTCATTAAAATCTCATTACGCTTTACAAAATATCTAAAATTATTCTAAAAAACGACAATGGAATGGCAATCACTAGCAAAACAAGGTTTGAAATACTATTAAAAATGCTCATAGGCCCTACTTTGTAAAAATTAGCATATGGTCTTAGTCATTTTTTCCAATAAATTCAAAACTTACCTGTCTTCCAGTTAAAAGCTTATTCCAAAGTTTCTGATAAAGTTTTGCAGCACACATGGATGTGTTAAATGCAGGGCCCCCGTGATATACACTTGCTTCCCTAGCGGCAGGTGAACGCTGAAAAGGATACTTTACAATTTGAAAAAAAAAACGGGTTTTTGAACTACAACATCTGTTATAGGGCTTAACAGGTATGACAGGTGCAGGTAGGTGTTAATAGCCAGGAGAGGTTTTATAGGTGTTAATGAAGCCTGTGATGTTCATATATACCAAAATTGTCTTACAAAATTGTAAAAAATTACAAAATTGTCTTACAACACATTATTGTCCAATTAAATAACTAAGGCTGTCACATTAAACTGTTCGAAAAGACACAAAAGCACGCAAAATTTGTAGCATAACCCTACACCACCTTTGATTCAGATACAAGTAGTCAGAAACCATAAGTAAAACCTATGAAAAAAAAGTAGTGTTACGGTGATGACGGTGATGATGATTAGTAGGAAATCTTTTACACGATAGAAAGAAACCGACCTGTCTTGATCATTGCAACCTGTTCGCGCCAACGTTTGTTGCTCTGAAGTAATGCTTCACAGTCGCTAAATAATGAGACGAGGACCGTGCTAAATACTCATCTCATTGTCTATCTCATTGTCTATCTCATTGTCACGCGTATTGTCACCAATTAGTGCTGGTCCACATCGCCCAGACTACTGCACGTCTAATGCGCCATTTTCATCCTTATAACTGCTTTATTCCTAAACTCTTGCTAGAAGGTTTGGAATAACCCAATAACATGAGAATACAGTGATTGTAAAAAAGGCCAAAAAACACAAAATAAAGCATCCCAACAGCCATTAACAGTGTGGAATCTATAACTTCCACTGAATGCCTTTGCAGCAGAAACATTTTAATTAAAATGTACATTTAACCTCGTATTCTGCGCAAAGATTGCCACGCACGGTGTAAAACTCTTGCTATGCACCTTATGTGCACCATACCTGTACGCTGTACTAGCAATTTGTTCTATTTATCTAATTATAACTTGGAACTAGTGCAATAATAATAAAAATAATAATAATGGTTATAACTTAAATTAAGTCACATACACGTGCCAGCTATGAACCAATGGTTCTGTAAAAACATTCACCTCTCAGGAGAGGGTGGGGAGAGAATAGCTTCTTCAATGAAATAAAATGGGGAAGTATCATCAATCTCATCAGCTGTGACCAATACTTTAGAGAGCGATGTTTAAATTGCCAACAGTCACCGCCAAATGGTATGGATCTAAAATTTATGAACCCAATTTCCCGGTTTCGAAAAATTAATTGGGCTTTAATTTACGATATATTCCGTTTTTTCAAGCAAAAGTGTACTTTGAACCCACCTTTGTTGGTGTCGCCAGCAAGATGCCCTCAAACTGCAACGTTCCGCTTTTGCTTCTGCCGTCCTTAGTTTCACTCTCTGCCGCCGTGTTCCTTGGAGAGAGAAGCAATTAACACTGAACGCTCTTTGTCCAGCCGCTGGGTCTTGCGTGTCGCGATGAAATGAGATTACTGGTTGCTTGAAGACGTCACTCAAGATAGTACCTAATGAGCCACAAGACAAGCGTGAGATTCACACGGCATTGCTGTGTAATAGTACACTAAACCAAGAAATTGGATTGGTTATCTCATTCCTAGACTCAAAATAGCTGTGACAAAACATGCTAACAAATAATACGTATAGAAATGGCCGTCAAACTTGGATTCAAAACATGTGCAAAAGGAGAGTATCAAATTCATGAAATACAATGCATGGGTCTGTTTACATAATCTTAACTGATAAACATTTCTTCCCATTTATTATGCTGTAAGTATTTGTCACGGGGACGAACACATTTTTGCTCAGCGAAATTTGCATCGCCACTGACATGCCGCATAATATTGCACCAACGACTGACTCGCGAGGATGTTGTACAATGTAGCATACTACATGTACGACAGCTGTCGAGAACAGAATAAAAAAGAACACAAAACACGGACCTGCCGTGTCTTGCTCACACGTCACATATATAGATACGAGTTATTCACTTGCCTAGGTCTTTTGTTCGCGACGTTCGTCATTGTATAAGTCAGGAAGCATCCTCCCTAACAAAGTGTTTGTGTTATCCGCCTGTGGTTCTCGCTTGTGTTATAACACACGCCCTGTTGACTCGTGATGTATCTATTACTTAAGGGAAAATGCTAGGAACAATTTCAAATGTGGGTTCTGAGTCTGAAATCTTTTAATAATTTTAAATTCTTTTTTACTTGTGGGGTTTTCTATTTCTCCTAGAGCCAGGCATCAGCTACTTAAGTGCATGTATTTATACAGTTTATATCAATCCTCTTGTTTTCTGAAAATAGTTCTTAAGTGTTTTAAATGCCTGGTATTAAAGCTAACTTAGTTTATAATCTGGATAACTGTAAAACCAAAAAGTTCTCTGCTATACTGAAAAGGTGTTTAGTTTCCACGCTCTATCACAGCGCTTCATTATGATTCAAACGGCATTCATCCGACAAGAGAGACTTTCGGCGCTGTGTGACGTCATACGAGACTTGAAACGGTGCGAGAATCCGCGTGAGGTAGGGTTAACTTTTTCCAGGTAAGAATAAAACCGAAGTTCGACCAGATGACCAATGTGGTTGGAGTGGCCAATTCCGGAACAAGGCATAATACATGCACTATACAATATGATCCTGCCTGTGGACATACAGGTGCCGGTCCTTCATAAACGTTCTTTGGTGAGGCTTCCTCAACGTCACATGGTTTAAGCATGGGTAATGCTACTAGTTATATGTTTATCTAGTCCGTGGACATATTCTGTCAGATTCCATTCGTTGCAGCACGGCAGTTTGCTTATCTTTCTTCAATTCTGGTTCTATTCTCATCCAAATGTCGCAAAATCTCTCTTACTTTTACGAAACGTCGCGAGGCTTTAGGCTATCTCTAATGATTACCATTTCCCCAATATTTCTGACTCATATATTTGCCTTGTTTTATTTTACATATATACATGTTTATATTTTAATTTGTTCGTTCGAAATTCATAATGTGTTAACAGAAATATCATTTATCTTATGACCTCGTGCTAAATACTACACTAAGCTTTAATAAAATTTAAATACATGTTTCAGTGAAGGACAGAAACATAGAACCAAGGACCTGTTTTGCAGTCTAAAATAAGTCATGATGTTTAAGTCTTAACCTACCAACCTAAACGACTATTTGATGTTACACAATCAGTTTAAAATTCTGCTTACCTCTTTTTTTTTGGCCTTCCAAATAAGCTCAAATGCAATAAGTCGTATTCTACTTCTAGAAAGGTTTAATCTCAAGCTGATCACTGCAACAAAGCAAGTAAGAGAATGTATCATATATGCCATATATATTACCATTGCGTGTGTAATACTTTAGCACTGCTTCCGGTTACTACGACTGACACATGCATCCAATATTAATATAGTTATAGTTAAACCAAATGTGTCCTTTTCAGCCGCCAAACCCACGGGTTAAAATACACAGAAGGTTAATAACCTTACACGTTATTGATCCAAAATGGTGTCAGTTGNTATAAAGCTGCAGATGGGAATGAGGATATTTACTGAGAATGTCGCGGTAAATGACCCCATTCAAATACTGTTAAGAAAACGTGGGGATGGGATGCTCCTAAAATGTGGACGCTGCTGGGACCGCGCGCTGTAATCCCATGTACACACTCTTCCAGGGGGCCTTCTCCAGTATGTCTACCCACTCTCATTCGACCGTCGATGGGACAACTAGGTTACAATGATGACTAGGTACATATAGGTTGTGGTCTCTCTCTTTCTCTCAGTCCATTGTGGTCGTGGGAGGGGACATTAACTGCGTCATTTAAAACAGACAATGTCTTATTTCATTTGCACAAGGTAGCTTCAGGGGCAGTTAAATACCTGAACATAACACACACCTGCTCTCGATTTCCGTCTAGAGAGCAATTTCTTGCTGATTGCTAGTGTTCTCAGAATGGAACAACCCTGGTTGAGCCGTATGCTACAAACCCAATAGAGCACCAGTGGGATGAATTGGGGTGTACGGGCAGAGGAGAATCGAACCTCTTAATAATGTGAATTCGACCAATCGACCAGTGTCAGACGATTAAGCCGATTACACTGATTGCACTTTATTGAGAATCCCCCGCAGAGTTGGACCGATCCAGCAGGTCCGATGTTTGAGTTTGAGCGCGGCCTTAAGTTTGTTATAAAACTGAATTGCGAGAGGCGCAATTATTACTTTTACCATACGCATTGGCAACTTGAAGCCACGACACTAAATATATAAATTTAGAAAACATTCACCCTGGGGCCCTGTTTGCCACACGCAGACTGTGCGGGTCATTTCTTGGACCCCAACTCTCAGCCGAAGAGAGAGAGAGAGAGGCGGCAGCTATCCATACTTCGAAGCGCATTTTGAGAGCATCCCTTACTTCTCACTTCCCTTCTGTCTGTAACTGATTTCAGTATCAAGGATCATATAACATTTTTTATGTTATTAAAAGTAAGCGAGCCGAAGAATTATTTGCCCAAGTGGAACTTTACTTACATCAGTCTAGCAGAACAATTACTTATTTTATCTGTTCTGACACAAAAAAAAAATCAATGGATTAAAATTTAAACCGTAGTAACTGTCGCTGGCAGCGCCTTCTCGCATTTTCCAATCGATCTAATTTTTTTTCTAAAATAAAAATTTTCAACTTATCAGGAATCATGTGTCTAAAGAAACGGTTCTACTGTATAGTATGTTTAACGTCTCAGAAAATGACAAGAAGTTTATTTCAAATAACGCAATAATTAGCTCGCAGCTATTTTCGCGGTGTCGTCCGGCTTTTAAGAATGGAAAAACCCTTCGTGACGTCTTTTGCCACAGGTCATTGTTTTATTTTTTTATTATTTTTTTTTTGTTTGTTTGTTTGATGGCCTTGCAATATTTCAGCCATTAATAAAATCCTCAATTCAGTTACCTTCATGATTAGTAAGACGATATGGTGACAGGGCGCAGTCAAATGTTTTACAGGAACCACGGCAAAACTGCATATTCTTAGAAAGCAATTTGCAAAACTTTTTTTCAGGTAATATACACATTGAAGTTGAGGCCTAGCTAGCATAATGTCGTGAAATGTAATGAAATAAACATGCATCTCACAATACTCCTTCGGCGCAGTCCAATTTTTGTCATATTGCAGCTTTAAAAAAGTGCAAATATCATCATTACATAAAGGGTTGTTATTCTTAAAACTTCCGTTACTCAAATTTCATTACTGGATACGGAAACTGTGCATATTAGCTGCCCTCTACCAGGGTGGCATATATTATAGGCACATTTTCAACATTAATGAGAACCAAATGACCGTCTATTTTCTAAAGATGTATCTGTGAATATCTTGTGAAAAATCAATCTGTGGTCTTGGTAGAGGGTACATATTAGCACGCCATGAATCCGAAAATGTTTGCATTATGCAAACAAAAATTAAGGAGAGATTTACCACTTTCTGCCACCAGAGTTTTAGAAAAAAAAAAAAGAATTTGCGAATACAACTTTAACTTCTTTTTTCATTGTTCTTGTTCCCCTCAAAGGAATATATATATATATTGACATTCTCTGCATATCTCGCTCTCTAAGTAGCTACCTATTTTAGGAACAAAAGCGCATAAAACGCAAAATTAGATACATGTACCCTTTACTTTCTATACTTTTTACTTAGATGTCCTTTATTGATTAAATTTGATAGGCGTTGCATGGTCATGTTCATGACACCTGCTTAAAGAATCATTTTTTCTTTCAATATAAACATATTGAAATTCTCTGTACATATCTATCACGCTCTCTAACTAATTAGCTACCTATTTTAGGAACAAAAACGCACAAAACACAAAATTGGATACCCTGGCGTGTCTTTTCTATTGGATAGGTTTCTATACTCGATAGCTGTCCTTTATTGTTTAAATTTGATAGGCGTCGCATGGTCATGTTCATGACACCTGCTAACAGAAAAAAAACATCCATGCGTATGGTGCTGAATTCGATCAACTTTTTCTCTTTCTTTCTTTCTTTCATTCATTCTTTCTCTCTTTTCTTTCTCTTTTTTTAAAATTTGTGGGGAGGGGGGGCAAACGTAATGTGCTGAACCTAGGTTGAAATAATCCAGACTTCAACGCCGCGTGTCTCTGAATAAGACGCCCGTATCATTAAATGCGCTTCAATGCAATTGCCTATAGTTATGTAACTGAATTACGCTACCCTAATCAAAACAACTGATTCCAATGTCTCCTCCACATCATCCAGCCAAGCATAGTTACCATAACAAGAAAAAAGAACTGCTTTGGAAGGCAGAACCATTTCATATCAATTGATAGCGTGGGGCAGGTAAGTTTACGTTAACAATTGTAAGATTGGTACCACTTGCGAATGATGGAAGAACAGGTTCAAATTTCATTATGTCGACTTTCATGTGTAATTACCGTCTGCTCCCTACTGTAAGAGACTTTGACTTGAAATGTAGCTCGGCGGAAAACTTGATCATATTACACCATATATACCGTTCTATTTTATAGCTGACAGCACGCCCACTGCACCTTGGTTTTCAGCGTCTTTACCAAACGCCCATTAAAACCAGCAAGCTAAGTCATTTCCTGGATGTACATATACCACCCTGAATCCCCACGTTTACCAGAGAATCTCCTAGAGGGCAATGTGTAACATAAGTGTACATACTTAACATGTTTTACCTTCTCGAAATAAAGCATTTATTATTATTATTATTATTATTATTATTATTATTATTATTATCTTCAAAACCATCAAGGTCTAACTACCCCCGCCCCCCCCCGACTTACTCCATANAAATTTGACTGACAGCCACCGTATGAACATAAAACAACGCTCAAAGCAGATAATCAACTCTCTCTCACCTTTATATCGCTCGACTTGGCGTTTTTCTAAGTATAACTTCCAAATATTCGCATTAAACATGAATAAATCAAGACGTATACGCACTGGTTCAGCTTCCCCGTCTTGAGTCACGCGGAGGCGAGCGGAGGATTAGACCAGTTACGAGGATCGAATTTCAAAGGACGCCGCTTTGAAAAGAATGCTGCGATCTGATTGGACGAGAGAGATAATTGATGTCCCGTTTCTACTCCTTCTCATTATAACTTCTTGGTTAAAATAATCCAGACTTCAACGCCGCGTGTCTCTGAATAAGACGCCCGTATCATTAAATGCGCTTCAATGCAATTGCCTATAGTTATGTAACTGAATTACGCCATCCTAATGAGAACAACTGATTCCAGTGTCTCCTACACACCACTCAGCCAAGCATAGTTCCCATAACAAGAAAAAAAGAACTGCTTTGGAAGGCAGAACCATTTCATATCAATTGATAGCGTGGGGCAGGTAAGTTTACGTTAACAATTGTAAGATTGGTACCACTTGCGAATGATGGAAGAACAGGTTCAAATTTCATTATGTCGACTTTCATGTGTAATTACCGTCTGCTCCCTACTGTAAGAAACTTTGACTTGAAATGTAGCTCGGCGGAAAACTTGATCTTATTGCACCATATATACCGTTCTATTTTATAGCTGACAGCACGCCCACTACACCTTGGTTTTCAGCGTCTTTGCAAAACGCCCATTAAAACCAGCAAGCTAAGTCATTTCCTGGATGTACATATACCACCCTGAATCCTCACGTTTACCAGAAAATCTCCTAGAGGACATTGTGTAACATAAGTGTATATACTTAACATGTTTTACCTTCTCGAAATAAAGCATTTATTATTATTATTATTATTATTATTATTATTATTATTATTATTATTATTATCTTCAAAACCATCAAGGTCTAACTAACCCCCCCCCCCCCCCCGACTTACTCCATATCCTGTGAACATTTCTGTGCACCATTATAAGTTGATAAATTAGTTGTGGGTTAATACAGATTAATACAATGGGTGAAGCCTACCCTCTACATCTACCAGGATGACGCTGGCAGATATTACAGCCACATTTTCCACATTTCTCCAGTTAAAAGATTGACCATATTTATCAGTGAATATCTAGTGAAAAATCAATCCGTGGCTCTGGTAGAGAGGGTACCTCACCTGCGCCGCGTTATAGCTGGTACGCTTTTGTATGTGGCGTACAGCGGACGACTTCGACTTGTGTTGTAACTAGTACCTATAGCTTCACTTGCTATATACTAACACGTTGATGGAAAGCGGACGCGAAGTACAGGGTTGGTATTTTTAACACCGTTATACCCAGGTTGATGGAAAGCGTGCGTTTTACCGGGTACAGGAGAGCGTGTGTCGAGATGAGAAGAGATGAGGCTAGGAAAATCCGTGCTTAAGACCTTGTAATGGAATCAACAAATCGAAAACAGGCTTGCAGACACTAGTGTGAATGGTATGCACCTGTTCTCAAATCTAGGTCCCAAAGGAATGAGTATACATGTACATTCGGCTTAAGCCTAAAGGGGCACTTCATTCTAACCCCTCGCCTCCCCCCCCCCCTGAACCCGCCGTGCTTGAAGCTGAAATGTTGATGTTATTGCCACTCAAATACCCACTGCCTACGGTGTCTTACGTATACTGTCATATAACACCCATGGACTCATTTCCTGATAAACATGTGTTAGGAGACTGTGGTATATATTTGACTGGTTATGACTATAGCTGTAAAAAAACAGAAAATTATAATTTTGTCATAGATCAATAACGCAAAACAGACAATTCATAAACGTACCCGTTATATTTAAAGGCACTGGCTATTTTCGTTTTTATTTATTTATCTATTTTTAAAACAACTCCGAACGCGCTAATTCAGTAAGCCAGTAAACTGTTAACCACTGTCATGAGTGCAAGCTTACACATGTAATGAAGTTCCCGTTTTCAGAGGGCAGGGGTCAAAGGGCAGGGGTCAGGGTCACAGGTCACAGGTCAGCACAAAGAGCAGGAGAGAGGGAGGAGAGAGGGAGGGAAAGGTCACTAATGCAAACCATGCTTCCTGTGTGCAATGACAGGAATGGCAGCCCGCTAGGAACCGCTTCCCATTGCTTTGTACAGGTGACAGTCGTCCCATATACTAACCCCAATACTCCGACCACCCCTAACCTGTGCCAATCCATTCCTAGGACTACCGTTCATGTCACACAGGTCTACCTCCGAGAAATTAGTCTTACAACGGTTTATACTATCTCATTCCTCTTTGGTCCATCTGAGCGCCATCTGGTGGCGCAGTATAAAACACCCCACCCCTGTCGAGTAAGTTCGGTTAGTCTTTGCCTTCTTCTTCTAGCGCCTAGGTTACTTCCCAAGGACGATCAAGATTTTCGGTAAGTTGCTGACTTGAATGAAAATATATCACGGTAGGCAGTTGTTACTTAACTTTTTTAATGATCCTGGTAAGGTTGAATTCAGGTTGTGCAAGTTTATGGGAATTATTGTTCAGCTAGTACCCCTGCATTAGCCAATACGGTTTTTGACTTAAGAAAGTGAACAATCTTTATTCATTTATTTATATTGCTACCCTGCATTAAAAAAATTACAGTGGAATTACACGCCCACCATTTTTAAAAGAAAATAGATGTTAGACTTTCTTTTATCAATTAGGGAATAACTACACTGCCATCAAAGATGTAATCAGCTTCCTTAATTAGTACAAATTACTTTTAACTCTAAAATATCTGGCGCTTATGACGACAGAATTGATATAAAGCGACAGAAATCTCGCTTGTATTGAAGAAAAATTGTTATTCATGTGTAATACTACTGCTCAAGATAAACTTGTATTCCATATATAAATGAAATTGGAAGTCACACCAGTGAAAAATTTCTGGAAGGAACTCTCGAGATCTCCCCTGTTTGGCAATCCTTTGCACTTTTTTTGTTAACAAGGGCGCCAAGACGAAAATTGTAAAGCCGACTGAACTTCTTCCAAAGCTGTAAGACATAAAGCAATGCTTCAAATTGTACCTTTCCTGTTCTTTCAAATAGTTGATTCGCTTAACTCGATAAAATTCTGTAATCTTATGACACGTCTACCTGGCCATCGCCCAAGGTAAACCTTCTGGTTCTTAAAACTTTTTTTTAACTCGGCAAAAGTTTCCTATTGCCCCTGTAAGCGCTGCTTGGCTTATGGCGAATTTTAAAGATATAAGGGAAACAAAAAGGTAAATATCATCTTATGAAATAAATAAATTGATTAATTAATTAATTAACGATGGTAATGTAATACTATATTACCTATACTAACTTGACTCTTTCTTCCAGCTACTTTGCCGAATTTGATATCATTCAGTATTACAAGAATAAGATCCATTTAGTATTTGTATTGGACTTCAGATAATGTAAACTTTAATTGAAGAAAATAAGGTTTGGAATTAATTTCACTTTTACTCAAACTCTGAAAACTGCAGGCGATACTTAATGATATCACTCAGACCCGTGGCTTATATCTTGGGTCGCATTCAGAAAAAGAAATAGTCCCATCGACCTCATTAGCCGGCTGACCCCCGTTTCACCCCCCCCCCCCCCCCCACACACACACACAAAACAGTAAGTCTGTTTTCTGTCTAAAATCCTTGTTACTAACTTTACAAAGTCAATAATTCAATAGTCGTCCATCAAAATAAGGCAGTCATACATGTATACATTGTCCTATACATTGTCCTTCTATTACTTTATTTAACCGACCAAGCGTATTCCTTAATAATTAAAGGGATAATAACTCTTCGTAAGAGATCTATATTTCACAATAAAAACATTGTGAGTAACTCATAGAAATAAAATATATTCTGTTTTACCACAAAAACGGAAGTTATAGCTATTATTCTGATATCTAAGCTTGTCTTTAGACCACGTGACCTCCATTGATGGCTATACTCTGTTAAAATCTCTTAAGAGATTTTAACAAAAAACCAAACTTTTTAGAAAAAAAACAGGGACTAACTTTGAATGTAAAAATGGATTCATTAACCATTGGTAAGTATGGGGAAATTGTTGTTTACTCCAGGAAAATTCGTTTTTTGGCCGAAACAAAGAGTTATTATCCCTTTAAGGGAACAACACGTACTGCTCTATCGTGGCTTAGGTGTTGCCATAGTAATCATCCTTAAAGCTAGCACTGGCTTACCACCAGAGTGCTTTCGAGAAACTGACCACTGGGTACCGTTCAGCGTTAACAACACCATTCCCATACCTAGATCGATCTAGCAGGATCGACCCATCCCTCTCTGATGTCTGGCGCGCCTATACTGAAGCTGTTAGGGGGTAATTAACTATCGTTTAGCATCTTCAGTAGGCGTGCCAGACATCTAAGCCGCTTGAGCTGAGAACAATTTCGAGAATCCCCTTGGAGATGGATTGATCCTGTTAGATCGATCTAGGTATGGGAATGGGGTCTAAATGTCTAATGTCATGATCAGGTAGTTGGGTGTCGCAGTCTCAGAACATCGCCGTACTCATACAGTTGTGTGAAATTTGGATTGTAATCTAAATGCTAAGATAAAGATAAATAATCACCACATTATTGATTAGAGTGAAGTTCAAAAATTTAATAAAAGAAGACGTGCTGCCAATGGCCCTGCACGTTCGCGAATCGCCAATTATACACTCCACTTAAGTGTCTTTTTACATGTTTATCAAACTGCTTAAAGCAAACGAACCACTGGGCTTCAATTTTGCAATAAACTTCTCATTCCTCAAAGCAGCGCGTTTTCTAATGGAAGCCGAAAACAGTCTGTTTACGACGGTCTCCACATGGAACGTTCGCGTCACGCAACGCGATTTTCAAAAAGAGATGTTAATGAAAAATACATATAGCGTTTCGTTGGTCAACGGAAACATTGACCGTGGTGCTCTAGGGGTATTTTTTGGCTGACCAAGCAGTCTGTTCGAGCTACAGGGCGCAGAGAATAGAACATATATATGTCTGAATATCAACAGGCGGCAGAGCGTCCCGCTTTGACAGTAAACACAATCGTTGAGCAATTTTGAGCTATGAAAACACTCGCCACCATCTTACGCGTAAGGTTTCCAACGCAAGCCGGGTGATCATTAGGCGGTATTCAAACCAGCTTTGTCTGGGATTAAGAGGAAATCCACAGCAGAAAGGAATTAGCGCATCAGGCTTTGATTAAAGAAGCGGACTCTGATTATCGTGTCACATCCGATTGTTTCACTTCTAGAAAATATATTTTTACGAGGAGCTCAGGTTTGTTATGATGTGGTCAGAAACGCATTAAATTTAACACGTAGAAGTGCATATGACGTAAGCAAACGTCCTGACGTCCCACTGCTTAATATTATATATGAATAATACAGATTACTGAAACTTCTGAAATATGTCTATCTATTGTGACGTCACTTGGTGTAGTCCCAGTTCTGAGCCTCAGTCTTGAGGCAGTAATTGCGCGACCTACATGTAACCACAAAATACAATGATTGGGATGAATTCTTTCAAATTAATCACGTATGTTTTTCATAAGCTACATTTTCAATATCTTTTTTATTCTAATACCAGGAAGCTTGTTTTTTTTTTTTCTTTTCTTTTTTAAAAGAAACATGTAACTCAAGTGTCGTTCTAATTACATTTCTGGTAAAATTGATGATTTTCGAGGTCAGATAAGTGTTACATCATCATCACATGCTACGGGGATTTTTCTCCTGTGTCAGAACACAACATCAGTGAAATAGTACAACAAACATCTGTTACTGTATCTACACACAAAAGGATGTCACCACCCCAGGAAACATAAAATATTTACCTTGTCATTTAGCAAGGTGCCTCGGTCAACTTCCGAGCATTTTCAAGCGGACGTAGTTCCGCTACAAGGTCACGGAAGTTCATCAAAATTAAAACGTGACAGAGTTTAAATAGCATTCAGATGGCGATTCCCTGCGCCTTATAGGATGTACTAGACCGTAAACAAACGTGGTCAATTTTAGAACTGCAGCTGACCAGCTGATACACACAGCACAAAAACAAATCTTTCCGATTTTTCAGCCCCCGCGGAATGACGTCGGAACAGTGCAAGCTGGCCTTTACAACGCGCGACTGAATGACGTTTTTCCGCGCAGGAGTACCCCTTTCTCTTTTACACGGCCTTTCAACAGGCGTAATCTCGTTCGTCTTTCTTCGCGACTGAACAACGTTTTTCCGCAGGGGTCCTGCCTTGGTATTATGTGACGGTCGTTATTGGATTGTGACTGACATTTAAGAACATGAGATTTCAATGGAACTGAAAGATTTATATTGTTAATTCCTTTCAAAATTTCATTTTATTATCTTAGGTGCGCTACATGTATATACTGTCGAAAGGCGTGATCATCCCCATCATAAGAACATCTCTCCTGAGGAAGCTTCCCCCGAGGGCTTATCATATTTTGTTTTTCATCATTTCATTTCTCTTTGCTGATTTATCCCTAATANTACAGTGGAATTACACGCCCACCATTTTTAAAAGAAAATAGATGTTAGACTTTATTTTATCAATTAGGGAATAACTACACTGCCATCAAAGATGTAATCAGCTTCCTTAATTAGTACAAATTACTTTTTAACTCTAAAATATCTGGCGCTTATGACGACAGAATTGATATAAAGCGACAGAAATCTCGCTTGTATTGAAGAAAAATTGTTATTCATGTGTAATACTACTGCTCAAGATAAACTTGTATTCCATATATAAATGAAATTGGAAGTCACACCAGTGAAAAATTTCTGGAAGGAACTCTCGAGATCTCCCCTGTTTGGCAATCCTTTGCACTTTTTTTGTTAACAAGGGCGCCAAGACGAAAATTGTAAAGCCGACTGAACTTCTTCCAAGGCTGTAAGACATAAAGCAATGCTTCAAATTGTACCTTTCCTGTTCTTTCAAATAGTTGATTCGCTTAACTCGATAAAATTCTGTAATCTTATGACACGTCTACCTGGCCATCGCCCAAGGTAAACCTTCTGGTTCTTAAAACTTTTTTTTAACTCGGCAAAAGTTTCCTGTTGCCCCTGTAAGCGCTGCTTGGCTTATGGCGAATTTTAAAGATATAAGGGAAACAAAAAGGTAAATATCATCTTATGAAATAAATAAATTGATTAATTAATTAATTAACGATGGTAATGTAATACCATATTACCTATACTAACTTGACTCTTTCTTCCAGCTACTTTGCCGAATTTGATATCATTCAGTATTACAAGAATAAGATCCATTTAGTATTTGTATTGGACTTCAGATAATGTAAACTTTAATTGAAGAAAATAAGGTTTGGAATTAATTTCACTTTTACTCAAACTCTGAAAACTGCAGGCGATACTTAATGTACGCCTTCGTGCCCGTGTTACTCAGATATCATGCAGACCCATGGCTTATATCTTGGGTCGCATTCAGAAAAAGAAATAGTCCCATCGACCTCATTAGCCGGTTGACCCCCGTTTCACCCCCCCCCCCCCCCACACACACACACACACACACACACACAGAACAGTAAGTCTGTTTTCTGGCTAAAATCCTTGTTACTAACTTTACAAAGTCAATAATTCAATAGTCGTCCATCAAAATAAGGCAGTCATATACATTGTCCCATACATTGTCCTTCTATTACTTTATTTAACCGACCAAGCGTATTCCTTAATAATTAAAGGAACAACACGTACTGCTCTATCGTGGCTTAGATTTTGCCATAGTAATCATCCTTAAAGCTAGCATTGGCTTTCCACCAGAGTGCTTTCGAGAAACTGACCACTGGGTACCGTTCAGCGTTAACAACACCATTCCCATACCTAGATCGATCTAGCAGGATCGACCCATCCCTCTCTGATGTCTGGCGCGCCTATACTGAAGCTGTTAGGGGGTAATTAACTATCGTTTAGCATCTTCAGTAGGCGTGCCAGACATCTAAGCCGCTTGAGCTGAGAACAATTTCGAGAATCCCTTGGAGATGGATTGATCCTGTTAGATCGATCTAGGTATGGGAATGGGGTCTTAATGTCTGATGTCATGATCAGGTAGTTGGGTGTCGCAGTCTCAGAACATCGCCGTACTCATACAATTGTGTGAAATTTGGATTGTAATCTTAATGCTAAGATATAGATAAATAATCACCACATTATTGTTTAGAATGAAGTTCAAAAATTTAATAAAAGAAGGCATTTGCTGTCAATGGCCCTGCACGTTTGCGAATCGCCAATTAAACTCTACTTAAGTGTCTTTTTACATGTTTATCAAACTGCTTAAAGCAAACGAACCATTGGGCTTCGATTTTGCAATAAACTTCTCATTCCTCAAAGCAGCGCGTTTTCTAATGGAAGAAGAAAACAATCTGTTTACGACGGTCTCGACATGGAACGTTCGCGTCAAGCAACGCGATTTTCAAAAAGAACTGTTAATGAAAAATACATGTAGCGTTTCGTTGGTCAACGGTTGACCATGGTGCTGAAGGGTTATTTTTTGGCTGACCAAGCAGTCTGTTCGAGCTACAGGGCGCAGAGACAAGAACAAATCTATGTCTGAATGTCAACAGGCGGCAGAGCGTCCCGCTTTGACAGTAAACACAATCGTTGAGCAATTTTGAGCTATGAAAACACTCGCCACCATCTTACTCGTAAGGTTTCCAACGCAAGCCGGGTGATCATTATACGGTCTTAAACCCAGCTTTGTCTGGGATTGAAAGGAAATCCACAGCAGAGAGGAATCAGCGCATCAGGCTTTGATTATCAAATGACCGTGCTGAGAATCGAACTCTGATTATCGTGTCACATCCAATCGTTTCACTTCTGGCAAATATATTTTTACGAGAAGCTCAGATTTGTTATGATGTGGTCAGAAACGCATTAAATTTAACAGGTATAAGTGCATATGACGTCAGTAATCGTCCTGATGTCCCATTGATTTATATAGACAATAAACCTCTGAAACACGTACGTCCACCTATTGTGACGTCACTAAGTGTAGTCCCAGTTCCGCGCCTCAGCGTTGAAGCGGTAATTATTGACCAGGGTGGAACTAGGGGAAGGAAGAGAGGGGGGGAGGTCATGGTTTCTGAATTTTCCAAGAATTATCATCAGGTCTATCTTCACTCGTCTCCATTAATCAACAAAGGCTGTCAGCTGGTATGTAATTTTCGATAAAGTAATGCCTGACAATAAGCTGCCAATCAAGTGTTTTTCTTTTTTTTTTTAATCTTTGGGAACCCAGGGAAAACTGATGCCTTGGTGTTATGAGAACTATATTTCTACAGAGATGATTGTGCCTATTGAGGCTTTTTCAAGACAATTTTTATATGTGGTCTTAGTATTGGCTCTTTTCCAACATCGCCGCGATGTTCATAATTGCTTCCATTCCCTTTTCGAAGAAATCGCATGACCAACCACATGAATTCGCCACTTTCACAGATGTGTCATAGGTGACATTTCCTAAAAGACCATTGAAGGTTTCCGAAAGGCAGTCAATTATTAGTAATTGTAAGTATTAGTAGAATAAACACTTACCAGAATATGCTTATTGTACTTATTATCAGCTTGTCATGGTCTATAAGGTGGACGGCTATCTGGGGCTTAGATGACTGACAGGAATACTGTTCAACACGTTCACGACGAGCTTTGAAATCAATATTGTTACATGATGTAAAGACAACTGAGAAGAAAAATGCCTCGAAAACGAATGGCTTCTGTTAACAACATCACGCAGAGTTGTTTTGATAGTGACGCACTCTAAAAAGTGTCCAAAAGTTTCGAAAACACAAATGATGGCTTTGTTACATTATTGTTTACATCAACATGTTTCTCTTGTCTGGACGAGTTTTCAATTGGGACTGCGCAATTAAGCGCAGATTTGTTTTGAAATTGGCTAATTGGCTTTTGTAGGCGACTCGACATGTGCAAAATAAGTCCATCTTGACACGAATCCACTAATTAACTAGCATTATCAACTGCTACATCATTTTAGGTGAAGCAAAGCTTACTTGGAAAGGGCCCAGAGTGCTCTGGTTTCCTCTAAGATAAATAATTAACATTAAATTAAACATTAATTGATTGATTAGCAGATCATCTCCAAAATCTGATCACTGTAGCCCATTCCTGGTATCTTCTGACCTATACTGAAAATATCAGCAAAATCCGTTTAAAACGCTTGTCAGACAGTTGCTTACATAAAAAAACAAAGAAACAAAAGGAACCACACGCAAAACTCCTTAACGGAGGTACCAAACAAACAAACAAATAAAACAACAACATGTTAATAAATAAATAAATAAATAAATAAATAAATAAATAAAATAACAAACTACCGGTAACTAAGGGAACCTCTTTGTTGGAGTCAATAAGCTTAAAAAAAGTTTATTTCTCTAAATTCTTCAGAGAAGGTATCATTTTAATGGAACTACGTTTAATTGTATTATCATGAATTTGCAGATTTTAACCAGGAAAAAACCGATACCTGAATAAAATGAGATCTGTAAATTTACAGAGGTTTTTATATTTATGGAAGTTTTTTACGAGAAAAAAAAACAGCTTATTAATCTTAGGAATATTAGGTATTGTCCGGCAATTCTGCGAGATAAATGATTCCTTTTCCATTTCGACGAATTTACATGGAATGGCAGTGCATTTCATGACCCACTGGTACCCGTGGGCGTGGCTTTCATTGTACACTGTTCGTGTATGTTGTCTGCAATGCAGTTCAAAAACAAGTCAACCTTTTCAGTTGTTGTCATGCACCTGGATAGGCTCGTTATCACCTTGTTATCACCCCTGACGCACACGACTAATTGGCTCATTAATACTACAAAATAATGATCCGTTTATTTTGAGTCTAAAAGTCGTGCAATGTTCAGTAGACTTTACAACGTATTAGATTTATAAATGGTTATATATAAAAATGATTAAGATACACAGACTTAAAATTGACTATGCAATTTTTATCCAAATCATTTTTCTTCGATTTTGTCCTATTTTTTTTTTTTTTTGACTGATAATTGAAAACAAGGCTTCATGTTTCAAAAACTTTTAACTACTGTATCTGTGACACTGTGACATTTGAGTGCATTATCCTAATTAAGCAATCAAAAAATACATGACTAATTTTAAGCCATACAACAACCATTAAAAATGTGATTTAGATTTTCATATTTTCCAAATTATGATCTGTATTAGAGTTATACGCCTCTCAAAGGACGTCCATATCAGTGCCAAGGTCAATGTTGCTTCTAGCATCATCTGGATGCTCTGTTTGGGCGGGCATTTTCATCTGATAAAATAAAATAGTTCCTGAGGTGGCCACCAACAAATGGCAGGCAAGTGGTTTCCAGAAAATCCTTACTTGACATGGGTAAGGTTTCCATTGCGATTACCATTGGCGTTTTGGCACCTATAAGAATTCCCCCCCCCCCCCCCCCCAAAGATACTGGTGCTGGCACTGCCACCAGTCACTTAAGAAGCAACACACTCGTAGGCCTGCACTTCTTTATTTGTTTTTAGTGAATTGGCAGCTACCGTTGAAGCTATTCAGAATGTTATGTCACCATTTGTTTTTAAACTAGCTTTGGGAGGTTCTAGTACTATTTTGTCACCGGGCTTCATGGTTCTTTGAGGGTATTTATGTCCAACCAGATCGGTTATATACAGTATATTTTGAGCTAGATAATAAAATGCAGCATGAGTAAAAACTAAGAATTGAAATAAAATTCTAGACCGAACTGGAAGCCAGTGCAGTTGCTTTAAAATTACAGAAATCTGGCAATCTCTAGGCTGTAACATAAACAGCCATGCCGAAACATTCTGAATGCGTTGTACTCTTTAAATCTTCAAGACTGCAGACAAAAAGTTCTCTGCAGACAAAAATGTCCTTGTTAAGGGATAATATCTGCACAAAGGAAAATGGCGGTTGGCTTTGGCGAGTCCACGTAGGGAGCTGTAGTCTAGAGGCGCATTCAGAACAGCGGACTAACAAATCCGAGGGTCAAATATGGCGACTCACTAAAAAGGTTGCCGCTTAATTCCCGCTAAGACACTGAATAGATTCCCTGCGAGGATTACGCAACAAGCATTCAAGAGAACCAGTCATATTTGGTCCGCGGATCTGCTATTTCGCTGTTCTGAATGCGCTCTAGGATGTTTTGTGTGGACAAGCCAGGTTCCAAGCGATTTGATGGCTTATTCTATTTTATTTGGATTTTCAACGTGCGTAGTTGGTGTTAAAGTTCTGTAAGCTTCCATAACGCTGGTACCTTGCGATATTATCAAGTTCTTTTAAAATGCTTAACCGATTTTAGTCTGGTTCATTGCATTATAGAGTGTGATGTTCTTAAGTCATCTTATGTGCTTTTTAGATTAATGAACCGGACAAGGTGACGGATAACATGGAACAAACGATGCGCCTTAAATCTTACTGCAAGACCTTGTCTATTCGTCTTTGTCTTTTACAGTGAAAGAAGGACAATTTCATGCTGGGAGATGGCTAGGCAATTGTGCATTGTGTTAGCGGTGCTGATTATGTTTGTAGACGTCACCAGCGCGCGCAGCGTCATGGAGGAGAAGAAAGAATGGCGGCAATGCTTCTGTCCACGCTACGAGCCGTACAACTCTATTTGCCCATCTGAGTACCACTGCTACGGGTAGGTATTGCGAAGTCTTAGGCTGTATTCAGAACAGTGCACTAACTAGTCCGAGGGTCAAATATGACCGACCCACTTGTACACTTCCCCACGGGATATCTAATCAGTGTCTATTAGCAGATTAGACGGCAAGTTTTTAAGTGGGTCGCCATATTTGACCCGCGGACTAGTTAGTGCACTGTTCTGAATGCGGCCCTAGGTTCAGTTTAGAGCTGGGTTAATTCTTAACTGGGAATTATAAAGCGACTGTTACTAGACCAGTTGCGAAACGTTGACTTTCCTGCCTATTTAAGAAATGATGAGGGTCTCTACAATCTTTTTTTCTGGTGGCGTAATTCATTCATTATTTTTAATTGAAGCTAGATCCATTTTCTTTATCTCGCTTGTTTTAATAAATCAGTCAAATCAATTGAAATTTGATGGTTCTTGTGTTCTCTGTTTAGTTTATTTCTTAGAGACGCTAGCCCAGAAATATTTTCCGTCTTTATATCAACTCATTTTCGTTGACATTGTCACCTCAAATTTCAAGCTACATGTACTGGACCTTAAAATCCATTTTTAAAGAAACATCCCAATCAACACTGTTTTTTCTCTTCCTTCCACGCAAGCGTCCAGTGTGAATGCGTCACCTGTGGCTGCAACCCCCCTCGTGGCACACCCTGGGGTCCGTACCCGACCTCTAAAAACACCGACTCCCTCTATCAACACTACATGGTGAACTACCGCAGAGACCAGGCTGGCATTGGAGCCAACTTCTCCCCGCATCCAGCAAGACCGTATAGCAATGCACGCCCCGCTGACGACGACTACTACTGGAGACAAATGTTGTACTTGAATATGCTCCGTTTTCGCGACAGCAGGCCTAACTAGAGGGTTGCCGGTATTATAGATCTCAAACGTCCTGGCGGAAGATTTTTCATAATATATATCACAATCGGTGCTTTGGTGCGAACGTAAGCGGCAGACGCAATACGTAGAATGTATGTCTATTAGGGGAACCTGTATTTCCATTAAGAAAACTATTATACATGACAGTCAGACCATTCAACGAGATGCTGACGCCCACTCCACTGTGTTTTCTTTGAAGTATTTTAGAGTTAAGGACTAAAATTGTAACAAATTGACTGTGACAGCATATGGAGCATCCTGTATTTCAGGAAAATGATATTTTCATAGTTTCGGAGCTGAAATACGCCTGATAAAAACACGCTTGAGCTCATTGTATTAGATAGCGCTTAATTGCCTTCATGCTATCATGTACTATACTTAAATGGTTGTTAAAAGCTTATCACGCTGTGAAAACAATGCAATTTTACGGCAACATTCATCCCAAATCACTCAATTGGCGATTCCTTACGTGAGTTAACAGTTATTTTAATTCAGCCGACAGAAACCTAACCGAAGAGTTTATTACCTAAGGCTTAGCTGTACCTTGTCACATTCGTCTTTGTCTTATACAGTAGAAATAAGAAAACTTCAAGTTGGAAAATGAGTAGGCAGTTGCTCATTGTGTTAGCGGTGCTGTTTGTGTTTTGTTGCCAAGCGAAATTGTTTTGAATGGATGTTCATGAGAGTGTTGTTGTCAAGACGTGCAGGTGGATTGCAAAGTACTTAGTTAATCCTAAATTAATTTCTTTTTCAGTCCGACGACCAAAGTAAAAACTAAAATTCCCGAGTTGAAAATGATGTGAATGTGACCCCACTTAATGAAGGACTTTTGTCACGCGTAACTAAGAGACACCTTAGTTGTTAGAACATCACTGTTCACTGTTCCAGTACAATAATGAACCAATAAAACTTATTTATAATTTAAAACTTGTTGTTAGTTTCATTTTATTTACTGTTATTGATTGTCTTTTCGAGCGCATTTAGAACAGCGATCCAATAAAATTGTAAAATTGTGTGATGCCTGTTACGGTCACTTATCGAGATGTGTCTAAAATGCAATATATTTGCCTGTACGTCAAGATTTTGACAAGGGGTCTGAGCGTAAAATGTCTAATTAAAATAAATTAATTGGATGATATTTCAATATTTTTAAATATTCACGATGTTGTCTGTATCCTTATTTTATTACTAGACCATATTTCACTAAAATCCTGCCTACGGCAGAGTATACTGCTCTTAATTGATAAAACCGACCATGTTATATCGATTTTTATATGACTGAATTTTAAAAAAGTTTCCCTCAAAATTCACCAAAGTTCGCCTTATTTAAAACCAGAAAAAATATTCCGATCTATAGGCATATTTTCCAAGTTTCATATTTCTATATTTTCTATGGTAGCGAGTTACGAGAGTGACTCAAACCAAGAAAACTAGAGCTCAGAAATACTTTTATACTTTTAAACGCATTAGACTAGGTCACGTGGTCCGACGGCAAGCACAGATTCCAAAATAATTGCGTTAACCGTCGTTTTGGGGTAAATTATAATTTATTATATTTCTTTTAGTTGTTTACAATGTGTTCATTGTGAAATATGAATCCCATACGAAGAGTTGTTATCCTTTTAATGAGTTACAGGGGTAGGCTTATACATCAATTATGTATCGATGTGTCCAATACCATGTCAAAGTAATGGGTCAATGCCCCTGGACTGTTCACTGGACACCAGTAAATCAATATGAACCCAGAGTGGACGGTGCACATAATGGCATTTATTGAATTTTATTTAATGTACATCGGTGGTCAAATAATATTTAATTTATAGGCTAGTAGAGTACATACAACCCACGTTGCAGATGCGGTCGTCACTTTTAATTGCAGTGACGTCCATTCTTTTTCGATTTATTCATTTTATCGTCGGATGTTGACAGTGATAGATTTTTCTTCGTTTCCAAAAGCAACGCCTCCCAATGAGCGGAAATTGGTGTTTATCAAAATTTTCAATAATCCAGTCTGGCTTTTGATTCAGAATTGGAGTATTCAGAATTGGAGTATGAAGGAAAGGCTTTGAAATGCACAGTTGTTATACATGTATATGTGGTTGCTTGATTGTTTCTAATGTAAACATACGTTGTTTTATTGAAAGGCATTTTAACGCAAAACCCCCCTCACTTATTTGCTCTCTTTCTCACTCGACTAACTTTGAATGTCGTAAGAGATTCTTTAACTATTGGGTATGAGTATGGAGAGTCGTTCTCGTACCCCAGGAAAATCCGTTTTATGACACTTTTCCCTCCAAAACGTAGAGTTGTTATCCCCTTAACCTTGCTGACGTACACGTTACCAAACCCTGATTTCGTAATCTTAAATCTTTATCTAGTGGAAAATGCGAGAGTTTTTAACTGAAGTTTAATTAACTAATTCGATCTTACAATTCATTTTAACGATACATATTCAATTTCCAAATCTATTATTTTAAACGATGGCCGCAGGGCTTTTTTTTGCTAATGATATAACGAAAATTTAGGATCGATTTTTTAGCCAAACGAAGAACTATGTACACCCAGACAGTCGATATTTCATCACTNAACCGCGACCAAATAAAAAGCTTGTCGGTTAATTCCCGATTAGACACTGAATAGATTCACCGCGGGGATTACGAAACAAGCATTCAAGTGGATCGACCATATTTGATCCGCAGGTCTGTTAGTCCTCTGTTCTAAATGCGCTCTTTGGAACAATTTGACCCTTCATATTAATAATTCACACCGACAGTTACTGGTGTAAAATTATGTGATGCCTGTTACGGTCACTTATCGAGATTTGTCTAAAATGCAATATATTTGCCAGTAAATCAAGATTTTGACAAAGGGTCTGAGCGTAAAATGTCTAATTAAAATAAATTAATTGGTTGATATTTCAATATTTTTAAATATTCACAATGTTGTCTGTATCCTTATTTTATTACTAGACCATATTTCACTAAAATCCTGCCTACAACAGAGTATACTGCTCTTAATTGGAAAACCGACCATGTTATATAGATTTTTGTATGACTGAATTTTTAAAAAAAGTTTCCCTCAAAATTCACTAGGTTCGCCTTATTTCAAACCAGCAAATAGATTCCAATCTATAGGCATATTTTCCAAGTTTCATATTTCTATATTTTCTATGGTAGCTAGTTACGAGAGTGACTCAAACCAAGAAAACTAGAGCTCAAAAATACTTTTATACTTTTAAACGCATTAGACTAGGTAACGTGGTCCGACGGCACGCACAGATGCCAAAATAATTGCGTTAACCGTCGTTTTGGGGTAAATTATAATTTATTATATTTCTTTTAGTTGTTTACAATGTGTTCATTGTGAAATATGAATCCCATACGAAGAGTTGTTATCCTTTTAATGAGTTACAGGGGTAGGCTTATACATCAATTATGTATCGATGTGTCCAATACCATGTCAATGTAATGGGTCAATGCCCCTGGACTGTTCACTGGACACCAGTAAATCAATATGAACCCAGAGTGGACGGTGCACATAATGGCATTTATTGAATTTTATTTAATGTACATCGGTGGTCAAATAATATTTAATTTATAGGTTAGTAGAGTACATACAACCCACGTTACAGATGCGGTCGTCACTTTTAATTGCAGTGACGTCCATTCTTTTTCGATTTATTCATTTTATCGTCGGATGTTGACAGTGATAGATTTTTCTTCGTTTCCAAAAGCAACGCCTCCCAATGAGCGGAAATTGGTGTTTATCAAAATTTTCAATAATCCAGTCTGGCTTTTGATTCAGAATTGGAGTATTCAGAATTGGAGTATGAAGGAAAGGCTTTGAAATGCACAGTTGTTATACATGTATATGTGGTTGTTTGATTGTTTCTAATGTAAACATACGTTGTTTTATTGAAAGGCATTTTAACGCAAAACCCCCCTCACTTATTTGCTCTCTTTCTCACTCGACTAACTTTGAATGTCGTAAGAGATTCTTTAACTATTGGGTATGAGTATGGAGAGTCGTTCTCGTACCCCAGGAAAATCCGTTTTATGACACTTTTCCCTCCAAAACGTAGAGTTGTTATCCCCTTAACCTTGCTGACGTACACGTTACCAAACCCTGATTTCGTAATCTTAAATCTTTATCTAGTGGAAAATGCGAGAGTTTTTAACTGAAGTTTAATTAACTAATTCGATCTTACAATTCATTTTAACGATACATATTCAATTTCCAAATCTATTATTTTAAACGATGGCCGCAGGGCTTTTTTTGCTAATGATATAACGAAAATTTAGGATCGATTTTTTAGCCAAACGAAGAACTATGTACACCCAGACAGTCGATATTTCATCACTTTACCTGGTGTTGTTTTGAACTACAGCAGTCGATAAATCAATATCCAAAATATCCATAACTTCTTAGTATTTGGTTTGATTACATAATTATCGATTTCTTTTCAAATTACAGTAGGCATTACTATTGAACGAAGGGTCAATTTATTTTTAAATACTTGAAGTAGCAGTGTATGGCAAGCTGCATGAACGTCAAGTTATTTTCGCTGTTGGCGTTCACTTTTACTTCACACTAGGGAAGTGTCAACTGCAAGCCTGTAATATATATTCTGATGGGTTACTTTACGCTTTAACGCCGAGAACAATAAAATGGAGGGAATGATTGAAATACTGGTAAGTTCAATAAAAATGGTGGTAGACACCTTTCAGCCAAGTTAAATATCTTGATTTTAAAGAATCAAAAAAGTTTTTCTGGCTAACGTTGTTGAAGTGGATCGATACATTAATATGATCAGAATCGTTAAGAAAAAGCTTTTTCTCCCGTTTACTTTATGTCAAATACTAATCTTGACAATAGTGCAATAAAATTAAACGCTTTTAGAGCAAAAACTCCCTTTTTCATTCCCTCCCCCCCCCCCACCCGCCCGCTCCTGCTCTTAAGCGATGTTCCCGTTTATCGCCAGTTGAACTGTTCGTAAATTGGTGTAAGATAGTGATTGGTTTTTGCTCTACTCCGTAACTACATAAACCAGATATCATCATGAGTATTGGAATGGTTGACGACAAGAATTTGAAATACAATCCCAAGACAGATTTTACATTATTTTTCTTGTTTAATTAGCCTCCAATCACAATATTCCGTCAATTAATTAATTCGCTTACTTAATGATAAATTCCACATTAAGCTTTTCAAGCATATCCCCTGACAACAGATTTTAGTAGTTCTTGTTAAAATGGTGTTGATGGCTGTCCAGGTGAGGGAGACCTGTTTGTAATCGAAAACATAATTTTCAAAACAAAAGCTCTACTGGCACGGCAACAGCCTGAATTAGCTAGTTCTGATTTAACGTTTCGCACGACTTTAAGAAATATATTTCGTTCATTTGTCTACAGATCCATAAAAAAAAGATCGACCAATACATATTACATAGAACAGTGTCAGAGTGACAACCTTTACTGTGAGATGGATAGATGAATCTGGAGACAAAGTTCGATTTGTGTTCTGAACTTTTTTATGAAATGTATACCAACGATGGGCTTCGGCCTCAAATCACTACACGTCCAATCTTTATAGACTATTAAAACCATGTATTTGATTAGAAGAGTTTGATAACCCTAGAGATGATGATGAAGATGATGATGATGATGATGATGATGATCATGCTGATGCAGTAATAAGCCGCTTTCTCTTTTCAGGTAATTTTTATCATATTGATGACGCTAACGCCAGGTAAGTAGGCTCCCTGGTCAATTTATGACACAAATGAAAAGCGGGAAAATTTTGTGAATTAAAAGGATATAAGTTATCGAATATCTCATATGACTTAATTGTTATTTCAAGCCAGAAAAGGGCCGTTTCTAGCTATAAACTTGAAAATTTGGCTCAAATACAGCTCCTTAATCTCTTTGCATATTATGAGATGCATGTCAGCTGAACTCTGATAGAAATGTCTGAAAGAGTAGTAGTGATAGTTGCCGAAACACAATTTCACACTGTTCACAAAATTTCTGAAACAACATGGTTTGTTCTGCCTAAGCTTTTTCGTCAACCTACGGCAGTAATTCTAGAGTTTATTTTTTTTTCTTTCGTACGTATCTAAGTCGCATTATGGTCATTTGTGGTTGTAAATCATACACGAAAAAAAGAATATGGCCGATGACCAATTCGATGCATTACGTAGATCAAAGTGTGTAAAAGTGATTGTCCATTTATCAGCACATTTATTGACCAATAAATCACTGTATATATTTGACCAATATATTTAAAGCGGTATGGCCTTGACCTATACGATACGAGTATGTTAATTTTTTCTGTTAATTTATTCGGGGGGGGGGGGGGGCAAAGCGGCTTTTAAACTGCACTGAGTAGCCACAGGTCTAAGCAGTATTCGGCAAAGTATTGTGATTATTTCGATCCCAAAAATAATATCAACTGAAGTATTTATTATTATTTATTTATTTATTAATATACTTCAGATCCGATCTCGGGTAGTTGTGACAGCGGCTGGACACATAAACCCGAAGTAGGAATGTGCTACAGGGCATACCATACCTTCCAGAGCTACCAAGGCGCCAAAACCAACTGTGAGAACGTCGGAGGCACACTTGCCATGCCAAAGACGCAGGAGTTACAAGATGCCTTGGCGTCCATACTGTATGTTTGATGCATTAGAGTTTAGGGCTAGATTAGAGAAAAAAGCAATTCTGGTGGCCCTAAATAATTTAACAAATAGGGATGTGCATAATATACATCAATTGTTACAGCTGTGCTACAATGTACTTGTGAAAGGTCATAAAAGTATATAAAGCAGTACAAGTATATAAACTGAATAAATATGGATATGAATGAATTTATAAAATTTCAGCATTAAATGTATTGCATTGCAGTCAATTCATAAACCGAGTCGTTAAAGTAATACGCCTTACAGTACACTGTAGTGATACCATATCTTCTTCAGGGAGGACAGAGAGTATTGGATTGGCCTGGAGAGACTAACTGGAAACACAGATACCTGGTTGGACGGAACATCGGTCTCGTGGGACTATATCTGCCCATGTGACGGAAAACAGTCGTCTTGCGCTGCATATCGAACTTTGGGGAGCTACTACGGTGGAAATCACTACTGGGCAGACACTGCCTGCTCCTATTATTATGTTTATGTGTGCGAAAAATCAGGTAAGTTTTTTTTCGTGCTTTTGGTGACTACGACCCTTTTCACATCGGGCCGTTCACTTAACAACAATGACCCATTTACGAGCATGAAGCACTCAATTCTGCCAATTAATTAAGTTGATTAAGCATAAGAAATTCCCTGGATCATATGGCACTGAATGCACCCACTGACATCTTAATTTACTATATAAGTATACTAGTAGATTTAAGTCTTCATTTTCTGTTCTAGATGGCACTAGTGGCGGCGGAGGGGTGCCTAACCCATGTCCCTCAGGCTGGTCTCACAAGGCGTCTGTCAACAGATGTTACTGGCAATCTGGCAGCACGCATGCCAATTACGAGGACGCTAAAGTGGCCTGTGCTGCCAAGAGCGGCGCCACCATCGCTATGCCGAAGACCGCAGAACAACAGGCTGCAATGGCGTCCATATTGTAAGTTTGTTTCTAATCGAAATTCATCACATGGGCAAGGCGATTTGCCAAATGCACTTCAAAATGGGGGTTGTATGGTCAACTTCACTGTGTTCATTCTTTCGGATATAAACAATGGATGCAAACGCATTTTCCAGGTCATTGACATAGGCCTACGATCGACTTGAATTTCGATATTTTTATAACAGCTAATGAATTTTAAGAATGGTTATTTTTAACACAGCAAATTAAAGCCTTTTGGTCAAAAAGCACAAGGTACATCTTATTCTGGCAGCAAATTTGGCATATTTTTTCTTTGTTTTCTTGAATTACTACAGGTCAGGGGGCTTGTTAACCGGTGCACATGCAGAAATTGTTATAGGCCTGGTGGGCACGAAAACATTCAATATCGCAATCCCCGATGTAAATGACAGAAATACCCTGATTAAATTGGTTTGAGCAATACTTGTTTTTCCATCTGGTATGACTTATATAACATCTTTTACACCGTTAAAGCATGCCTATTCAACATAAGAGGAAAAACACATCGTTTACCGGACATGCAAAGTACCCCTATATATAATAACGTAACTATCGCTGCTGAACAGTGGGATATACCAGCTTCCAGGGTTTGCCTGTAGATGGCGTGGAAGAGTTCTCGGTTCTACTAAAATCTCGCGTTTTTTACTTGCGGTTTCACACCATAGCATTAACGTGAACACGCGTCACTGACTTTAAACTAACTCAAACTCAAATTATTCGAATACGGTATTCGAATATGGTTGATTGAATAGTATCTTTTTCATTTAATTTTAAAATGTTAGATGAATATTTTTTTAAAAAATCGCATTTTTGTTTCCTTCGCCTTCATACACTGTAACACCAGTCATTCCTTCTTCAATTTTTAAATGACACTGGTAATTATTATTATTATAACGTTTATATTGTCGTTTCTGGTCTCCAGGTTAAGTGCTCAGTATTGGATAGGACTTGAACACATGGGTTCCAATCCCGACCAGTGGGCCGACGGTACCACACCAACCTATGATAACATATGCTCGTGTGATGCTCGCGGCAACGCAAATTGCAATGCCTATCGGGCACACAACAGCTACAGTTACCAGTGGATGGACCGTTCCTGCTCTTACAATTATCGCTACGTGTGCGAAATGATAGGTAAGTACTGGTGGGTTGCCTTTCAGACCCCGTTCCCATGCCTAGATCGATCTCGTAGGATCGACCCATCTCCGAGGATTTTCTAGCTTAAATGCATTCGGCTTAAGCGGCTCTGATGTCTGGCATGCCTACTGAAGCTGTTAAGGGGTAATAAACTATCATTTAGGGGGTAATTGACTATCGTTTAGTAGCTTCAGTAGGCTTGTCAGACATCTAAGCCGCTTAAGCTGACTGCAATTTAGCAAGAATCCCCTCGGAGATGGGTCGATCCAGCCAGATCGATCTAGGTATGAGAATGGGGTCTAACTCTTCTGCCTCTTGCGGAGTTGGCTTTGGACCGTATTGGCAGCTACACATATGTTTACGCCAGTGTCTTGTAGATTTCTCTCATTGGCATTAGGTGCCTCAAGTTTACTAGTACCTCACTTTCATATCTTACTCCGCTTTGCACTTGCCGCAGGTAAATGTAATAATAAGGCATTATCGCGGCCTGTGTAAAAGATCATAAGCGTTCAGGAAATCTTAATGTCCGACAAACTTAACGTCCTACTGTTTTCGTTTATAGCGATTGATCATCCGATTGGCCTTATATTTCAGTAAGTGCAGGCTGCAGCGCCCCCTCGTCTCCTGCCGATACCACAGAGGTCGTAGCGGGCACTAACGTAGGGGACAGTATCACCTATTCTTGTGTGTCCGGGACAACTCATAGCAGCGGAAACCTCGTCCGGAGTTGTCAGTCCGACGGGACATGGGACGGCTCGGCACCCGTGTGTCAAGGTAAGGAAAGCTTGCGAGACACGTTTAAACTGCTGCACCCTTCATGAGGACAACACTTCAAATAATGAGGTATCTGCCCTCTCTATTGCGGATTTGGCGGTTTAATCATTGATGTTACTGTAAGTCAGAAGGGCAGCTATAAAACTACTACTACTACTACAGGGGTAGTGTTGACCTTATAAATTAGTTATAAGCTTAGGTACTCCTTTTGCCGTTTCTGGCACCAGTCATCATGTGGAGCTTAAAGGTCCTCTATTTGAACCCATAGTCACCTGCATGTATTTATAGAGGTCCGTAGCCAGCAATTTCAGGGGGGGTCGTTTTCTGAAAAAGTGGACCTTTTACCATAAAATCCTGAAATACATAGATCAACTTTTACCCAGAGTGGACCTTTTCCCAGCAAAAAGGGTGGTTCTTTCGAACCCCCCGAACCCCCCTGGCGACGGGCCTGTTATATTTATATCAATTAGAATGTTGGTTTTTTATCTACGTCTAACAAAAGATAACTTATGTCCGCCTCGCACCCGTTGATATCACCCAGATCAGAGGAGTTAATGGCAGCAGAATATAGACCTTCTATCTAAGTAACGAGGTATATATCCGCCTTCTAGACGTTAATTCCCCTTTGGACTTCGAACTGCTTCCGATAATGATATTTCTGCCTTTGCTTTCACGAACAGGTTGCCGTGTACCCTGGCGACACCACTCATGTGATTTGGAGCTCTCGTCAGTCGTAATTTTGACCTTGCATCTAAATTACAAAATTATATATTAACATTTTATTTCAGTTACAGTTAAAGATGGCCCCTGCATGCTCTCCGTTGGCCTATGGAAGTTTCAATGTTGACCTTATATTTCAGCTATAACTTGTAGTACCCCCTCTTCTCCTGCCGATACCACAGAGGTCGTAGCGGGCACTAACGTAGGGGACAGCATCACCTATTCTTGTGTGTCGGGGACAACTCATAGCAGTGGAAACCTCGTCCGGAGTTGTCAGTCCGACGGGACATGGGACGGCTCGGCACCCGTGTGTCAAGGTAAGGAAAGCTAGCGAGACACTTTTAAACTGCTGCACCCTTCATGAGGACAGCACTCCAAAAATTGTGGTACCTTCCCTCTGTTTTGTGGATTTGGCGGTTTTTAACGATTAAAATCATTGATGTTACTCTGGGACCATTTCCAGACTCTATCGTACTAACTGTGGATCGATCCATCTCCAAGGGGTTTGTCGCTAAATTCCTTTCAGCTTAAGCGGCTTAGATGTCTGGCCCGCCTACTGAATCTGCTAAACGATAATTAATTACCCCCTAGCAGCTTCAGTAGGCGTGACAGACAACTAAGCCGCCCTTAGCTGTTAGACCGATCCAGGTATGGAACCCAGTCTAAGCTCACAAGGGCAGCTGTAAAAATGTGCAACAGGTTGCCGTGTACCCTGGCGACACCACTCATGTGATTTGGAGCTTTCGTCAGACGTAATTTTGACCTTGCAACTATTAACCTTTTATTTCAGTAACAGTTAAAGATGGCCCCTGCTCTCCGTTGGCCTATGGAAGTTTCGATGTTGACCTTATTTTTCAGCTATAACTTGTAGTACCCCCTCATCACCAACTGATACCACAGAGGTCGTAGCGGGCACTAACGTAGGGGACAGCATCACCTATTCTTGTGTGTCCGGGACAACTCATAGCAGCGGAAACCTCGTCCGGAGTTGTCAGTCCGACGGGACATGGGACGGCTCGGCACCCGTGTGTCAAGGTGAGGAAAGCTGGAGAGACACGTCAAAACTGATGTATGACTTCATGAGGACAACACGTGTAAAATATCACGTACTACTGTATAAATTTTGGCTTTCGGCGATATTTGCATTGTTTGCCTATTTAAGGTCACAACGGGGCTTAAAGTAGAGTTTATGTTGACCTTATAGTTCAGTTATCAGATGGGTGCTTCTTCTCCTGCTGCTGACAACGAGCTTTTTCAGACGTAATTTGAACCTTGCGTTTTAGTGACAAAATGTAAACCCTCTTTTCCAAAAGGGCGTTGTCACTTTGGCCTTCGGGTAGTTGCAATGTTGACCTTATTTTTCAGCTATAACCTGTAGTACCCCCTCAGCACCAACTGATACCACAGAGGTCGTAGCGGGCACTAACGTAGGGGACAGTATCACCTATTCTTGTGTGTCTGGGACAACTCATAGCAGCGGAAACCTCGTCCGGAGTTGTCAGTCCGACGGGACATGGGACGGCTCAGCACCCGTGTGTCAAGGTAAGGAAATCTAGCAAGACACGTCAAAACTGATGTATGACTTCATGAGGACAACACGTCCAAAATATCATATGCTATATATTCCGGCTTTTGACGGCGTTTTCATTATTTGCCTATTTCAGGTCACAGTGGGGAAACAGTAGAGTTTATGTTGACCTTATAGTTCAGTTATAATATGGGGTGCTTCTTCTGCAGCTGCTGACATCAAGCTTTCGTCAGACGTAAATTGAACCTTGCTTTTTAGATAAAAACTGTAAACCCTCTTTTTCACAAAGGACGTTGGGTTGTTGTGGTATTTGCCTAACCTTATTGGACGTAGTGCCCTCTGACGTAAGTAGTTAAAAGCTCCCCCCTTTTTAAGCCACTATGCCACTCCCGTCACAAGGGGCCTTCTGAAGTTGTAATGTTGACCTCCTATTTCAGTGCCCAGCAAACACGTCACGTTCGGATCACGTGGCTAGCACGTTCATGCCACATTATGACGTCGTAGAGACGGATTAACCACGTGGTATCAGCGTGACGTGTTTGCTGGGTGGTCCCTGCTCTCCTACAGGCACCGCTAATGTCACGTTTGGCCTATGGAAGTTTCAATGTTGACCTTATTTTTCAGCTATAACCTGTAGTACCCCCTCATCACCAACTGATACCACAGAGGTCGTAGCGGGCACTAACGTAGGGGACAGCATCACCTATTCTTGTGTGTCCGGGACAACTCATAGCAGCGGAAACCTCGTGCGAGTATGTCAGTCTGACGGGACATGGGACGGCTCGGCACCCGTATGTCAAGGTGAGGAAAGCTGGAGAGACACGTCAAAACTGATGTATCCTTCACGAGGACAACACGTGTAAAATATCACGAACTATAAATTTCGGCTTTCGGCGATGTTTGCATTGTTTTCCTATTTGAGGCCACAACGGGTGTTACAGCAGAGTTTATGTTGACCTTATAGTTCAGTTATAATATGGGGTGCTCCTTCTGCATATGCTGACAACTAGCTTTTGTCAGACTTAATTTGGACCTTGCGTTTTAGTAACAAACTGTAAACCCTCTTTTCCCAAAGGGCGTTGTCACTTTGGCCTTAGGGTAGTTTCAATTTTGACCTTGTTTTTCAGCTATAACCTGTAGTACCCCCTCATCACCAACTGATACAACTGAGGTAGTAGCAGGCACTAACGTAGGGGACAGCATCACCTATTCTTGTGTGTCCGGGACATCTCTCAGCAGCGGAAACCTCGTCCGGAGTTGTCAGTCCGACGGGACATGGGACGGTTCGGCACCCGTTTGTGAAGGTAAGGAAAGCTAGCGCGACACGTCAAAACCGCTTTACTAATCGAAAGGACAAAGTTGGGTCTAGAGGAGGACACAACAGACACGTGACTCTACCTTAGCGTCTGAGGTACATCTGCTCTCTTAAGGATAAAGAAAGTAAAAAAAAAAATACCAATTAACTGAGACAAACCCAAGACAAATTTATTTTATCTCTCTGTCCTTTATATTATGGTGAACCCGCCGTCTCGTATATAGTAAAAGTGAGTGGCATTTGGCCCTGTCCTCTTTCCAGAGCCTAGCATTTGTCCTCTATGTTTGACATTTTGTTCCAGGTGAACAGTGCCCTCTTCCCGCAACGCCCGCTAATGTCTCTCAGGTGGTCGGGGGTCTACGCATAGGGGACAATATCACCTACACGTGCGATACTGGCTCCGCGCTTAAAAGGGGCGACCTCGTGCGGGAGTGTCTGGATAACGGGGCGTGGAGCGGCCAGGAGCCCGAATGTGGTATGCGTAACGAAGTTCATGTCCCTTTTTATTATACTTTTATCACAAATGGATTTAACTTGATTTAACTATGGGAGACTATGGGAATGGCGGTTTAGTCTCTCCCCACTTTTTCCAGTCGCGTCTGTCATAAGCGAAGAAAGCAAGGGAGGTGGGCGAGGGGTGGGCTTGTTACAGGCCGGCCTGAAACGCATACAAATTATCACCGTCATTTACTACTATATTAATCACACGTTCAGTCGAAAAAAAAAATAAATAAAACTGCACCTACTTTTGATATATGATCCTACACTTGACCTACTTATCCGTCCCATACAATTCCTAATAAATCTAAACGAAAAAATGAAACAAAACCCTGTTTTTTTTTTCTTTTCTTCTTTGGGTTGCATTATTTGAAACTGTATGGTGTTATGTGGTTATAGGTTAAGTGTCGATAATTTGGCTCATCTACCGCCATAATGCTCATCTTTACTGTTCCTTTTTAATGCAGCGGGCTACATCACCGAGGTGGAGTGCGAGGGTAGGACGGTATCACCGCAGTGTCCTGTTGACTACATCATCCATATTGTGGACGCCATGTATGGCCGGAACAACAGAAACACGTGTCCAAGCAGTGCCATACGGACCACGGACTGCAACGCCACCAGGTCCTACAGCGTCGTGGCCGCGGCATGCGAAGGTCAGCAGTCCTGCTCTGTGGTAGCAAATATAGCAACATTCAGTCAGGATCCTTGTTCTGGAACCTACAAGTACCTGCAGATACACTATAGATGCACAGGTAAACGATTCAGTGGTATAATACCACTGAGGAGGCCATGGATGTAGTTCTGTGTAGACCACTTCTGTTTTCTCCTGGCGGTGAGGACTGTGGTGACGCTATTGATCCTACTGCTTCATGTACTATAGTATTCCTCAATCTAAAACAGTCGTGGTGTTGTCTGTAATGCTGTTTTAGTGCTGCAAAACCAACACTTCCTACTTTATTTATCAGTGGGCCTATTTGGTACGATTTGTAATAGATATCTTTTGTGTCCTCGAAAGCCATCATTCATATATTTCAACATTTGATACCGGAAGTATTGTTGGTCTTTAATGGCAAAAAAATTAAAGACACCCAAAAATGTTCAAATGCAGAGTTTTGGAATATGTCATAACAATGTTGTGATGCTCAAAAAAACTTTTAAGATCACACGTCTTGTATATTGTACAGCTTCTTACGGCAGTACATTCTAGAATTTGACAAATCTTGGTGAAAACTCCCAAAGCTTCTATGCATACACTAATACCAAAAGCATGTAGAAACTACAGTACTTAGTAGTGGGTTGTAAATAGCGCTCTCGCTGTCTCTCTGTTCTCTGTTGCTGTGTGACTGTTACTGTTCCAATTCTACTGCATTACAATTACTGTTAGTAGCACATCCTTATGGGATATTGTGAGCTGACGTACTTGCTGCAACTACGTGAAATTGTATTGATGATCGTTAAATTGTTGGTTATTTGTTGGATACATTATCACATTATTATAAAATATACGATTTAATCTGAACGTCTTTGTTGAGATTGAAAATACAGCACAAACCAAGATTATGTCTGTTTTAATGGAACTGCGTTCCAACAAAATATTGCATTCAGTGCTGCATTCCATAAACATTATAATGAAAGCAATGCTCTTGGCTGGTTACAGGTGACGCCCATCCGGTGGCATTCTGGCCGTTGGACGCCAACAGCCTAGGCACCGATTTAAGTGGGAATGGGCACCATGGAACGGTACATAACGTCTCACCGTCGCCCGGACCATACGGACACGCCCATGCTTTGTCCTTTGCTGAAGCCAGTGACTCTCATGTGGTCATACCCGCGCATGCGCAGCTTTCAGTCCAGAGTTTCACTTTGATGTTCTTCATGTATCTGGAGAACATGGACCCCAGTTGCCTATTTGAGTACGCATCTAATCCAGTCGCGTCTCACATATGGGTTCACCCCAACGGGCAATCCCTAAAGGTAAACCTCATTGACGCAAGCGACCCCAATCTGCAGCACGTCAGTCAGGTGAACAATATATTCACAGTGAGAACGTGGCACAGGGTGGTCGTCAGCTACTCACACACTACCGGGGAACTGACCGTGGAATCTGAGGTGTTTGACACCCAACAGGTCACCATTAATACGACGCAGTTAGGGACCTTTACTCATCACACAAACGGCCTCAATCTGCAAATAGGCAAGCGCCAAGGGTTGGCCACAGAAATGTTCGACGGACGTTTATCGTGTGTTCAACTGTTTGATGACGTCATCGATGCGGACTCCAAGGATGCAGCGTGGGAACGATGCCAAGAGAGAGGAAATTTGGGTAAGTATTGCCTTGACACAACTAGACCCAATATTTGGTATTGGGGGAGGGGAATATATAGATTTCAATAAAACGGTGTGCTTTGCACGGCATCTCTGTAAATACATAATTAGCTATGATTTGAAGAATTTTTTTTCTGATTTCTCATAACTTTCTGTGTTTAAAATAGTTAAATGCTTTTCCCTTCCATCGTACACATACCCAGTTATTATCTTTTATCTATTTAACATTAGCGTGCAATGCCCCGGATGACGGGATCAATGCTGCCTACTCTGGTAACTTGACAATGGGGTCTGTGGTATCGTACACCTGTAACTTTGGTACCACCTACGCCAGCGGGGACTCCAACAGAACGTGTCTGACGAACTTAACCTGGTCTGGAACGCGCATGGAGTGTCAGTGTAAGTATGACTAGACCAGTACATTGTGTTAAGTTTGACAGCGTAGTGTTAAAGTTGAGATGGACCATTGCAACCACTGCGGTACACGTACGTGTGTATAGCAAATGGCACAAGAAAACAATCGCTCCCTTACTCCTCCATGCAAGTATATAGTGCTTTGTTCACCGTGATGAAGATCACGGCATAACCAGAGCATTCTGACAGCTTTAATAAAACATCTGTCAATTGAGTCAAATTGTTATGTTTCAGACGACCTACAACAAGTTGCTTTCTGGCCGTTTGACGGCAACAGCCTCGGCAACGACCTCACCGGAAGAGGGCACCACGGGGCACTCTCTAACGTGATAGCAGCCCCGGGTCCTTTTGGGGCTCTCCATGCGTTGGAATTCACTGCCTCCTCTTTATCGCACATAACAGTGCCAGCGCATGCCGACCTGGCTGTCAGAAGTTTTACCTTGATTTTCTTAATCAATCCTGTGAGTGTGAGTTCGTCTACAAGGTCCGTTTTATTTGAATTTGGAGTCGATAAGCCCCATATATGGCAGTGGGATGCCGGTCCTCACTTATACGTCAATCTGGTCGATACGGGCAACCAATACCACACTGCCAACTTTAACAATGCATTCTCCGCCAACACGTGGCAAAAAGTCATCATACAATACGACAGAGACACCGGAACAGTTTTGTTAGGATCGGGGACTCTCGATTCCCACTATTTCAATAATTCAACGGCAGTGTTAGGGCAGTTTGATCTGAATACAGCACACGATTTTCACGTAGGCAAACGACTAATCAGCAATAATCCGGCATACGCGTTCAATGGCCGGCTGTCGTGCGTCCACCTTTTTGACGCAGCAGTCGACTTGCAGACAATTAACGAAGCATGGGAGCTGTGCAGAGAAAGAGGAGCAAACGTAGGTGAGTATTCTGATGATGTGATGATATTGAATGTTATCCATGTACCTTACAGCGACTGAATGAGAAATAGTGTGAAACTGATTAGCAGGCTTTGATTTTTGACAGAAAATTGTGGAAGATATGATGACGGGACGATGTTTGTTTAGACAATCAATTGTGTTTGGTGTGACGTCTGAATGTGTTAGGTGAGAAGATTGTTGCCAGGTGTCACATCCCATTGTGTTAGCGAAACAAGGATTGAACTAGGCCCATGTACAAGAAACAGTTAAGCACTAGATACAAAAGAAGAATGCTTATATTTTCCTAGACAGTTTGTATATCACACCACTTGAAACAGCTTTCTTTAATGCTAAAATGCTTAGATATTATGCTATTAAAATCAAAAGATAAGGATGTGTACATGTGCATAACAATGTCGTAATGATAGCCCCTTCAGCATTGGTATTATTGGCGTTTTCACATTTCAGCTACAATTGAGTGAACTTATGTTAAACGAGGTTTGTCCTCTTTCCAGGCAGAATATTTGCTCATTTTTCAATAAATTTCTGTTTTGATTTTGTCGTATTCCTTTTACTCTCTTAGCTCTTTCGAATCGCTGTGAATATCGTATATGATTATTTGATATCTTCGTAGTTTTAAGTTACACATTTGTAACGTGGTTACTTACATTTTTTATTTATTTATTAAAAAATTTATTGATTTAATTATTTATTTAGCATGTTCTGCTCCTGAACCCGGGGTAAACGCGACTTATTCAGGCAACTTAACCATGGGCTCGGTAGTGACGTACAGCTGTAACGTGGGACACGTGTACTCCAGCGGTGACGTCACTAGAACCTGCCAGGGGGATTTAACGTGGTCCGGGGCGCAGATGGAATGTGAAGGTAAGTACAAAACATGGAAGAGGGCAAATCCAGGCCACACACACCGTCAGAGTTCAATCAGGGGGATGTTTTCGGACTCAATCCAGAAAGAGGCACTATTAAAAACCAGTTTTAGGAAGTCGAAATTGATTATTTGCTCACATGGAGAACATAGATGTAGTAGCCCTACAGTACATAACTGCATTCTCTTTCCAGTTGTTATTTGCAGCGATCCCGGTTTTATCAGCAACAGCGCCAGGCTTCCGGCCGCGAGCCAAACCTTTTATGGCGGGAACAACGTGACTTACACGTGCAACAGCGGTTATGTCGTGGCAAATGGTTCGTTGTCACGTGTCTGTCAGGACAATAGCACATGGAGCGGTGATCCGCTTTATTGCGAAGGTGAGTCCTTGACGTGAAGTCTTGAAAATAAGATACATGATAAATTTTTTATACTTATTGATTGATCCCTTAAGAAAAAACCCTATAAAAAATTGGTACAATATCCTATAGGGTCTTATAGGGCACATGTTCTGTCCCCATATCCTACACATAATACAATTGTTATCGTCGATTTTCGTTATACGCACGGCAGTTTTTGATCTCCTCCCTCTTCCCGCTTTAACATTTCCGGGATCCACTAGTGCATGATAATCAGGGAATTTAAGAGAGGTCTTGTTCTTAAAATATTGATGCAAATCCGGCTTTTTCCGGATCAAATGATCGACTTGTGTGGACCAAATTCCACCCCAAACCACCCCCATCCTTCCTGTACACCTGCATAAATTGGTACTTTTTAGTCATCCCTGTGTGGTCAACGCCGTGCTATGGCGACTGGGAACATGGCTACTACGGTCACTGCTACATCTTAAACACCACTCTCACATCATGGGAGACAGCAAATGATGATTGCCATAGACTCGGAGGCTACATTTGGGTCCCTGAGACAATTGACGAGAGAGACTATGTATCTGGTTTGTCAACAAATACTCGCTGGTGGGTCGGTAAGCACAAAATTTATGCTTATTGTTAATATGATTTAATATTAAAAAGCAGTAATTTGTAGCTCCACATAAGGGCTTAGAGTTATATAATGTTACTCATCTCACATTTGATGCTGAAGAATGAATAGTGTTACTGTATATATTGTAAACTATCAGTTACATGTAAAACCAGACCCTGCTGATTTCTACCACTTCTTTCCCCAGGTATTACCGACCCATGGTATACGGAAGCAACTGTTCCGCTATCTGGATCTCTGTTGAAAGATCACATTTTCAGCGGTAATGAGCCGGATGATTTGGACAAAGTTTACTTTCTATTAAACAATGCTGGCATAAGCGATACTAAATCGCAAAGCACAGGAAGGAGGAACATCTGTGAGCAAAGCCGAGGTAACATAGACAACATTTATCCCTATTTTGCCTACATTATTTTCAATATAAATTGGGTATTGTTGGTGATCTCGATGCTTCTTTCAAATTCCGTCAACATTTGAGAACTATTTTAAGATATCATGTCCACATACATGGCAAATAGACATACCATTTCTGACGAAAGCAAAACCCTCTTTGTAAGATAGGCGGAGGTAACACTACAATGTATATTCCAGCTTACCTTGGCTGTTATCGTACGGACAGCGGTCTGACGGCAACTCTCAGCAGCCCCTTACACATGAACCTCCAGCAGTGTATCGAGTACTGCCGTGGCCTGTCCCGTGCCTACGCTGGTGTGTCCTCCTCGGAGTGTTACTGCACGCAGACCGTCACTGAAGCTAACAAAGAGAACGACTTCACTCTCTGTGATACAAAATGTCCTGGAAACAAACACCAGTTCTGCGGGGGCAATGGATATGTGTCGATGTATCTTGTTAGTAAGTGCCAGTGTGTGTGTGTGTGTGAGTGTGTGTGTGTGTGTGTGTGTGTGTGTGAGCGTGTGTGCAATTATTTTGTTGTGCGTTTTTACATCTTTAATGACAGGTCTAGCTATTCCCAAAGGTTGAACTTTCTCGCTCTAATGGTCTAGGAGGAGTTAGCAGAAATAACAATATCTAAATAATTTAGAATAAACCAACCCCAGGGACAGCCTGTTGCACTTAAATTCTGAAGTGCATTCTTGATGATAGGTCTATCAATTTCCAAAGTTTTAACTTTCTGGTCAAGGAGGGGATAGCGGAAATCACTAAGTCCTTAACGCACTGATGTGCGGACTCATGGGATGCACGAACGGGTGGGATAAGATTATCCCCGATTTTAGTTCCAAAAGTGCGGGAATAAAAAGTGTTCCAATGGGTCGAGGTTCAATACAGCCAGTCTAAATGGGGTTCAGAGGTCAGATAAATATTGTGAGTAAGTGAGTGTTACATGTATATGGCTCAACGTCCATTGTCAGGGGCGGATCCAGAGATATTTTCTGACAGTCTTCCACATTATCTTTGTTGATCCATCCTCCATTTTTGGACCGTCTTCCGACAGAAAAAATTAGGTACTCATCAACGTAAACTTTGAAATTTGACCGTCTTCCGGAAGACCCAGAAGACAGCCTGAATCCGCCCCTGATTGTAAACTGCGCTGACACGTAGTGCAACTTGCAGTATATAAGAACCAGATTTCACTTTCACTTTCAGCTTGGATATCAGTAGTGGCCAGTTCCTGTGATGTCCTGTACAAAAACGGTGTCAGGGAGTATGGTCAATACTGGGTGGCAGCGGCTGGGATAGACAAAAACATCCGCGTGGAGTGTTTTACGTCAAGTGAGTGGCCATTTTGTATAAGGTGTACTTATCTGTTCTTATCCGTTATTTATTTGCTTATTAAATTATTCATTTTGTTTATTTCATAAGAGATCATCGGTTTGAACACCTATGTTCCGTTTATTTTAAATGCAATTTTTTTAGGAAAACTGTTAAATGAAAATGTAATTTTGTTTAAAATTGACAAACGCGCCATGCTTTTGGTGTTTTAAACATGTATGAGACTATATTGTGTCCTTAACGTTGCAGATTAATCCATTTATAAATACGTCATTATTTCAAGATCTATTCACACTGAGACGAAACTTTCACGAGAGGATTTTTTTTTTTTTTTTTTTTTTGATATGTCAGTTTTGGTCCATGAAAAAGAGTGCTTTATCTCAGAAAATGTTTTTCTTATGTTGCTTTACATGTAGGTCCGTGTATCGGGTGGCTGATTTATCAGATCATGTTTTTCATATATCGTTGCAGGTCCGTGTAACGAGTGGCTGATTTATCAGATCAGCGACTCATCAATATCAGCGTCATCCAGCAGAGGCAACCTCTCGCATACAGACATAAGGTACCATAAACATGGCTCACATATAACTCAACAGATAGGTAGATTAAAGGAAACCCCATTTCGTCAGATACATATCTCCTTTTTACCTAAACTCCTAGAGCAAATAGGGGTTGCCACTACAATGTTAAATATTGTAGGTGATGACATTTGTCCGTTAAGGCATCTCAACTGCGTTTGCTGTTGGCCAATTTTTCATTTTAAAAACATTGTAATGTCGCTGTATTCACGTGTAAGCCATCTTCGTGCAACGTCTAATTAGCTGAGCCTCAGAATTGTGTCCTTTCTGTAAACCAGGTTCTTGATTATTCTTTTGCATTTTTTCCCCTTTTAAAAAAGCGGTAATATGGTCACTATTATTAAGACAAAAAGTAATATGGCAGCTCTTTAAGGGGGGGGGGGGCAAAACATACATGTATCCAGACAAAATAATAGTTTAGTGAAAGTATACCAGCTATATAGTATTAATAATAATAATAATAATAATAATAATAATAATAATAAATTATACCTGCAACACTCCAGACTATATGGTGAGAGTGGATGGGGTCCTAACGTGAGTGCTGACACTAACGGCTCTTGGGTTCAGCTTTCCTTGACAAACCGGTATATAGTCACTGGCTTCAAGACACAAGGTATGCTTTACACTATATGACTGGCGGGGTGGACCGTATTTTATTTTTATCGTTTATAATAATTGTTTAAGAAAATAATTAATGGGCTAATCATTAAGTCCGTTCATAAATGAACAATAACTTAAGCAATACGATCATTTTGTGGAATTTGTATACTAACCATTTAACAAATTATTGCGCTGGCGCTGAGAAACGTTTTGGACACGTCATATGATTGGCCAGTGTGATACATACGGGGCAGAATTCGGTGGTTTGAATTTGCATCTTTTTAAGAAAAAAATATTGTGAAATCACAAGACCTGTACCTTCTACATTTTAAAAATATATTTTTATCTCTCACAGGTCGTAATGATATTGATCAATTAGAAAGAGTGCAGAACTTTACAGTGCAGTTCAGAGATGCAAGTATTGGTGGTGAATGGAGATTATACAGAAATAATTCCTATGAAGATGTGGTAAGATTTGTCAGCTTTACTGAATATTTTTGCTTTTGCCAAATAATGGAAAGTCGAGAGTGAAAATTTGTGTTGGTGTGTTTGTTTTATCGTACCTTGAATGCATATCATTATGTGTTGGCGTCTTTTTTGTACACACTTATAAAGTAGATCCATTATGCGTGAGATATAGGGGCCTATGTGTACTAACGTGCGTTACCTTTAATGTCGTATTGTTTGACGTGTGACCACGTGATTAGAACTCATCTAAAGTAAGCTCATAACGGGTTTTGTGTAGACATGTTTATTACGATCTTCGGACTTATGTGATTCTTTATTGTTATTAGAGATAAAATCCATAAAGAGATGCAAAGACGCGTGAAACGTTCATTACATGAAATAAGTGGCAGAGGGATTTTTGTTGCAATATCTTTTTTATTTGCTTATCCATTTATCTGTAATTTTTATTCGCTTTTAAATATATTCAAATTCTGATCTTTAAGTTTGACGCCAGAGGGCCAACGAGCACCGACTTCAACACCCCTGTGTACAGCGAAGTTGAGAACCCGTTTGTGGCCACAGATATCCGAGTTCTGCCGGACACCAGCAGCTGTCTAGGAACCGGATGTGTCATGAGACTGGACGTAAGCGGCTGCCAGTTTGACACATTTTCAGGTAAAAAAAAACCAGTTGTTCATCAAGCTTTGTATCAGCCTATTTCAATACCAACGCGGGCCAGTATTTCATTTTCAAATGTCAAAATTTTAATCAATCATTCAGCAATATTTGCCTTATGAATCTATCTTCCATCATTACTGTAATGAACATTGTTTTCAACACATTGCTTTTTGTAGATTCCAGTAATCTTCATTTGATTTTTTTTTCAATCTTACCTAGAAACTGTTGTGGACGTAGGGTGTTTCCTGGATGACCCAGATCACCCAGAATTCCCGACTATCCTGTCTTCCGGTATCACGTTGACGTCAGAATGCCGTGAGCTTTGTGCACAGGGTGGCTACCTGTTCGCTGCTGTCACCAACGGTAAGTATGACATCCACTGGTGGATCAGGGGGTTGTTTAAAGGGGGGGGGGGCGCAAGTTGATAATCGTCATTGTCATTATCATTATTTTTTTATCTCAGGGACTGTATGCGGGTGTGGGAACCAGATTGGAAAATACGGGAAGGCACGCAAAGGGATGTGCGATATCGCGTGCACCGGGAACCCACGTGACGCGTGCGGCGGGGAATTGTTCAATTCAATCTTCAGAGTGTGGAGTAAGTAAAACATAGGCCTTAGACAAAAATTACAGCACAAATACAGTCAGACATAGCAAGATAGATTCAATTTCAAAGTATTTATAACGCAGTGTATTTGCAAAAAGTGCAAGAACGTACATGAGTAAAGGCAACGAATTTGGAATGACATGTTCATGCAACTGTGACTTTGAGTTGCGTTTGTAGGAAATGCGTAATTTAATCAGAGCTTGCATATATAAACCAGAAATGAACACACGATAAAGAGCATACATTTACCTTTGACAGGTGTTAAGTGCCCAGAGCTACCACAAAAATCCAATATGGCCCTGAATACGACAGAACGTTCCCATGGTGACGTTGCAAAATACACGTGTCTCCCTGGATACCGGCTGCCTTCAGGAACCAATGGGACAGACGTCTTGAGATGTGTTCAGAAGCAATGGGAGGGGGATATCCCTGCCCAGGGATGCGAACGTACGTCACACCAAACTAATCAACCCAACTTTTTTCTAGTCAGGAAATTATATGTACATTGTCACAATCTCTAACGAAAACGCCTTACCGTGTGGATGTTTGTGGCATTTACTATTTAAACATCATGTGTTCTCTATCAGAGCTCTTCTTTCTGTGCAAGTTTTGTATGTAGTTCAAAAATTAAATCTTTAAATGAAGCGTAGAAAATGGTAATTTCATTTTCACTTTTTGCTGGACTGAAATTCATAGCTTTCTTTTTTCTTATGAACAGGCATAATTTGCAACGGAGCTCTACCCTCTGTGGCCAACGCGACAAGAACAGATACCGGGAATTTCATGGATAGCACTGCCACCTACCGATGCTTCTATGGTTTCCTGTACCCAGACAATAGCGATGTCCAGCAGATCCGTTGCCAGGAAACGGGGGCGTGGTCATCTTTATCTCATAATGAGTGCCAAGGTAATTTTATTTCATTGAAGCTGGGTCAAACACCTTTCGGGCACACATTGTCCTCCAAATACTGCTTCGTCACGACTTTTATTCCTCATTCATTGTAATTATTATTATTATTATTATTATTATTATTATTATTCTACCCAATATTACTCTCTCGGAACACCTCGGCCGATTCCGTTTTTCGATCCGACACGGAATCACCCGAGGGTGAACGAATCCACTAGCATCAAATAATAATGATAATATTGATACTGTGTAGTGCGTAGAGACTATGCAGCGCCTGAACTCGATTTTTTCACAGTTACGTTCCTCGTCATTATGGAAACTTTGGTCAGTTGAGATAGGCCTATGAATTATCAACAAATCGGTTAATAAAATGTACATGTTTTTCATACACGTTGTTTGTCCAGAGAGATTGTGCAGTGCGCCGCCAGATGTCGCCAATGCCACCGCTGTCTTCAACAACCGCACCTGGACGTTCACCTGTGACGCCGGGTACGCGGTATCGGCCGGAGACACCACACAGACCCTGTTCTGTAATTTACAGGGGCAGTGGGAAGGAAATGTGGAAAACTGTGGTAAGGAGGGTTTTTCCTATGTCATTTTGTATTGAAAAATTCCCGGTTTTCCCTTTCTGATAAAATATAATAAAAGGGAATGTGGAAAACTGTGGTAAGAAGTATAAAGAGACCGTTCGTATTATTTGTGTGATTTGAAATAAATCTCATTCACACTTTTTGAAAAATGAAATAAATTGCATAATTTCTCGAAAGCTAGGAACGAAACATAAAGTTCCATCTCCTGCAAAATCATTCTCGTAACTGCATTTAGACCTTTGTGGCTTAAAATGGTGCAAACATTTAAGAACTTGACCAAATAGAACGAAGGTCGTATCCAGTGGAAGGCACTGGTAGGTAGAGGAGAAATTGTCCAGATATTACATTGTATTTAAACCCCTTCATGATGAATGGCGCCAACGAGTACGGTAGGTATTGTTATATTCAGTAGCTTTGCCCTTAGTTAGTTATGTGAGAGCAGTGTGTTTTTTCTTCAAAATATTGCACAAATCTGGAAAATCAGTTTGCCTTATTTGATTTCACCTGAATATTTATTGGATAATTCCTAAGTTTTATACTAATAATCTCATGCATCTTTATTTGTGCTACAATGTCTTCTTTTAGTTTGGATGTTTAACGCTTGCATTGCTTTTGATTCAGTTGGCATGGCCACGGGTGAATACATCGTAGTGGTTATTTTTATCTGTGGCAGCGTGCGTGGTGAACCTATTTGTTTCGTGGCCCTTAATCCATGTGTTCAAGACTGTTATTGCTCTTGTGATCCGTCATTTGTGATGAAATGTTGCACATGGTACATGTAGCATGATTGCAAGGTGCGCTATATGTGTGAAGTATCTCTGGATGTTGATAAAAGCTTGTGGAACATGTAATAGGCGAGAAAAGTGTCCATGTGATCAAACGAGAGAGAGAGAGAGGGGGAGAGGAGGAAGAGAGAAGAATGGAAAGAGAGAGAAGTAAAGAGAGATAGCGAGAGCGGAAAGAGGAAAGGAGAGAAGGAGAGAAATAAAAAAGTGGGTGGAAGGGACAGGAGTGATAAAAGACAAGGAGAGAGAGAGAGAGAGAGAGACCATGGTGTATTCTAAGGTTAATGATGAGAGAGAGAGAGAGAGAGAGAGTCTTCTGGTTCAGACCAGCAGAAACACCACGTGACATTAGCCAGATAACACACACAGAGTTTTCAGACAATGTTTTGAACTCATATCATTTTGAGTACCAATTTCATTTGGATTGAGGCAAGAGCAGGTTGCATTTTGCCAAAGTACGAGACAGTACTCCAGTCTGGATATATCCTTCACTTTCGCCTTGCGTTCGTCTTATTAGATAAAAAATTGGATTTTAATGCAAACATGAAAAAAGAGCACATCAGTTGTGGATCGATTTGATTGGTTGTGACATCAGTTATTGTGGTATTCCGCTGAGATATTCCGAACATTAGACAAAAGGATGATTATAAAGAGACAGGAGAGGCAAACAAGGAAGGACGAACAAGGAACCATTAATATGGGGAAACACGACTTCACATGTAGCACTAACGTTCCGAAATAACTTAACATTCCAAACAGAAGCCGGGATCAAGATGCCTGGCGTGAACTTAACTCTACAAGGATTTTATGGCATCTTTGCTGTTGGTGGAAAAGTACATCGTTTTTAATGAGACTAAACGCTTCTTTGAACTTTAACCCATGGCATTTGGAACCGTCCGTCAAAGGACGTTGCATGTGAAGTCTTTACAGAAACGATCTGCTTTTTCGTCGTAGTACCACAATGAAAGACCTTTGCTGTTATTCGATGGGCAATATCAGAGAGACGGTGTCCATGAAACTGTAAAAATGGAAAGAAATGAGATTGTTCTTCAACTGAAAACGAATTATATCTTATTAAGTTGTGTTTTGAACTGTTTCCAGATATTTTATTGTGCCAAACATTATATATATTTTATGAATTTGCATCATATCGTCAAGCCGAAAACATGACCAATACGACCAAGCATTTTATTGTAATGTCTTGTTGCTAAAGAGTATGTAATTACCCATTTTTTATTGAAGGTTATCATTAATGTATATTTGCTCCTTTAGAATTGTTAAATGGAAGGGGAGATAAGTGGATACTTTTTGTAACGTTTCCGAAACTTCCCACCATTAAAATGGCTTTATTATCACTTTTTTGTCTTTTTTTCTTTTTTATCCATGCTCAACCACGTAATGGTTGATAACCCTGTTGATATCCTAGAATTCGACGAAGTGCTTGAAAACTGTAAGATTTCAATGCAATCCACGCTCACTTCATATGAAACTTTAGTAAAGAACTTATGTCACGCGTAATTAAATAGACACCTTAAATGTTTGAATATCACTGCTCATTTTTTCAATGCAATTCTGGACTAATAACAGCCTGGATTTTAGCCTTAAAAAATACGCCAGGATATCAAACCCGTCACTACAACTGTCTTCAGTATGATCTCTTTAATCTCAGTAACGCGAGAGATGAACAATGACAATTTGTTTGTAAAACAGTACATGGTTTCTGAAGAAATACATAAAGAAGTACATCTCGACCTTTCTTCTTAACCTTTGAACAAGTGACCGACTCTTCAGGCATCACAGGTAAAACGGTTAACACGCATAGTCCCTTCAGAATCGATATACTTTTGACCATCTTTACACCGAACGCGATGAAAAAAAAAACAAGATCCATTATTCTTAAACGACACTGAAATCTTTTCATAGAAAATAGCTTTATTATCATTCATTGATTCTCAAGCCGATACATAATGTAACTGGCCTAGCGTATACGTTTTGCCACGGTATCATGCAAATAACTTAATTATATCGAGTGTGCAGTGGGTGACTTACTATACAAAAGTACTTTACCGTCATTCATTTTTTGCTAACTTAACGAAACTAAGAGATGTGTTTTTATTTTGTATCTGAAAGTTTACAAGTCGTTTTATAAATGACAATCTACTGTTTACAAAACATATCGCCTTGGTGATACATATTTCTACACAAACTTCTTATGCAACAAGTCTATCATTTTTCAGGACATTTCAACATTTTCCACATTAGAATGGTACACCCTATCCTAAACTAAACTTACAAATTTGGAAAATTTACAAATTACGAACCCTTTTTTATTTCATTTTACCCAATTTACATAATTTCACCCATAATTGTAATAACAAATTACAGAAAACAAAAAAGGGGTTGGCATATCGTAATATTCTTAACAGTTTTGTATAGGATATATCTTGGTGGCAAAGAGTAAATTGTTGGCAATGCCATGCTTTGTTTTAGCTGTATAAAGATATAACATGTACTGTATTCCTCTAAGAGATCATTCCTTGACTAGATGGGTTCAGCTTAGACAACAGTAATACACAACCAAAACACCATGGATACCATTACCATAGCAACAGTTGTCAATGGTGATACAATTTAATGACCAAAACAAGGTGCCAGTTATTCATAGACCTATCATGAAAATGAGAGCAGGCAACTGTGTTTGAGGCAGATATTTAAAAGCAGTGAAATCATTATGTGCATAATGTTATAAGTGTCTGGGTGAACCCTGCTAGGAAACTCTGAAATTATTTGTTACAATATCCTCAAAAAACTTAGTTTACATGTTTGTTAACTTCAAACAGCAACTTTTCGAATTCAAATTAACTCTACTATATCCAAGTTGCAAAAGAGATTAGTTGGCTTTAGACAATGTGGATAAAACAAAGGGACTCTTGATTCTTAACAAAAGAACTGCAGTATATCTGTACGCCCTGAAAAGCGGAAGACACCATGATGCAGCACTTCAACTCGAGGATTCTTAGGAATATGTGCTTATGTATACCGGATAATTTCTGTAGGGAAAATCAAAACATTATTATCATGTTGACAAGAGAGAAATAAATACAACCTAATTTGCGACCAGATACAAAACTGATCCATTCATATGTTATGCTGCAATTCTCTGACATGCCTGCATGAATTAATATACATAATACAGAATATAGTTTTTGCTCTAACATGTTACTATATGGGCTTCTAAACTGCTATTAAGCTGCAAACACTGCACATTCAAGTTTAACTTAAATTCATTACATATACTGGGACGTTATGACGGATGACATTTGTTGTCCCCCCCCCCCACCCCCCACCCCCACCCTGGCTTTCAGTATATCCTGAAATTCAAACTGAGTAAAATATAATGATAATGATAATAATAATAATAATGGTTGTTAACAAGATGCTGCAAATAAGAACTTAACATAAAATGTTTCACAAATTCATAAGTCATTCTGATAATTATAAACGGATATTATGTCGTTTAGCACAATCTGGGTTCACTATAACATACTACATAACTGAGCTGAATCCATGTTGCTTTTTTTCCAGCATTAAGCTGTGTTTTGAGGGTATCTGACATGATTTTGGACACATAAAAACGGACCATTTCTGTGGATTCATCATTCAATAAATTAGTTAACTGGGAAAAAGTGATCTCATAAAAATATAACTAGGTCAAATATGGCTTTTAAATGTTCAGTGCTACTTTTCATCTTCAGTTTAGAGAAAATTAGCTATTTTGACAAGAACAAAAAAGTGTGTAGCCAGAAACTTTTAACACTTTTCCCTTATTACCATGGTAGTACACCAAAATATAATCTATTCACTCATCTTTGAAATTTTTAATATCTAAATACTAGTTTCAAATTTTTGAGTCATTCTTGTCACAGAAATGATATTCATAACAGGAGAATCAGATATAAGGAATCTAAAATTATGCTTTTGGATCATGATTTTTTAGCCAAATTTGAATAGCATTAAAATACTCTCAAATTGGTAATTATTATTAAAAGGAAAAAATAAAATTTAAAGCAAAATTCAATTATTTATTTTTGCTTTACAAAAGTTTTAGTTTAGGTAGGTATTGTAATATTATGTTGTATGCTATGTGGATATATATATATTCTATCAAAAATTCTATCAAAAACTTCTGTACCAAATGTCAAATGGGTGTCAGCGACTGGGATGTGGACCACAAAAAGAGTCACTAAAAAAGTTTCAAATTGCAATCAATCCTCATATTTAATAAACTTTTTGTTAACCTTGCATTTCTAATTCATAACAAAAAATCAGACCTAGCTGAAAAAACTGCCATTTTGTTTGTCAAGTACAAAATGTCTACCCCATAATAAACCTCAGGAGGACTACAATTAACTTTACTTCCCCATGAACTAAACAATATGACAATGTACATGTTTAAATAACCTACAGTCCCTTAAAATAGACAACTTAACTGGCAAGCAAGAAGCCAATTCAGGAAAAAAAACTTGTAGCTGAGCTTGTACATGAATTGAAGTGAAATCACCATCCTCTTCGGTGTCAGTTTCAAGCCAAATCCATTTGTGATTTGTTGATTGTATGTCATGTCTTACTTTAAAATATCTAACATTACTTTATAAGTTAATAATCAGACCTCTTCAGAATGTCACAGACACTCACAGAATGTCACAGACATTCCCCAGAATGTCACAGACACTCACAAAATGCTACTTACAGTCACACATTGTCTATTCAATAGATGTCTGCTGTGTATGCACCAAGGGCCATTAAAATCCAGTGCGTGTTCACAACAGGACACATATAGACCGTAAAGAGTCCAACTGACCTCACCTGGCCTCCAGACTGCTTATTACATGGCATTTTATATTAAAAGGTACAATGGAGCCTTCTACATAATCCTTTAATCTGGGTGACGTGAGTTATGACTTCCCTCAGTTCATGTCTTCCTTGCATGACACACCTTGTGTGTTACAAATATATTATTTTCTCCAGGACAATTATAAAATCTATTTGCTCCATACCAATCAAGTTGTGTTTTGATAATATATGTCAATGGTGACATGGTATCCACGTCATGTTGATTTCTTGTGTGTTGCCTGTCCCTCGGATTTCATAGAGCCAACGTTTTCATAAATCTGGGGTGGAGCATGTGGAGCATCGTCTGGGGTCCTGAAGCAGCAGATAAAAAACACTTTAATTCTTTCTCAATTGCTATGGTGTTGTTTTAACCCCTCTTTATCCTAATTAATTCATATGCAGTCCATTTACTTTGCTACTAGAGTTTTACCCTTTGTAGTTTTTTTACCCCTTTTTCACTTACAATAGATAGAGTTTTACCTCACTTATTTTCATAGTTTGTAGTGTTTTACTCTTCTTTTTCCTCTCTTACTAAGTTAATGTTTTACCCTTTTTAATACTTATTTACTTTGGTGGTGTTTTACCTTTTTTAATCCTCACTTTGAAAGTGTTTTACCCTTCTAAATCCCCACTTACTTTGGTAGTGTTTTATCCTTCTTTCCCCTCACAGGAGCTGTAGGACTGTTAGCTGATGGAGAGGCTCCTTTTGGCAAGGCTGTTTTGGCTGGCTCACTGGCGCTGGTTTCAGCTGTGTACTGAATGTTAAGGTACTCACGGCCCGTGTGCTGGCTTTTCTATAACAGAGACGAACACAGACTGGTTAAAATACTCTTATGATTGAATTGCAAAAGTTCTACAGAAACACCCTATTCTTTTTAATATAATCATATTACTTAATATACATGCAAAGTTGAATAGATCAAAGAAGCATGTAAGGTGTGGCCGGCTGTGACTTGTTGAGTAAGATATGGTAAGTGATTAAAAGAGGTTTGACAACTTATTCACAAGTGATAACAAACTGACTTAAGAGTGACAGCTAATTCTGATAGGCAAATTAATTAATTGTGTTAGGTGTGATCACTAATCAAGTCCTGAATGTGACACCTCATTGTTTTGAACATGATAAATATTTGTAACATCTGATTATACTACGTGTGACATCAAATTAAGTAAGTATGACTAACTGATTGCACTAAGTGTGACAACTAAACATTTTGATCATGGCACAAAATTGTGTTGGTTGAGACAGCTAATTGTGTTAGGTGTGACAGCTAATTGTGTTAGGTGTGACAGCTGATTGTGACCATGTCTCACCTGCTCAGCTTGCACCCTCTTTGTTGTGGTATCTATATAGTGATGAACTGCCATGTATACAAATTTATACTGAGCCTCTGTCTGCACCATCCCTGACCTCTGGGACCTCACCATCTGGATTGTTTTCTGGATGTCTATTTCACAATCCAAACCTAGGAAATTCAATGGCATTTATTCACTGATAAACTGGAAAAGCACTCCGAGAGCGCAGACCTCCGCCAAGGCAGCAAAGTCTCCGCCCAATGCCGTTTCACCCCTAAATTTTCATTCTATAATGATTGAGTTTTTTTATTTTTGATCCAGATCACCACCAAAAACTAATCATCTGTTCCTTGGCCCACTTCTGACAGTTCCTGAAAACTTCATCAAAATCGGTCCATAACTTTTTGAGTTATGTTGATGACAGACAGACAAACAAACAGGCAAACAGGGGTGAAAACATAACCTCCTTGACGGAGGTAATTTTGTCTCAAATTAGTGATAAGTATTAGGGCACATTTAGAATGAGTTATTTTGCAAAAGTTACTGTGCAATTACTCCCCGGAAACTCTCACTGAATGCATTCACATTAACAACCTAACATACTTAATTTCTTACACTCGAATATAATCACTAATATTATTTTATAATCAAAGTCCTCATATTCCTACCTTGTTGTCTTATTTGATTGAGAATCATATCAATAACAATGAACGTCCCAGTCCGTCCAATACCAGCACTGCAATGCACCACGATGGGCCCTGCTCCCGGGATACTCTCCTGCTGTGTATTCACGTCTTGTAGGAAGCTGAGAACGCAGCCGGGGTCAGCTGGTACGCCGTGATCTGGCCATACCTTGAAGTGGTAGTGGTACACTTTCCTGTGCTCTTTAGGCTGGTCCTCTCCATCGTGCCACACCTCCAGCTCGCGCCACGTGTAGTCTGTCATGACGTTCTCCTTCACGTGCTGCACGTGGATTTTACCGCCAGGAACCTCCAGGTCCTTAGTCCTCCCCTCCTCAGGCCAGTATCGCACACACTTGTTCTATAATTATGCAATAATACAAATTAACTGTCAGACATAGATTTTACCATTGGGAGCCTCCAGGTCCAATAAATAACAGCCGTGAAATGTCATAAATACTATAAAATCATGTCATGTAAAAAAAAAAAAACCCCGAGTATCAACCAAAAGGACCCCATGATCAAAAGACATGCCTGCCTCCAGTGAAATTCATTTCAAAACTTAACAATAATTTATGTCACAATTTTACCTTTCCTCTCTCGACTTCTTTCGTTGTCATAACAATTATCCTGGAGTTTTCTTGCCAGATCATCCTCCAGAAATCGGCCACTGTGGTGGGCAGACACCCCTGGGTGGCAATGTAGACCTTCTTATTGTTGTTGCCGGGAATAAAATCATCCTCCATCTACAAAAAAAAAAAAAAAAAAAAAAAACAGAGCACATTAGTCAACAGCGCACATGGATATTTTCTCCTTTCTGTGCTGAGGGAGATTTGAAGGTCAGATAATTAGGTCAACCTCTGACTAAAAATTAAAGAAGTTCAGTTTTTAAGCTCGTTTATATGGATGATTGAGTGATTATTCAGTTTATCCCTTGGCATGTTGACTTTTTTACAAATAGGGTTGAATTGAGTCAAATAAGGAACTACTGGCAGTGGTTTATATGGATTACTTGGGAATCCACGTTGGGTTCAAATGTATCTTATAATGTCCACATATTGTCCTTGTACTTACGGTGATGATGTTAGCATTGATGTAGTCACCACCGACCTGGTTACTGTCATCGTCTCTGAGCAGCACTCTTGTGTGGTCAACTGCAACATGGGTCAACAATGATGGTTATTACTGACATTTTTCAAAGGCTTGCTCAAATATTTTCCTTTTTTTTGCAAAATTTATAAAACATTAGTTACTTGTACAAAATCTGTACTTTAAAGATGAAGCCAACTTACTTTTCAAAACCTTTGAAACAAAATATGATTTAAATTTATGGAAACTTCACCATTTTTTAAATTAGAATAGAATAGAATATCACTATAAGGTAGTCTGCTTTTCAGTTTTTCTTGCAACCACTCAATAGAATTGCTTTTATTTTAAGAAATTATGACTTAAAAATTACAGTATCTGTCAAATTCACAATTTTCCCCCCAAATGAAAAGATTGAGTCATTACCGCAGTTCTTCCAGTACTTACATGGCAGAATATTCTTGTATCTATTTTTAGCTTTATTCTCAGGTCTCTGTCCTTCCTTTCTGCTGTACAAATGCTTACATTCCTGCTGCTGCAATTGCTGTATTCAAAAATACACGAATAATTATTAAGGCATATAAGGTGTTTTATTTTCAACGTAAAGAAATACTCATTAAAGGCATAACAAGTGTCCAGCAATCAATTCACAAAAAAAAAATGCGATCAATGTATCGATTTTGCAATAAAAGTAAAACATTACTGAACAACGTGTACCTCAAATTCCTCCCAAAATCCTGCTTTGGGCCCATTTTCCTTCTGAAGTACCTTCACCCTGTTCTCTATGCCTGACGCATTGATTCTAGTTGCATTGAATGGCTGAAATAGAAAGGAAAAACTCACAAAATATAAAGTTTTTAAAATCAGAAAAAAAAGGAAGGAATAGCAAACTTAAATCAAATTCCCATCATAATGGATGTCCAAATTGGAAAAAAGGAAATAATAAAAATAATAATAATAATAAAAGAAACAGAATACATAATACTCCATGTTCTCCATATTTTATCCACAAATATCAAGTACAGTAATTCAAATGGAAATTCAGCCCCATAACGTGTGACACAAACAACAACTGATGAACCTGGTTGGTGCAAATAGTGAATAGTGTGTGTGTGTGTGTGTGTGTGAGAGAGAGAGCGAATGTGTACACACGCACACACACACGTGTATGTGTGTAAAAATTGAAACATTGAACTCACATTTTTGAGGTGTACCACAGTCCCTGATGTTTCCACCATGGGGTTTTTCCTATAGTGCTCCACTAGATCTGAGAGGCTTTCAAACTGCTCTCCACCCCCCACGTCATAACGCCCATCCTAAAATAAGAACACACACAGGTTTAGCATAATTTGATTATATTAGTAACAGTTGTTTTTTCCTCAGAGAAGAATTTCATCAGCTGTGCTATGTTATAAGAATGATGTAATTTTTCTACAGTCAACAGCTAATATCGTGATCGTTTTTACCTCCAATGTTGTATTCACCTGGATAGCCTCATTCCCTGATGAAGATGTCCTGCTAGACATCGAAATATTGGAGGTAAAAACTATCTCAATATTAGCTGTTGACTGAAGAAAAATCACATCATTCTTAGCAGTTTTCCTCATTACTTTGAATTGTTTTAGAATTTTTAGATTTTTCATTCCTAACTCAGCCAACCCTGTTATATGGATAACGTGAACACAGAAGTCTACTGAATCTGGCTTTGGTCCAACCAACAACTTGTGACTAAATGTATACCACTGAAAACGAACTTCCCATGACTAGCGATCACAATGGAGATAATTTCCAAAAGTTGCCTATGTATAACTGACTTGACCAGGAAGTTTGGATTTATAACACTTTTTGTAAGAGCATGCATAAATCACACGACAGAAAAGTTGGGATGTTTTCAACACTGTGGCAAAGCTCACATCAGTGTAATTGAATAGCCAAGTCAAAATATCGCACCATCTGCTAATATGGTAAAGGCTAAAACAAAATTGAATTTTGCTACTACTCACATTTAGGTCTTTATTTTAGACAATTAATATCATGTCAGATCATGTGATTGAGCTGTGTTGTACCAGTATTATCATCAAGGAAAATGAATACTATACTGAATGCCACAGAAACCAGAGAAAGCACAAAAAGTCGTAACAAAATTGATGAGTTGGTGAACAAGCACAAGCAATTAAAATTAGTTCCTAGGAAATCACATTTTTTGCAGAAAAAGTCCAGATCAAATTGATGAGTTGGTTGGCAAGACCTTACTTTTAGAAAATTAGATTTCAGGCCTACCCAACTACCAGATTCGGCACCGAATGATCCTGAATTCACCGGTATATCAGACCACACTACCCGTTTTCAAGGTGTGTGTCAGTACGCATTACACAGTATCATACCCCGAACAAATTTTGAGTGGTGATGCAATACTTTTCAACCCCGCTGAGAATCGTCACTATCACATTGCGTACTAGGCAAGAGCAGTGTCGAACAAATGATTTGTGCCTGAATTTGGTAAGTAGAAAAAATTACATTTCCTGGAAAAACCACAATGCAGTCGGTTTCTTTTTTTATATCAGAAACCACCCACACAGTGGACTTGACAGTTCTCTTTCTCTCAATAAAAATACAAACCCTAAAATGTGACTGCTAAGCTCTTAACACTTCAGGTGTTTCAAAATATTAATAAATTTTGCTTGTCAACACCATTTTCAAAGCGCCGCCACTTAATAAACAACCTATCAATTTTGTCCATCCTAACCACTGGTCTCGTGTATCTCCATGACGGGTTACCTTACAATATCATCAACATGCTAACTTAGACGCTGACAGTAAAGCCACAACCAGCAAAAGTTGACGTTGATTTATTGGAAAAAGTGGATATGATAAATGTCATGAAATGCCATGATTGCTAAAAATATAGACTGAACAGATTTTGAAAGCTACACCTCCTAAGTATCAAGTAGTATATACTTTCCGAGGCACTTATTATTTTTTTCTAATGAAAGACATGATATTGTCCCTGTAGCTTTATATTTGATTGATGCCCGCATTTCACTGATTGGAAGAAAAACCAGCAGAGATTTTCTCTTGTTTGGAACACTTCTCATGATTAGATCCCATCTGGTCTCTGGACTAACCAATTCCCATGATGTGAGCTATGATAAATTTTCTAAACATTTCATGGCTTCAGGTTGACAATATTTCAGTCATTCTTCCTTCATGGACTGTTTTTACAACTTTTTTTTTTATTTCTTGAAAATAACAAAACCAAAAATTTTCATCAAACCAATAACAAACCAGCATTATTAAAAAAATTATTTTCCCTTCCATTACTATCAGAAAGCACCTCAGAATTAAACAATTATTTGCTTGAGAGTTGAAAAAAAATGAAGACAAAAAAAAAATTACCTGGGTGCGTATCATTATATGTGTCACCTTATCTTCGCAACGTACAGACAGGACAAAGTCACCAGGTTTACTCTGACTCTCGCGTACTAAAAAGCTCCCATTACGCCCCTTCTCCACCAGCACACGCTCGGCCTCCTTGCCCGAGATGTGACCATGGAACCACCTGAAACATATCATGAGATTCATCAACTGAAACAAGGCAAATCTCAGTCTGTTGCAGCAAAAACATCTGGCAAAGGCAGTTGAGTTTGGTGGTTGTACTTAGAAATCACAACGACAAATCAATGTTCTTCTGACATAATAAATGAATAAATACATGAAATCCTTAGTTAACTTGTTTTTAAAAGATAGGTGATATTTTGTCAGAATGTATCTGAACATTATAATTCTTTTTAAAAAAGTTCATTTTCAGTTAAAGTAAAATCATTTAAAACTGAATTTTATGCCAAAAAAAAAATTACAAATTCGACCCAATAATGATTAATTATCATGGGTTAACAATGCCATACAACACAACTCCAGTCTCACCTCTCAGTGGTAGGGTCTGCAGAGTTGAGCGGATACTTGAGGTTAATGATCTCCCCGTTCTTCTCTTTCAATGTCCCCTGGTTCTCCATGTGATACTGGACCAGCTCGGCCAGCGTGGCAAATTTCTCACCTCCGTAGAGATCGTAGAAGTCGCCAGTGTTCTGAATCTTGATGTGGGTGACCTCCCCATTTCTCCTGAATAACAAAATGAGATTAATATACAAATTATACATACATACATAAATTAATTAATTAACATGGGTGGGAAATTAAGAGAAGATTTCAGGAAAATATTTTCCTGATCGAAATAGCAGAAATAGCAGTTGATTAGGATTGGGCCAAAAATAAGAATAGTAAAATATAGAAAAGCTAGTGATTATACAAGTAACATGGAAACAAGAGAAGGTGTTTTAGGCTGTTAATCTGATTGCAATCCACAAGAGTGCTTTATCAGTTAGACCCCATTTCCAGAGATTAGATCGATCTACTTTAGATCGACCTAACTTCCTGGGGGTTCACGCTAAATAGCTGTCAGCCGGGCGGACACGAAAGTTAATTACTCCCTTACAGCTTGTAGTAGGCGGGACGGACATTTAAGCCGGATTATCTGACAGTAATCTAGTGAGACTCTCCGTGGGGATAGATCGATCTAAAAGCTCTGGGAATACAGCCTTAGTGTGCATTATCTATGTCAACAAAACTCATTGTGAAGGGTGGCTAAAAGTGTGAAATTCCTGTGGTTATTTTGACCTAGATATTCGACTCACCTGACTGACAGAGTAAAATCCCCAGGATTACTTTTACTTGGTCTACAGAGAAAGCTGCCATCAAAGCCTCTCTCCGATAGCAGTGTGCCTGCCTCCAGGCCAGAGATATTGGGGTGAAACCATCTGGAAAACATGAGAAAATACAGGCATATATTACATAATATATATTTCTTCATTTTCTTCAAGAGATACCATGTGTTTCTGGTTCAAAGCATGCCAGCATCATTTTCAAACTTCTATGGATACATGTTAATTGATCTTTTCATGGGGGGAAATTTTGTGAATTTTATAGATATGGCATTTATGAGTCACGAGTTTCTATAAATTGGAACATAACTATTAAATGGTAGCAACAAAATTAAAAAGCAGGCTACTCTATAAGTCAGAGAAGAATTTCATCAGCTGTGTTAAGTTATAAGAATGATGTGAATTTTTCTTCAGTTAACAGCTAATATTGAGATAGGTTTTCGAAATATTGGAGGTAAAACCTATCTCAATATTAGCTGTTGACTGAAGAAAAATTCACATCATTCTTAGGCTACTCTATAGTTCTGTTCTATGCTGTAAAAGTACAACAAATGTTTGTAAAATATTATTTTTGTGATTATAAAATAATGCATCTGAAATTTTGATGATTTCTGTAAAACGCACATAACAGGGTCATGACTCACTCTGTTCAATGGGCAAAAATTATCAAAAGAACCATGGTTAATGTAGTAAAAAAAGTTTAGATTAAAACTTGTTGAAGTTCAGAATTTTGAAATATGGAAATATTAAAACGAAGAAGATAACCTGGCCTAAAAATTTAAAAAATTGTTTGTTTTATAAAACATATACAGTGCTGTGCACTAGGGCAACATGTATGCTATGTACTGGTTTTATTGTTATCCAACTTCAGATAGTTAAAACTGTTGTAAAGATAATACCACACTGTGTCTCTACTCATATCTTTACATAGCTCATTGATAAACTTCCTCTCAACTAGAGAGAACTCCAAAAATGCTGACCTCACATGTAGAAAAGGGCAACGAAAATCTTCATGGGTCTGTCTCTAGTCAGATTGAGTTTGACACCCAAACTAGTGTTTACTTAGCACAGCTGATAAGAACACTTGAACAGTCAACATCCTGATTACAAAAAAAGCAATTTATTACCAGCCTTAAGTCTTGGTTACATGAATATTCTGACTAACCATCTCACTGATATCACCTGATAAATCATTTTTACAAGGTCTACAGGGTATTTACCTACTGATCCAGGATTTTTACACAATGGGGGAGGGGCAAAAAGATTTTTTTAAATTGATTTGGTTCACTAAGAACTGATAAAAATATTTTACAATGACATGTGGGAAATAGAAAATTGCTTGGATTGCTCTTATCTATTGTGTTGTAGTGGCTTGATCTATCTAACTATATCTATCTATCTATCTATCTTTATGTATTCTATTCATAAACTTTGTTTCTTGAGAAGAGAGTGGAGGGGGTAGAGAGGGGGGGGAGTTACCTCAACAGTTCGAGGACTCTTGGCACACTGTGCCCCCCCCCTCCCCCCACTCCCCAAGTTCCCAACCCTGTTTAACAGCTTTCTTTACTTGTATTACTTGAGAGTTTGCTCATGTGTAATATAAAGGGTAATTTATTACAAGCGATGATGCATGGATTTTCATGCTATATGCTAAAGCATGGATTTTAGAGGTAATCGACAGACAGCAAATTGGTGTTTTCTAGATGGTCCCAGTTCCTTGGGATAAATGGATTCCTGAATATCTCCCCATGTCACCATGAAACAGTGATCATCGTTCTGTGCACCTTTTTAGCATGACAGTCCATTTTGCGATCCGGAAATATAGTTTGTGTGTTTGTCATGACTTTGCGTTTGCCTTTTCTGGTAAATTCTAAAATCTCACCTAATGCGATCACGAATCTTTCGAAATTGTCTAATTAACACATCTACCTTAAATCACCCAAATCCCAATAATATCAATCTGATTTTTTTAAAAATAATAATTCCATGTCGGATATCTAGCATAATATCAAACCGCAACTTGGACTTGACGTAAGAAAAGTCGGTGATCCTGATAACAAACATTCAACAGGTCCGTCACATATCAAAACAACACCAGAAACATGTTACAAATGTTGCATGGAAACACTGATACATTCAATGATATGTTGTTACCAACATTAGCCGGACTTACCGTCTTGAACTCATAATTTGCTGTTTTTTCCTCTCCAGGAAACGTTCTAGACCTCAGAAGAAGCCCGATGGCGAAACCGGAAATGCCTCTATTTCGATCTTACTTCCGTATTGATTAGGCTATTTGTCAGTAAGAGGCCGCAGATTCGCTTTTTGGTGTGACATGCACCCACCTTTTAAAATTATGTGTTACGTCATTAAAGTTAGTCCAATTTATTATTACACATTAAATTCCCAACCAATATCACTGGGGTGATTTGCCAACTTTTTGAGAAAAGGGCAGGACATTTTACAAAATGGTGGAAAAGGCATCTCAGGCCACGAGAAATATGGCATCACAGGCCAGTGAGATCACCACCAGAAATAACCCTTTCTATGCAATCTCACCTCGAACAGCTAAAACAATATGTTTCATTTGGTTTTATTACGGATGTTTTATATAGTAATTTTTTTGTTTGAATACAATTGTTTCATAGGATTATAGGGGAAATATCACTAGTTTACACAATTACTAATAGATGGTGCAGATCGAGTAGTAGGTTCCACGAAAATATTATTTAACAAACACTTGCAAGCAGTCACAGTTGTTTGATAATAATAATAATAATAATAATAATAATAATAATAATAATAATAATAATAATAATAATAATAATAATAATTTTATTTGTAAACAGCACTAAGAAGTGGAATGCGGTTTTTACAAAATAAATATTAAAATCATTAAAATAATAATTAATTCCTGCACCATTTATTTATTTGTTTATTTATTTATTTTTACGAGTTAAACTCACTGTCCTGTGATACCTTTTTGCTAATTTTTTTCTCTTGGCCGAGATACCGTTTCCGCCATTTTTTGACCTGTCATGCCGTTTCTGCAAAAGCAAGGCAGTATCATATGTTCTTTCCTGCCTCCATATCTTAAAGACCTACATGCCCCTTATAGCATGAGATAATTAATTATAAGTTTTAATACTATGCCATTACCACGCTTTAAAACCAAAAATTATATTTATTGTCATTCATTTCAAGTTTTTAAAATTATATGTTTATATTCCGTACATCATTCTTATGGAATATTAGTTTCAATAATCTATAAATCCACATGGACCTAAGCGACTCGGAAAAGTGAAAAATCGAAACTCTTGTCCAGACGTCTCCTTGTTAAACCAGTCCGTGTCCACCAGGTGAGTGTTTGACGATATTATTTATTGTGTATTGAATTGGATTGAAAGTACACCGCTACAGTGGACCATTTGCTTGCTTGATGACTGACTGTCATAGATTTAATTTCGCCAGGTTATGAGGAAAAAAAATCAATAACAAATCACGAGTTCTGTGGTTAAATTCGTGTCACTGTCACAATGTCAATGTCATTGTCACAGGCAGTGTGTCACTGTCACTCGATAGATGTCAGCTCGAAAGATTTTACACAACCTTCTAAAGCTTTCAGTGTGTTATATGTTATGCTAAATGTCTTCTCTTGTTTTGTTTTCTTGTACATGAAACTTATTTTTTCTATTTATACATGTACCAGGGTACATGCATGTGCCATTACTAACTGGTAGTACACACCTGTGGCTGGGGTGGCGCTAACACTCGCCAATTTAGCCAAATGCTAAAACTGACTTAAATTGGCTCAAGAAAAAGGGCCTGATTTGACTTGTTTTAGCCAAATTATAACCATTTTGATAACAAATTGACAAAAATGTGGTGATTTGGCTAAGTGAAAAAAAATTGCTAGCGCTACCCCAATGTGGTATTGTATATTTTTATCATTTGTGTAGAATGTTAGAATATTAATCACTTTCAGTGCTTTCATGCCACTTTTGCAATAGTTTTTATGCCTTATGTATTCCAGGTTTACACTGAAAAGTCGGCTTAACAACCCGGGCCTTTTAGGACAAGATACTGTGAATAGTAAGTGAATACTTTATGTGTACGAATCATGTTTTATACTAGGTATAATGAGGGGAGAATGGTTAGAGCCTGCCAACAGGAGAACTTAATGCAAATCTTCTAGTTTTGATATAATATCTACTGCTATGAATCACATCTGCCTTGCATTATTTGTATTTTTTTTTATTCATACCACCAAAGAAGCAAACATTTTAAGAATTAAAAGCTTGTAATGTACACAATTGGAGTTATTGGTGATTATTACATGTACATTACATTACATCATATTAATTTTTGTTTGTTTAGTGGCAGAAGGAAATCCAAAGGAGCCTGGAAATGTTGCCAATGGAGAAGATTCTGCAGAGGGTGCCAGTGAGAATGGCGCTGCTTCAGGTGACCAGCAACAATTCCGTGCTCAGAGCTTAGGTCTCCGCATCCAAAAGAAATGGGCGGGAAAACTTGCCAAGAAAGATGTGGCTAAGATCTTCATTGATGACCAGACGGGCCATCTTTTAGATGTGCTCTTCTCTATTGCCAAGGATTACAGTGGAAGCAAGGGACAGGCCGAAAAACTAGTGAAACACATGATCAAAATGCCTATTAAAATAGGAATTCTTTATCGCCACAATCAGTTCAATTCTGATGAGTTATCCCAGGCAGAGAATTTCCGAGAGAAATTCCATGTGGCCGCTCGGACTTTTGTGAAAATGTATGAAGGGAAGATGACCTTTGATGCACAAGTTTTGGCAAACAACCTACGTGAATGTCGGGATATTCTCAAGCTTGTTATCAACAACCACCTTACTCCCAAATCCCACGACAGACTTGACCATGTTGTCGCTTTCTTCGGGGATCCAGAATTCCTAACAGCTGTTTTCCTGAAAGATGGGCCGTATCGCCAGCGTTTAGGGGAGATTGTCACAGAATGCCACCAGTTGATGGATCAAGGGATTTTGTAGGCTGAGAGTTTAACAGAAAATATGCCATAAATGACTGTTAACTTTCAAATTACCTTGACTGCTTATGTGATTCCTACTGTAAGTCCACTTAGAGACTCTCAATTCCGTGTTTTCCATTGGAACCATGCCATAGTATGGTAATCAATGACTTGATCTTTTCAATGTAGAAAATTACCAGTCTTTCATAGACATAATTTTGTAACCATTAAAAATTGTATTTCTATATAGCATATGTGGTGCGCATACTGTATACCATAGAAATATAGGGTAGCCTTTTTTTTTTGTTTTTTGTTTTTTGTTTTTTTTTTTTGTTTTTTTTGTTTTCCAACCACACGCTGGCAAAGGCATGTTCTAATTTTAAGAATTTATTACTCAAAAATAGAGTGTCTGTAAAATTAATTTTCCCCATTGAAAAGATTGAGCCATTGGCATCATGTATATTCTCCCTTAGTAACATGGTTCTTCTCCAGCAATTTTTGGAAGTTTTCAGAGTGTATATTTTGATTCATGTAGTTGTTCTTTTAATTAGGTAAAGAATGAAAATTAATTCTTACGGATGGTACATTGTATGACTTCCAAGGTTGATGAAGACTGGGATAAAGATGAAGCAGTGGAGCTAACAACATCTGCTGATACATGGTGTATGTACTAGGGTCTCAGCAAGTGTCCAGTAGTAGAATTCATTTTCATTCTTTTTGAGATTATTTATGGTATACTATTTACGTGTGATAATGTCCCAAAGTAATAATCTCTATGTCTACATATCCTGCAGTGCTACTGATCTTTCTCAATTAAGACTTAAAAAAGGACAAAATCTTTCCAATAAAGATTCCTGATGTTGATATTTTCTGAAAAGTAAAGGAAAACGTGGTTAAAGTGCCAGTCAAAAAAATTGCAATATTTATTAAATAGTAGTAAACATTTAATCCAGGTGCAGGGAGGGGTCAAGCAATGATTCTTGTGTATGAGGAAATAACCTTTTTATTTCAAGGGAAAAATATCATTTGATAGAAAAATCTGGAATAGGATTCCTTTAACCCACAAAGCTTTTCATGAGAGTAAGTCTGAAATCTTTATTTTCTCACTTGAGATATGAAAAGATAAAATTTAACAATGGGGGGAAACATGTCAGGGAGATTAAAAAATTATGATGGGCCAACATGAATGAATTTAGACAATGACTATCAGTACATGTATACGATACCCACCAATTTTCTATGTATTTGCTGTTACTAAGCAACAAAATGTGGTTGTTTACCACAGATCTGACCATGATCTCTTGTTTTTCCTTTGGTAGAGATGCTTTTTGCTTTTAATATTGATTTTTTGTTTTATATATCTATTCATTTTTTTCTAATGCAGTTAGACCTGTATATGAAGTCACTTGGCTCTCTGATATTCCAGCAAATATCGCTAGAACATATACCACCCCACAATTTCCATTTGATCACTGAACTTGGGATAGAAATCTCTCAACCCTTTCACAATAGTCACCATTAATATTTTAGTATTTAGACCAAAGTACTGTACACATGTAAAAAAAAAAGTGAATATGCAAAAAAAAAAAAAAAGAAAAAAAAAAAAAGAAAAGAAAAAAATGTATTTGTTGAATGGAGGCAGGGGAGACATAGCTATTAACTAGATCCTACTGCATAGAAGTTATCTTCACCCAAAGCTCTGAGCAGCATCTGGTCTTGTTTTTCAACAGGCATTTGAAGTTGCTGTTGTTCATGCTTTAAAAATATTGAATTGAAGTGTCTTACTGACAGTACTCTAAGATAGAAGGTGAAATGTTAAAATTATTGCTGTGCTGACAAATTATCAAGACAATCAAGATGAAATAATAAAATGATTGAGTTGTACATTCCCTGTAAATGAGTATATATGTATCCTACTGCGTATGTAAACGTAACATTATAAGATTGTCACAAGTATCATTTGAACATAAACAGAAAGTGTGTGGAACTTAAGTGCAATACATAAAAATTTAGATAGAAACTGACAAGAATAAAGTGAATTATGAGATATGCATGTAATTATTATTATTATTATTATTATTATATAACCACCCGTTTAACTAATATTCATGGCTTGCTGTACCTGAAAATTTCTGTACACCTTATCTTGTGCATTGCAGTGTTTTATAACATAGGACCAAATCAAGTTGAACATTAAGAAAAGGACAGGAGCATTGTAATGTTATTGCTCGCTGATGTAAATAATTTTTTGTTGTTTGAAATCCGTATGCAGTGCATTATATGCTCAAACTGCTATTTTGTCATTTACGTTGTATACGAGTGTCTGATTTGTGTGAAACCATTCCATTTGAGGTACACTGATACAGTAGTTCGAGAAAATTAGGTTGAGACTTCTTTAATTAAACTGCCATGTTGTAGAATGGGCTTAAATCAAGCCTCTGTGTTAATTAGATCTGTATTGGAATTGATGGAGAGATTGAAGGAGGTGGAGTATAGAGAAGATAGAGAAGGAAGTCAATGCAGTGATGAAGAGATGGTCATTGAAGGATTTTGTAAAACTGCTATTATGAGATGTCTAAGACTGGGTTCCCATACTTAGATCGATCCATCTGGATCGACCTAACTCCCTGGGGGGTTCACGCTAAAGTGCTATCAGCTCAAGAGGCTTAAATGTCTGTCACGCCTACCGAATCAGCTAGGGGTAAAATTAATTACCCCCTAACAGTTTTACTAGGCATGACAGATGTTAAAGCCGGTTAGTTTGATAGCAATTTTATATTTAGTGAGACTACAGGGAGATAGATCGATCCAAATATCTGTGGGAATGGTCCCTAATTTTTTCCATTATAAAATGGTGAAAGTAAATAGTGAGCATCTAAGGACAGCTTTGTTATTTTTGTGTTGTAAATCTGAGAAGCAAGCCACAGCATTTTGATCAGAATATGATTAAATATAATTTATCATTTTGTTTTGTCACTTTATTAATATTTGAATTAAAAAAAAAGAATCATTGGTGTTGCTCTCTTGTATTTGTATTATAACCAAAATAATGTAGTAGTAATGGGAATGTTATGCAATTTAAATATAAATATATATTTATTCATTTAGATATTGCCACATTTTTATTTAACATCTATTCTTACAAGTATACTAGTAAACCTTGAGCGCTTAGGTTTGTCTACGTTCTTCATCTCATTGTAGGTGACAATGGCTGATGGAAAAAGAGGTTGGCTAAGATGAATAGACAAGTATACGCGAGTTCCATTTTCCTCACGCGAGTTCCGTTTTCATCATTCTAACCAGCTGCGTGTATAAGCGAGATGATAGGTGTAGAATATTGCTTCCATAATAACCCACAGTAGTGTTAATCAGTAATATTGAAAATTGCCACTTCATAAACATACGTGTACAGTGTAACCTTGTTATTGAATTCTTAGATTTATTGTCTGGAGAATGGGGAGGGGGGGGGGCTGTGAATTTGCAGTTGATCGAGGTGTTAACGTACGTTTAGCATTTTAATTTTGAGCCAAATAAGATTTTATGAAACCTGGAAAACGGGAGTGCTATTTTTCTTTTTATTTTCCTTTAATTTTTTTCCTTTCACCAAATATTAAGTCTAATTTGACGCAACATAAATCAATATTTTAAATATTTTAAATATTGCGACTGTTTTACAATAAGAAACAACTCATCATAATTACCGATACAGCCTGCGACGGTACGGGAAAAAGCTCGGTATGCTTAATGTAGTGGGTTCACCGTGAGAATATACATATATATGTGTATACCCTTATGAATATATAACTGCAGTATGTTACCTGGTTAAACGCAACTTATCTCTACCATATTGGTATCTACGTATGTTGCCAAGCATGCTGTTCAATATAATTATCATTGTAGTTAATAATAAGGTTAAAGCCAGGAATTTTCTTGGAAAAATTNGGGGGAGAGATATTCCGTTTAACAGATTTTACCCATGCAAAAATTGTCACAGGACATGCTAAAAGCCTCTGTGGAAATCCTTCAGAACAATATAGGAATTCTATCGGACGTCCTGTAGGATTTCTATTAAGGATATATGCCTTATAGGACCAGTTTCCCACAAAGCAATATATATATATATATATATATATATATATATATATATATATATATATATATATATATATATATATATAATGTTTTATGTTTAGTAACAGATTGTGTTAGGAGAGAGTGAAAACACTCATTATTTTGTTAACGATGTCCATGTATTCTATAGTCACAGGGCCGTAGCCTGAGCAAAATGCCAGGGGGGGGGGCAGTAATCGGGGGGGGGGTTGGGGGTTCCCCTCCCACGGTGTGGAAATTTTTTAAAACTCTATATATAAAACTGCATTCTGATGCATTTTAACTGTTATTTGTTGCTCAATCAGAAGTCAGAAATTGTGGGTTCATTTTGCCATAAGTACAGTCATTTTTTAACAAAACACGCCAATTGGCCTGGGGGATAGCTGCCTAGGGGAGGATGAGCTTTTTGGCATGAACCGAGTTGGCTAAAAATAGTACACCTTTGTAAACAGATTGTTGAATGATTGTCTAGTGGCCATGAGTGCATTTTTTTCACAGAATTGATACCAACTTTACAATTTTTTTTTTACCTTTGCGATTATTTTTTTTTGCACCTCAAATCCTAGGGGGGGCAGCTGCCCCCCCTGCCCCCCCCCCCCCTCCCCGGAGGCTACGGCCCTGAGTCAGTAAATCGCCATCGTTCGTATAAATACGGTGTCAGTCATGCTTTGTGCGGTCTTTTTCATTTATTTTATCAGTGAAAAAAGGTATAGTTTTCCTTTTTAAAGTACTATAAGCCTATGGTAAAGTTTAATTTTGCCGTAAAATGTCTCTCTATTGTGGGCTATCTTTGTGCAATTGATTTTTAATGAAGCTCACACGTTTTAGAAATTATTATGAACCAGTTCTGTAGACCTGTGGGCGTAGTGCTACATGTAACTAAATGTATTACATATCTTGCATCTTTATGAGCAAGCACTTTCACGTTTTTTTAATAAATTACCAGTACCAGTCCAGTTGATCGCTATTGGGCAGCTAGTGGAGTGGGTTTCATGTATAGAATGTGCTTCTAGTGTGAGTGCCTTGTATTTGAAGACTTACTGGGATCAGTTGCAAAGTCGAACAATTGGTTTAACAGTCAGATAACAGCGCGTGGATTTAGCCAGTGAATATTAAAAATCAATCTCCATTTTTTTATCATCATCATTTTTGAATGGTTGTATCATTTATTTTTTATTCCTTCGTATATTTAGGCCTACTTCGTATTTTTCTTTCTCTAGAATTCACCGGTTTCACTTATGGACATGCGTAAATATACAGTACTCTTATCCACTCAAGTTCCTTCATCTTGCTTCGACTGGAGGATCCGCTACAGGAACTTATAGGATTTTTAGAATTTCCTTTCGGGCGTCTTATTGGCCCCTAAAGAAAATCTCGCGTAAGAGTAGTATCATAGCGCTTTATATACTACAATAACTGCTACCGCTAACGTTAGGTTGTTGTTAATATGTTAATAATAAGAAGTAAACGCGCCGGATATCGATTAAGAAATTACAAGGCATCTAATGTTTCTAGTGCGGACTTTTCAACCTTTGCTGTCTTTTCTACGTGGCAGTGGTACGCATTTTCTGTTTAAGATCTTGTTCAGTCCTAGAATAAAGAATATATTAAGACTTTAAAATACGTCAAACTGTTATGTGTCACACACACTAAGTAAAAAAGAAATAGATTGCCGACTTTACCGATGTCCATCCCTCTCACCGCGCGCACTCTTCAAATTTTACAAGCATATAAGAGAGTAAAGGTGCAAAAATGTCCAACTCTTTATCTTTTTCTTTTCTATTCTCAAAGAGAGATCTGCACATGCAGTACCCGGGGCAACTCCACAGTCGACATTTGAAATGGCAAAGACTACTCAAAACTAACCGCTTTGGCTCTCTTCTTGCTCTGTAACGTCAGAGGTGGAGTCAAACGTAACTTAACCGTAAAACAAAATGAAAATAAAAGCATCTGAAGTCATCTAGCTAGGAACGTTCCGGACAGCCCTTTAAATAAAAGCGACCACACTTATATTACAGTAGCTTTCCCGGTATAGCACAATTAAGCGATCGCCCAGGCGTAAATACACCTTCATTGCACAGTGGCCCCATACTTTGATCACTCTACTCTGATACGGAGATTTAAGGTACCCCTACCAGGGCGACAGATTGATTTTTCACAGATATTCACAGATATGTCTCTAGATAAATAGACAGTCATTTGGCTCTTTGTCATGTGGATTTTCCCGTTTTTCCCTATAAAATCTGCCACCCTGGTGGAGGGTAGAATTAAGGCATGAGAACCTGCCAACAACGATTTTCTTGAGTAACTCCGCGACTTACCATCAAAGCTGGGTGACGAGATCGATCTAGCTATGAAGTTGATTTAATGGACATAAAGATGAATTAATGCAAGACCAAGCATCTTAAAAAAAAAAAGGTCCACTTACTCAGGAAACATCTTGTGAGCTCGTCTGTAGTTTATTGCCCAATATGTAATGTTAATCTTTTCGTCATACTTGACGTCCATTATTCCTTTCCATACAGTCTGAAATAACCCAGATAACCATTATAAGAGGGCAGGCTTCGGTTTCACAAAAAAACCTAAGTCAGGTTCCCTGGCCAATAAAATAATTACCATGGTCACATGGGCACATCTTACCCTATCAGGAGCAGTGTAACAGCATTCTCATGGAAATCCTAGTCAACTAAGCCAGGGAACTGACTTAAGTTTTTTTTAGAGAAACTGGGGCCAGGTAGAGGTTATACATCGAATTAAAGATAAAGATAGGGGGCGCCAGCATTGGAATAATGAATCCATTCCGAAATTCAGAGTTTTTCTGTAATAGTCTCTTAAGACACTATTACGGATGAAAGCCATCTTTGAGGGTCCTCGTGGTCCGATGCAAGCACAATTACAGAATAATTTCTAGTCGTTTTGGTGGTAAAATGGAATTAATCATATTTCTATGTGTTGTTGACAATGTATTTATTCATGGAATTTTGAATCTCGTATGAATGGTCGTTACGCCATGAACATTGAAAAAACTAAAAATTTGCTATTTACGAGGGGGCACTTGCTCAATGCAATCACATTAACAGATAAACACGCCTCCTCCTGTTCCCAACGTACTCGTCTATCTATCTATTTATTCGACGTTTTAACATTAAAATCTGTGCAGTCTTTACGATAAAGTTTTACACTCGCGTACCTTCATCATGTTGTTCTGATCAAAATTAAATTTGATCCACGTGTATGTTGGTCGATACTCTATTGCTAGTCGGGTGTAGTTCAATGTATTCACTCCGTTATCCCACGGGCCGTGATGCCAATACAGGGCGGCGGCAAACTGGACCATGCGGCGTCTAGGAATTATAAAATGATCTTCATTTTCAACGAAAGCTATGCGGCATTGAAAACTTTGCAGACTACATATATATATATATATATGTATACATGTGTAATTTCACTGGATCGAGTAGCATTAAACATCGACAGTGGTTCCAAGCAAAATTTCACGAAAACATTTGAACTTATGTCACCGGGAATAAAATAAATCATAAATAAAATATGAGTGCCTCGTAAAAAACGTTTAATTACTGTGCATTTTTCCGAATGGAGGCATTTGATCTGACGTGAAAGTACGTATTTTTTATCACATATAATAAGACAGAATTGAAAATAATGTAATTTGTCCTTAGAATACCATTAGGCCTTTCAATCCCAGCTAACAGCCCCAGGATATTATCGGGGCTGTGCAGCCCCCCTCCCCTCCCCCCTTTCGTAATTATGAAAACTCACTTCTCACGGTTGGCGTAGCCAGGCAAACGCGAATGGTTAAGAACTCTGTACACGCCGGAAATTTCGCTGGCATGCTCAATAGGAACTCTTTGAAAGACACTCCTAGAAAAAACAAGATCGTTTTTCAAAGGTGATATACGGCAGGCTAAGGTAACAACGACCTCAGCTGCGCACCTGTTGATATCACTTTTTCTGCAAAATAGCGAAGTGACTGAAAGCAAAATTCACAATATATTCTTTTTACAATATGATTCATATATGGACAACAGTTTGAGGTTGACAAGCCGCAGTGTGATTTATTTATTTATTTATTTATTTTTTTTTATTATTTTTTTTTTGTGGGTCATAACGATTTACCTTAGTTATAAAGATTCCTATTAACGTTATTTATTTAACTTACCTGAGATAAAAATCGTCGTCCTCTCCGCCCCATCTTATGTAATTATTAGGAAAACCGTTTATCTTCTTGAATGTGCCAGGAGCTAATCCTAGAACTCCCCCGATATACCTTGGATAGCGCAGCCTAAGTCCAAAGCATTATCATGAATTCTGGTGACACCATTAAAATTCACGAATATGTCAAACTTCTTTAGAGTAATGATTCTGGATTTCACGTGGTCTGATTTCGGGTTAAACATATACGTTTTAGCCATGACTATAACCTCAGGATATTTAAAGAAACCGGGTCAATTATAGCTAAAGTTAAACTAAAAACCCCTATTATGATATATGACATTCAGCAGAGTGATGGCTACATGTTCAGACTACCGTCTGTATACACAGGAAGTGAAAAGGGCAGTGAGTCTTTTTTTATACTTGTTATCACAATTTGTACAGAAGTGACCGCCATGCTGTGACATTGGCAATGATTACAATTATCGTAAATGATTCAAGTGTCATATATATATATATATATATATATATATATATATATATATATATATATATATATATATATGGAGAACATAAAAAGGAGACGGTGAGAAGGAAATCAGCCCGCGTGACGCATTCTTAATACAGACCTGCATTGATACCTATCCTCAGCGGAGGAAAAGTGAAGCACCCTGTCAGGCTCACATCTATAGAGAAGTGAATTGTTCACAGGGATTTTATCCACGTCTTGAAATATGTAGCAGGTGAAATTAAACACGGCACTGGCCTCGACGAAGCCAACATTTCTGGTGTACCCTAGGTTGTAAGGCTCTGGAAGCGCCTGTAGAAATATAAATGGGCAGAGGATAAATTAAATAATAAGAGAGAGAGAGAGACAGAAAAGCAGATAGACAGATGAAAATAGCTAAGACGAAAAGGACATTAAACAATTTACCTGTTCAATGACGAATATCTGGTAGTGACACTTCTGGCTTTGTAGAAAAGGGTGTAGATTTTGGAGGAGAATATCCAGGTGTTCTTGTCTGTCACGGTAAGGAATGATGATGGCCACGTGATCCCTAGGCTTGCATGACGTAGGTGCCCACTGACCTCCAGTGGCGACCTCTTTAAATAGTTTTGTTCTATCTTGGGTTGGCAAAGGTTCCAAACGCACTTTGTATAAATTTTCTAAAAATGAAAAGAGAAAACACTTGAGATATAAAGTCACTGTCGATAAAGGGGAAAATGAACAAAAGCTATCACATTTGTCAACTCGACTCCATTTGACCATTTGACTATGTTACGGTGTATCTTATAATTAGGCTCATAATAAGCTAGCTTGACAGCTAGTTTAATCGTTTTCATAAGTAAGTGACTTACGGGATTGAAAAGATATATCATTTACATATTTTATCACTGAGTTTTAATTAAAATACACATCCTCCGTTCCCATCCCTCAAATGGGGTGGGGGGGGGGGGGCTGGTCTTGAAGGGCAACGCCTGCACTTTGCACACGAAATGAAGAGAGTGACAAAAGAGATGAGATAAAAGGCGTAACCCGTATACTTGTGCATGTTTTCCCTTAAATCTTAAATTATACAGCTTTCCTTTTTATATCCAGAGCCAGAAAGGCGTCGATAGGCCTATATACATTCTGCAAGGGCGGTTGTATAAGGGGAACCTTGCTTCGATCTCGTTCCAAGTCCTTACCTAAATGTTCGTGGTTTATTTGGCATACTCTCGAAGATATGGAGGTTATTTCTTCTGTCTTTTTGCTAAAAACATATTTGTTCTTCCTGTAATTGATACATGCGCCAAGTGATGAAACATAGATTTATCAAAATGAATTTTGTCTTCGTTTGAACCCTTTCTTTTATCCCAGATGCAATACTCTTTTGAAATATTTCATCAATTTTATTAAGAGTGCAAAAAGAACATTACATACATTATCAAATTGGCCAACATCTTATAAGAGCATATCATTGTTTTAAACCAAGTGTTAAGAATACGTAATATTTCTTCTAAAACATACCTGATTGTCGCCTTGGAACGGTGGACTGTTATCATCGAAAATAAGCTAAATGCAGCCAAGGTAATAAAGATCAAACACCGCCTCCTATGCGTGGACATTTCTTCTGCGATTTGTAAACCCAGTACACAAGCAAGTTTAATTTGCTGCATGGATTTTATGCGTGGTATACGGTTGCTCAAAATGGCTGCCCCACCTAATAAAATCCATGTAGTTTGTTACATACCAAATATTTAATGCACAGCTGCATCGTTGCAAAAACTAAATGTTTGATCGAAAGACATGCAAAGAGGTAGGCCTATTCTTCACAAGGCTGGCACCTGGCTGGCACCAAGCCCAACTGTCAACATATATAAAGCTTCAAGAATTATTTAAGTGTTGAAAACCTAAATTTTCTAGGGTGTGAAAACCTTTCTGAGCAGCAGTGTATTATTCAGTGTATGCTGGTGATTATACAGTTAATATGAAGACGCGTGCAAAAATAAATTCAATACGGAAAGAAAGCAAGAATTATATAACATTCATATACCTTTGTGTATTACTGCACTTCTGCGGGCCATATATATGAAAATTTAGATTTGTGCATATTTATGTATACTGATATTAAGTACTCTGCAATAACAAGATATACAATACTGTCTACTTTCAAGGTTATGTTACAGCGTTAACTGTCACTAGCGAAGACACGAGAACAACAGCGTCTGTTTTAGTTTTTTAAAGGATGCTTTATTTACGAGACACCTGCAAGTTGACGTGAGATGGGGTGGTGATGCACATGACGTGACATCGACGAGAACAGAATTTCAGAATAATATCAAAGAAATAAAAAAAGAAATAACATGAACTAAAATGAAAAATTTAAAGAATATTCGAGAAAATAAAAGAAATTGCATTTACAAAATAAACTGAACTTTACAACATAAAGAACTGAGAAAGAACTGAATTAAAAAAATATATAACATGAATAGTAAAAGCAACTGCAAGCACTGAAAAATAAAATAACATTTATAAATAAGATGAGTTAGGCCTAAATCGCAAAAAGCAACCCAATCAAGTCAACCATTTTTATTGGCACACGAGAGTGTTCCGCTGTATGAAAAAGGGGCGTATTAAATAGAGAGACGAGGATACACGAACACAAACGGAAAGAGACGAACACACTACCCTAACACAATCACAGCTGAAACTGTCTCATACACTGGTAAACATGTTACAATATTGGTCCCACAATCACGTGTGAAACATGCTATAAAAGCATGGCGATAAATCATAGACCTGAGGCGCACCTGTATTTAAAACCAATGTATCAGAAAGATTTGAACCAACTTTCACAGCCTTCCATCTATCTAGTAGAGACGTTTTAAATCATTCACATAAAAATAGGCCTACTGGAAATTTCAGGTCGTTTAAAATTAAAATTGGCACGATGGTGTTAAAAGCAGAACTGTGGTCTATAAATAAAACCCCTGCAAGAATTCTTCTTGTCCAAGTGTTCTTTGGATAAGGGGTAAATGAGTTTGAATTATTCTTCTTTCTTCTAACTTTTCTTCGGTGCTTTCGGCTTGGCAACTTGTTTAGTTCTATAAAAAATAAATATATATATATATAGTCACAATGAAACAAGTGAAGTCTTTATGTTCCTATTTAGATATACTTAGATCGCCGACATAGAAGGCTTTGGGTATATAATGTTCACTTACTTAGGAAACATTTGGAAAGCCCTCTTGTAGTTAATTGTCCAATATGTACTATTGGTCTTCTTGTCATACTTGGCATCCAGGATGCCTCTCCATACGGTCTGAAAATGTAGGCTACACAATGCATGTATGTTATAGCATTTATCGAAATTAAATCTTACACAATGCAGGGAATTATATCGGATTCCCTGCACAATGTGACTCTGAATAACATCTGCAACAGACACAGTTGCACGTGATCTCATTCTCTCTCTCTCTCTCTCTCTCGATCGCGCATTTTTTTTTTTGACCGAAACAGTGTAAGAAGACAGTGTATGCAGGACATGAGATATGCTAAAATTCGTTTTATAGAGTAACGACGGCTAAAAGATATTAAAAAGTATATTTAAAATTGGGCACCTTACTATTATTATTGTATAACGATTCTTTCCTGACGTGTACAATTGTTTATGATAAGCCCGGCAAACACAGATCGTTATTGTAACGTTATCATAAAGTTTATATGACCCAAAACCGTTTTGGTAACGCTGCTGTAACGTCACAGTAACGTTATGGTAACGTTATACATGATAATACGTCCTGTGTTTGTTGGGCGGTCTGTTATCACGTACCTTCATCATGTTGTTCTGATCAACATTAAATTTGATCCACGTGTATGTTGGTCGATATTCTATAGCTAGTCGGATGTAGTTTAATGTATTCACTCCGTTATCCCACGGTCCATAGTGCTTATACAGTTTCGTTGCAAAATAGAGCATGGGGTACCTATGAATTGTTCCAAATTATATTTGTATATATTATAATAACATATATCCTGAAAGCACAGGTGAATGTTTTGGACATAGGTTCAGATAAGCTGAAATGAAATTAACGCTATGCTTCATTTAAGAAATACAAAGCAATCAATAGTAAGCAGCCCAAAATATTGAACGCTTAAAAAACCCTCAACCTCTACCCCCTCTCTCTTTTCGTGTAATAATGCTAACTTCTCACTGTTCACGGAGCCAGGTAACCGCGTATGGTTTAAAACCGTGTACACGCCTGAACGGCTGTTGGCATGCTCGATAGGTATCTTCTGTGAGGAAATCCTTAAAAAAATAGCCTGGTTTAAAATTGATATACTTTGTTAGGTCTCTACACATCGAACAGTATATTCAGTGGGGGATTTAGGGAGGGATGTCAAGGGTGGCCTGACCGACCCCCCCCCCCCCCCCCCCCTTTAGAATTCTGAAAAAAAAATTATACTAATATTCCCCTCTTGAAATTATAATTTTTGCTAGCTGAATCAAAGTCCTAAACCTTACAAAATGGCACCGTCCACCCTCTAAAATACCAATTTTTTTTTCGGGGCTCTTCAGCTGGCCCTGAACCCCACGCCAGGCATACGTGGACCCCCACTTCAAATTTAAATAATCTTGGATCTGCCCCAAATATTTGAGCGATACGGCCTATCCACTTTGAGCGATTGACAGCTTAATAGCCTGGGTATTGAGTAAGAGAATCATGTTAGACGTAGCTACTGCACTCGACATGACTAATTGCTTGTAGTCTTCCAAGCCAGGATTTCCCGCCAAAAATTTATATTTCACGAATTTTCCCGGGGTAAAAGGCATCCCCCTCCCCCGACTTCCGAATCTTTTAATCGTCCTTTTCTGACACTCTCCATAACCCTGTAAAACTTTTGGAAGAGCCAGAGATCAACCCGGCACTTAGGGCAGGTTTTCCCGATGCATCAGTTATTCCATGCCTCGACTTCTGGATAACGCGGGACTCTTGTGCCGTGACCCGCGTTACTTTCAAACTGTGTCAAGATGGTTGACTAACGAGACTGAACAGGGGACGATGAATGTATTTTTTGCAATATTGATTAGGGCCATTGATCTGTCAATAAATGTTTTAAATATTTTAATTGTCCTCAGATAAGTTCAACAAGAATCTATTAATGCACTACTAGCTTAAAGGGATAATAACTCTTCGTTTTGGCCAATAAATGAATTTTCCTGGAGTAAACAACAATTTTCCCATAGTTACCAATGGTTAATGAATCCATTTTTACATTCAAAGTAAGTCCCTGTTTTTTTTTTTTTTTTTTTTTCTAAAAAAGTTTTTTTTTTTTTTTTTGTTATAATCCCTTAAGAGATTTTAACAGAGTATAGCCGTCAATGGAGGTCACGTGGTCTAAAGACAAGCTCAGATATCAGAATTATAGCTATAACTGCCGTTTTTGTATGAGTTGTTCACAATGTTTTATTGTGAAATATAGATCTCATACGAACAGTTATTATCCCTTTAACCTGGAAGAGCTGAAAGGTTCATTAACTTAAATATTTTCTTCTACTTACCTGAGAAAAAGATCGTCGTCATCACCGCCCCATCGTATCATATTATTAGAATACCCGTTTGTTTTCTGGAATGTGTTAGGTGCGAATCCTATCACTCCTCCGAGGTAGTGAAAATAGGGCAGTTGCCTGGAATTAAAGCAAGACTTCTATGTGCATATCAAAATTGTATTTATGGCCTGGTTTGGAAAAGTTCACAAGATTTTGGGATAAAATGAGAGCAAGTACCAATCTTTACTAATTAAGCCATCTAAGATTTAGAGCATGATAAATAATAGCGGTAAACAGTTAAAAAGACAAAAGTATTTTTTTTTTTGCTTTGGTTTTCACTATTTGCAAAGTAGTGGCCGACAAATAATCATCACAATATAATTTTCAGCGAGGCTTTATTTTCAGTTTTCACATAATTTCGCACATTATTTTCAGTGAATTCAATATGATATATGAGGGAATATTTTTTAGTGATTCGGGGGTTATTTATAAATCGTCCCTTTTTCTCACAGTCCGCCAGAAATATCTTTCTTTTTCCTTCGGTCAGTGTCTAAGTGAGTGCCAGGGCCGATGGGTGAACAAATAGTCTTCTTATTAGTATTTTAACCCTTCAAACAGCTACCACAAACATTTTCTCGCCCTACAGCCCTGGGGAGAGAGGCGGGATTCTTTGCGGGAGTAAATTATCCTGATACATGCCCGTTCGGAAATCTATCTTCAGCGGCGGCAAAGTGAAAAACCTTGTCAGGCAGACATCTATAGAGAAGTGAATTGTTCACAGGGATTTTATCCACGTCTTGAAATATGTAGCAGGTGAAATTAAACACGGCTCTAGCCTCGACGAAGCCAACATTTTTTGCATATCCTGTGTTAAAAGGCTCTGGAAGCGCCTGTAGTAAATAAATGCACCGAATAAAAAATTTAAATATGTACAAAAATAAAGCAGTATAAAGCAATATAAGACTACATAACCCAGGGCCCACTTAGTAGTGTTTCCAGACATCTTTTTAGGCAACCGAGACAGAAATCGAGAGAGAGAGAGAAAATAAAGGAGAGTAATGAATGTTTCTGAGATGCAAGCGTGTAGCAATCTACCTGTTCAATGACGAATATCTGGTAGTGGCACTTCTGGCTTTGTAGAAAAGGGTGTAGATTTTGGAGAAGAATATCCAGGTGTTCTTGTCTGTCACGATAAGGAATGATGATGGCCACGTGATCCCTAGGCTTGCATGACGTAGGCGTCCACTGACCTCCGGTGGCGACCTCTTTAAATAGTTTTGTTCTATTTGGCGTTGGCAACTGCTTCAGATTAACATTATATGTTTTTTCTAAAAAGAAACAAAGAACACATTTAATTTCCAAAGTCTGGAGTGAATTTAACGGAAAAGAAACAAAAAGCATGGTGATGAATACGTTAGGTATGCATTATATTAAATTTTGTAAATGTGTATTAGCTGGTTTATTTCTACGCTGTTACGCGGCTTGCTTTATTGGTTAACAAACTAATAGGGTAGTCAAAAGATATAATATCAAACACTTGCAATAATTGGTTACAAAGGCAAATATTTTTCTCACGATATCTTTAACGGGGTTGGTCAGTCATTTAGAACTCAATCATTTAATTAGATATGAAAGAAACCATCAAATTCAAGAACAGGGACGGGTCGAGGAATGATTCGTAAGTAGGAAAAATTTCTTTTTTTCCCGGAAATTTTGCTATGTCGGGGTGCAGGGCTGTTCTAATTTAGGGTTTAGGGAGGGGTGTCAAGGAGGGCCTGACTGACCCCCCCCCCCCACCCCCCTTTCGATTTATGAAAAAAATCACACTAATATTAACCTCTTGAAATTATAATTTTTACTATCTGAATCATAGTTTTAAACCTTATAAAATGGCACCGTTAGCCCCTAAAATACTAAATTTTTTCGGTGGACTTCCGTTTGTATAATTTGATGTTTTGTGTTCAATACAAAAGTTTAAAGCCGTTAAGTTTAAGTTAAATTCAAAGAGTTTTGCCATCTCTTGGGGTTATAAACATGTGAATTATAATCATAGTGTTTCTTGTACTTGTTAAGTTCCAAGGCAAAGCGCTTATACTGATGAAAATGAAAATATTTAGATAATTAAGATAATTTTTATGTCAAAATAAATTCTGAAAATCTTTTCGCGATTCAAGTTAGTTTTTTTCTGAATACGGGACGGAGTGATGGGATGTCCATACATTTCTGTATCAATATTATAGATGCTGGCTTCAGTATTAATGGCAATTTTAGATGGAGCAGACACAGTATTAGGCCATAAGCGCTATTAATTCATAAATGATTCATAAAATTCATTCGTACCGTATTTCGGCTAGACATAAACTCACCTTTAAGTTGCTTGAAGCATCATCTATATGCTACTGTGTGGACAAATACGCGGTTTATTCTACATGAAACATTTTTACGACTCTTCATATAGGCCTATTTCCAGTTTCACGCTGCTTCACATTCATGTTAACATTTTGTACAAGCACAAATTTATTCAATTGACCTCACTATTTTCATGTTTTCAGTGATTAAGCTTACCAAAAAGTTCTTGGTTCACTTGACAAGCACTCAAAGGTTTGGGGGGCATTTCTTCTAGTCTTTTTACAAACCTCGCCTTTCTGTAATTGATAAGTGCACCGTTTAATTAGTCAAGAGTGTCAGTTTTAAGAAAAAAATCAAAAACCGTACAAAAACATTTTTGTGACACGTTTTTAACAGTAAATAGTATATTAACAAATACATTTTAAAAAAATGAAGGACAAGTATTAACTTCAAGATATGGACGTGTACTTAGGCCGCTTTCAGAACAAGTTGATCCGCGGACTATCAGATCTGCTTGTAGAATTTTGCTGGTCGGTGAGTGAGAGTGCATTGACACAGTCTTTCATCTTCTGGCATAGTACTGCTACAGCAGGAGACCAAATACGCCTCGATCGTGTAGTGAGAACCGTCAGTCGTACAATTTTTTTACAATGGGGGGAAAAATACCATCACTGGAAGGTCTCCATGAGAGCCGAGTCCTCCAAAAATGTGAAGTCCTTTATGAAAGACTTTGGCCATCCAGGTTATAGTTTGTTCAAGCCAATGTCAACAATGCCATAGCAATGGTCCCTCAATTTCTAAAGCAACCTCTAAATGTACCGAAGCCAGATACTATCCAACAGTAATACGATTTTTAATCGGCGTATCTAAACTTATCATGTATCTTTCAATCTCACACATACTTGTGGAAATTGGCCATTTTGTCGATAGGTCACAAATTTCAAACTTTGTATAAATGTGACAATAAATTATCATCTCATATTAAACAGCATCCTACCGATGTGTAATATTCCTGTTGCCCCTCAGCCAAAAGGCCTCCTCATCCTGTGAGAATTGCAATCAATCGCCTAATTCCGGTCACAGCCAAGAAGAATGGTCCTTTGTTACCTTACCCATGGAACATGTGACCAAAAACAAAGCGACATTGAAACATCCTCATATTAGCCAACATATTTAGTCTGTTCCAATATCCCCGTTTTAAATCAAGTGTTGCGTCTAATATCTACTCAAACATACCTGATTGTTGACTTTGAACGGTAGAAAACTATAAGCGGAAAACTCACTACAGCCAAAGTAGAAAAGAGCAAAAATAGCCTCATGTTGGTCGACATCTGCATTTTTTCTGCGCTTCGTTATTTCACTTTATGTGATAGATACAATACAAGTCGCTAAGCTGCACGTGAAATATTATGAGTGTATCGTCGAGCCGCAAAAGAGAAAGTGTACGAATAATTTTCACGTATATAGCCCGGCGACGTGTATTGTCCATGTATAGGGCTTGAACCACAGCCTCTGATTGGCTAAAACACAGCACTTCCCTTCCGATGTTTTACTCATACATGTTAAGGGGCAAATCTTTACCGGAGGCCAGTTGAGTGATGAATTTTATTCCAACTCGGACATTTGTTGTGTTTTGTGTCCGCGATTCCAAGCAAAAAATCTTGCAGGACATTAGAAAAAATTGACAAGCGTTATGAGCCGACCATGGCTCGAAGAGGATGTAAGGCAATGACATCTGGATATCAAGTGAAAAATCAATCTACGGTTAAGGGTACCTAGAGCTCCTTGCGGTCACTTTGCCCACGTATTATGGACGATAGAGAGCGAGAGTGAACGAGCCTTCGACACGTGGTCACACGATAGCGAAAAATGGACCATCCGAGACATTTGGATATTCTCTAGGCAATTCAACAGTTACTGAGCATGTACAGGCCCGTAACCAGCAACTTCAAAACGGGGCTCTCTTTATGGAAATAGTGAAACTTATACCATGCAACCCTCGTGGATCTAGATCAAAGATATAATTTACTCTTCCATGTCGCATTCAATTGACGATTAAACAAAACTCGGTCCAAAAGCGATTTAAGTCCAAATAAAAAATTTAAATACCAGTATCCATCAGATCACTCCCACACCAACTACACGGAGCTCATGCTACATTGTCCTGCTGTTTATTATTAAGACTTATTCCTACATCTGAATTTTCAAACACCACTTCGGTTTTACACTCGGATTTACCGGTGACCGTGAATTTTGGATCCTTCGGTGCCGCGTCTGGTAATAGTTGGGTATGCCTGGTAAAGAAAAATCGCCATTTGCGATCTGGAGCTGCGTTTGTGACTGTAAATGCTGAATTAACAACCTAAACCATAAAAGTGAAAAATTTGGGGCAAATTCGGTAAGCATTCACCAGATTTCATTTTATTTTTGGAACGTGCTACCGAGAAGTGAAGGGGGCTTGTTTATCACAAGTTTGTGTTTGCAAGAAGTATCACTACAAAAGCACCATAAAATCATAGTTGAAACTGTTGCTCTGTAGAAGTTAATGGGTTCTCATCCTTGGTGGCACAGAATTTTAACCAGGTGGTGCTGATGGGCAGCCACTGCACTGCATATCCCACACTTTTCCAAATTGTAAAGAGTAGCTCACATTCAGGAACCCCAATGATTATCTATGACAATGCCTGGTTCCTGGTTCCTTTATGTACTCATTCACTTTCCATTTCACCTGAGAAGTTTTAATAATAATAATAATAATAATAATAATAATAATAATCTTTATTGGAAAATCGCAACTCGAAGGTTGAAGTTAAACAATAATGTAATTTATTTATTTAAATGAAATGAATATTCAAGTCAAGGAAGCCTGGTCATTTTTGCACTGGTGCACTCTGTAGACGGTCTCACCTCCCTGGGGCGGATACAGCTCGGCTGCCATATTAGGCGCTCATTTCTACACAGCCTGACCAGGCCCCTGCTTCTGCTGTTATGTGATGCTCTTTGTCATTAACGTGTACATTCAAATTGAAGGAAATGACACTGCTAATGGCAACATTTTATGACAAATTTTGGTAATGTGTAAATGTTGTTTTATTAGAGAAAGAATTGTTTTCCTGCTTTTAAATATATATATATATATATATATATATATATATATATATATATATATATATATATATATATACCCCCTTTTTATGGATCACCCCCTTTTCGTCAAGGGTTGTAATTTTAACATCTTTTCCATATACTAAACATCATTTAAAATCTGCCAAGGCTTGTTTTTATTTGTCTTTTATGAAAACATAAACATACAGCACTTGTAGGTCTCACGGTAAAAATGTCCACTTTTTTTTCGGAAAAAGACCCCCCTTAAAATTGCTGGCTACGGGCCTGAATGTTCAAGTAAAACCGTGGAAATGGATATCGTCATTTGTTAATAGACAACAGGCAGTGTAGGGGGAAGTTCAGATAAGAATGCACTCCCCCCTTCAGACATTGTTTTATACAAAATTCCCACATTGTTGCTCAAAATGTTTATCGTGCCCCGAGAATTTGGATCTCGAAGTTATAGGTTTTTAAAGCACAATTACGCAATGTTGAGCAAAAGTGTACGTCTTCATCTAACTCTGGGTCAAGGATTTTCTTACAATAGTATATTGCACATTTTATAAGATCGCCTGTCGTTTTTATTTACTTCGCAGTTAAATAAGAGATAAATGAGTTTTAACTTTTCTTCTTTCTTCTATCTTTTCTTCGGTGCTTTCCGCTTGGCAACTTGTTTAGTTCTGTAAAAATATATGTCCATAGTCGCAATGAAACAAGTTAATTCTTTATGTTCATAATTTAGAAATCCTTATACTGGGTTCCCATCCCTAGATCGATCTAACAGGATCGGTCCATCTCCTGTGTCCCTCGCTATGTTGCTTCCAGCTCAAGCGGCTTAGACGTCAGGGGCGCCCACTAAAGCTGCTGAACGATAGTTAATACCCGCCCAAGTTAAATGCAATTAAGCCAAAAGCCCCTTGGAGATAGTTCGATCCAAAATTGGTACGACAGTCTCTAGGAATGCTCTCTAAGATCAACGACATATGAGGCTTTGGCTATATATATAACGTTCACTTACTTAGGAAACATTTGGAAAGCCCTCTTGTAGTTAATTGTCCAATATGTACTATTGGTCTTCTTGTCATACTTGGCATCCAGGATGCCTCTCCATACGGTCTGAAAATGTGCACGATGCATTATATGAATGCGTATGTAATGGCGTTTATCAAAATTAAATCTCACACAGTGTCACTTGGCCGCGAATTTTTTTGACAGAAGCAAAGTAGGCCTATAAGAAGACAGTGTATGCAGGACATGAGATATGCTGAACTTTACGTTTATAGAGTAACGACGGCTAAAATATATTAAATAGTATATTTGAAATCGGGCAACTTAGAGGAATAACATAAATCATGATTTCATTATTACTGTATAAGGATTCTTTCCTGACGTGTACAATTGTTTTTGATACGCCCGGCAAACTGCTACGATCGTTATTGTAACGTTACCATGGCGTTTATATGACCCAAAACCGTTTTGGTAACGCTGCTGTAACGTCACAGTAACGTTATGGTAACGTTATACATGATAATATGTCCTGTGTTTGTTGGGCGTTCTGTTATCACGTACCTTCATCATGCTGTTCTGGTCAACATTAAATTTGATCCACGTGTATGATGGTCGATATTCTACAGCTAGTCGGGTGTAGTTTAATGTATTCACTCCGTTATCCCACGGTCCATAGTACTTATACAGTTTCGTTGCAAAATAGAGCATGGGGTACCTATGAATTGTTCCAAATTATATTTTCATAAATTATAAAAGGTGAAAGTTCTGGACATAGGTTCAGGTAAGCTGATATGAAAATAAGGCTATGCTTCATTTAAGAAATACAAAGCAATAAAGTTTAAACCTCCACCTCTATCTCCGCCTCCCTTTACAAGTAATGCTATAGCTCACCTCTCACTGTTCACGGACCCAGGCAACCGCGTATGGTTTAAAACCGTGTACACGCCTGAACGGCTGTTGGCATGCTCGATGGGTATCTTCTGGGAGGAAATTCTATAAAAAAAATAGCCCTTTTTAAAATTGATATACTTTGTTAGGCTTCTTCACGTCGAACATTCAACAAGAAGAAATCCATGCACTTAGAATGCGTTCAAAATCTTGGATTGGATGGTTTTCAAATTGAATGTGTTCTAACTTTAATATGAACATTGTGCCATACTCCCCATTTCCAGAGATTAGATCGATCTACTTTAGATCGACCTAACTCCCTGGGGGTTCACGCTAAATAGCTGTCAGCCGGGCGGACACGAAAGTTAATTACCCCCTTACAGCTTGTAGTAGGCGGGG
>NW_019776151.1:0-101888 GCF_001039355.2 Lingula anatina | reverse complement strand
TAACATTATTGAGTGGAAGTATTTTAAGATAACTTTTCACTTCAGAAATTCATTATTCATTTTAATTAGGATTGCAAAAAGGCTTTTCGTTAAATGTATATGCTAAGTTGACCACCCCTATCTTGGCGCAAGTCAATCGTCCTCTTTGCATTTAAGAATAAACGTTTGAAAAATCCCGGTAAATGATACACGATACATGTTGACATATGAAAGTGGGGAAACTCTTATCTGTGATTTACGAGTTTGTGCCACCGAAGTATTGAATGCTAACAAATAGGCACGTTTTATCTTCCAGACGTTTTTAGAAACCACGCTTTTGGCAGTGATCTTTTGGGCGAAGATCTGCCACCGCCATACAGTCAGACTCTCTCGTCGCCAGATGTCAGCACCGACCAATTTGGTCCTCCAACACCAAGAGAACCACATGATCAACGCTTGCCAACTTATGAAGAGGCACTTCGAGCAAGCAATAGTCACGATCCAAAATTAGAGTTTACTAGTGGCAATAATAGCGATGTATAAACTGTATTTTACGCATGGGCGTAACTAGGCATACGCACGGATGCACTGTGCGTACAATTTCTTTTGCCAACCATGATATTATTTTATATAAATTTAGTGTATTTTTCACGGAATATAAAAGAAAATCCTCTGCTTATTAAAGTCACCTGTATGTACAAATCCTCTGTATCAATTGTATAGGCACTATTGTTTGACACGGACTTGACCCAGCTTACCCCTCCAAACTAACAGGGTGACATGGGCAACTTTTACAAACAAATAATTAAACTTAGATGCTCTGTCGTGTCGTACAATTGGTTGTTTTTGGGAGCCATGCATCCACATTTAAGGCGAATGAAACCGTATGTTAGTTCAACTCAGAGTTGGATCCAGGATTATTCGAAGGGGGTTCCACATATGCGAAGCTAGCCTCCTTTTAAATAAATAGGCCTATATCGTTCTGGGTAATAAGAATATTGAAACTTTTTTAATTGCTAGAATATTTCTGACTAAATGATGATTTTATTATTAATGAAAATTAAGCTGCGATGTGTGGTACATATGCTGTAATTACGCTGTCCTTCATCTCTTGCGTTAGTCTACATTTTGCTGGGAATTTTTAAAGGTCAATTTTTAAAGGTCTGGTTACGCCCCTGTTACGGTTATGTAGAATCTGCGTTCAAGAAAATTGAACGGACTCATTTAAAAAAGTTTGAGAATATCACAGAAATTATGTACTTTTTGTGACTGGTTGCGTATAACTTTTTCTTTAATATACATATTTTACATATACTATAATAGGCCTATAGAACGTTAACGTTATTGGACCTAAGATTGCTGTCTCAAAGAGATAAGAGCTTTCAGTTTGCAGGGACACAAATAGGCCCTACTGTATAATTATATTATCTACACAGATCTACGTTTTAATAATGGTAGGGCCTACCAATATAACTGTCTTTAAAAAAGAAACATTAATTTGCTTTGTAGTTTTATCATGAAGATGTCATTCAGACACAAAACCTGCATTAATAAAAAGAAGGAATAATGAAAAGTTCCACAGATTCCTTGCTGTTGATAAAAAATGCTTCCTTTGCTCAAGTAGGCCTACCTCTCTTAAATTTCCCAAATGAAGAAACTCGCCATCTTGAAGTTTTGTATGATAATGATATAAATTTGCCTTCCTTGTGGACAAAGTTCAAGATGTTTCCTCATGCTTTACTTTGTTTTTTTTTCTATTTTACTTTACAAGCAAAATGTTGATCACACTGTTATGATTTTCTAAAAAGGTAGTACTGTGTAACATTGATCTTAGTTCTATAGTAGTCCATCAACAAACAGCAATGCTATAGTTGTGCCAAAAAAGAGGATTAAATCAAGTGTGATAGGTGAGATATATATTTGATTGGTTCCCTAGTTTAGATTGCCCTGTTTTTCAAAAGAGAAGCATATAGTCATACACATAAATCCAAAATCATATCAACAAAATAAAATAAAATAAGTGTAATAAACTCTTAATTTTATGGGTCAGTAAATATTTGTATATATAATGATCTCCATGAGGACTGTGCGTACGGAATGTTGGAAATTTGGATCCTTGGAACCAATCGGCTAAACCAGAGCACGCTTCTTTGAGGACGCTGTTACAAATCTTGCATCAAAATGATCCGAATGCAGCCTAAAGTGCCCGGGATGAGCGTCCCTGACCAGAAGCAGCTTGAAAAAATGGCTAGGTCGGCAGTGTTACAAACATTTGCGTGTTTTGTTGGAGCAGTTGTTGTTATACGAGCACGTAAGTAAAAGTGAAGCCCCTTACTCGACTCAGTTGAGCTACTTAGTCCCTTCGTTTTTCGTTTTTGCGGGTAGGGTTTGATGTGTTGCTCCCATGCTAACTTTCTTAGGATTGTTTTATCCTGGTTCGTCAGTTCATACGTCTTAAAATCACCCTTATCTGTCTAATCTATACAGGCGGTTTCTGATGAGTGATGACACTTTCAGTGGATATTGTACAAACTGGATTAATCAGCACATCTTGGTATCTCTATTGTATTGTGTTGTATTGTAGTCATAACAGTACACAGAGATCTACACTTGCACCAGTAAAGCCAGATGATAACCCCTGCTTCTCTTATTTACCTCTGAACTTGTTAAATTAATGTACTGAGAATGACTGTCTATAGCTAGACTTAATCATTTGTTCATTTTTAGGCCTAAGAAGATGACATTCACCTTTAAAACATTGCCTTCTTTTTGTTTCAGTGCCAACTGTGATTGACAAGCTATCATGAGATAAAGAGGATGTTTTATGAAAGACTGAATAATGCAGGAAAGACAAAGGTTACAGTTGGTGCACAGTGTACATAAACAATGTATTTAAAAGGAGAAAAGAATGGTACTTATTGGATGTCCAGTTTACCCATTGAAGAAATGGATTATGAATGTTGTTTCAAAGGAAAAGGCTGTTTTTTTTTGTCTAATTGTGAATTTCACGTCTTTATAATGTAGATAACAGAAAGTGGTGACTGGAACATTGTATAAGCAACCCATTGGAACAGTTTTTATTGTGTATTCCTGGAATTTGTGAGGACTGATGAAGTGTAACCATTTCAACTATGGACAAATATGAATGATTGTGTGCTGTATTTCAGCTGCTAGCCAGAGGACTGCAGAAGAATTATGAAAAGCTGTAGAAATTAGTAGTCAAAGTCATTTATGTACTTTTTGTTTGTAGTTTTATTAAAACTAGCTTGTGAAGTCTGTTGAAAATTGTCATTTTTACTTTCAAGGTAAACAAAACATTCTCACTTGGGAAAACAAACCACTTTATTCATAAACATTACAATGTTTACACCCCTACCAAGCAAAACGATTGTCTACTTAATAGTCCACTTCAGTTATGACACATCCATTACAATTGTTTTTCAAATTTTATAAGAAAATACCCGTCAGTAGACAATGCCCACAGTTCATGTAGCAATTCATCGCCAAATAACATTAATATTGACACATACAATGCCTTGTTTCACAGTATATACCTTAACTTTTTACAAAGCAGTTCACGCACAATTGGTTACTTTGTAGCCATATTAAGCACCAGTATTAAAGCCTTACTTTAACAGCTTAATGGTTGCATTGTTACCTCATTACTGTATTTGACTTTTAAATGTACTGTCCTTTTATAAACTCTTAAAGGATAAAAAGTTGTGGTTGTATATTTTGTTTAATAAATTTGGGCAATAAATTGGATTTATATTTGTCACCAAGGTAAGCAGATGTGGCATGACAAATGATTGATTTTTCCAACTATTGAACTGTACAACGTTGGACATTACCAAGACATGCAGGTTCACATATATCAACTTGCATCACAAAACCTTTCCTCCTTATATTACATATAACTTCCAATCTTGCCACGTGAGACTTTAGCTTTCAAAAGATGTAAAAATCCCTCTTATTTTTCCAATATATAATACTAGCCTAGAAGGAATGCAAGTTTTGATATGTTGAGTTTTCAAATTGAAGTAATCATCCATAAAGCTATGTACTTCTTAAAGGAAATATGACCACCATGTGGAAAAATAAGTAATTCTGTGATTGCTTTGTTTAGGTATAGCTAATAGTATATGAGTACAATACCCAAATCCTTCCAAAACATTGATTTAACCAGAATGCAATGTATTGAAAAAATTTTGCCAGTGGCTTCAAAATTGTTCAGTGCTAACAGACTTCTATTNTAAAGGAAATATGACCACCATGTGGAAAAATAAGTAATTCTGTGATCGCTTTGTTTAGGTATAGCTAATAGTATATGAGTACAATACCCAAATCCTTCCAAAACATTGATTTAACCAGAATGCAATGTATTGAAAAAATTTTGCCAGTGGCTTCAAAATTGTTCAGTGCTAACCGACTTCTATCTGAAAAGAAAAGATTTGTCAGATATTTATACATGCATCAGAGATGGTATGACGGCTCCTCTGCAGCATTATTTCCTATTAATGCTTTAAAAAGTTTTAAAGTTACATTTTGTACATCCTCAAAAACAGCAACTTCTGAGGGAGATGGTTTCCTTTTTTTAAGCAATTTCCATTCCCATCCCTGACACATTCAAGATGGAAGGTAAAATTGAGGCCTTATCGAAGCACTAATTAGAAAAACACCCTTACTGATCTTGTTAATGAGGGTCAGTACATTAAATACAGTTAATTTCTTATGAATTATGGACATATTACTGTTAAATATGTATGATACGGGAACAAGCGATGCCGCAATATGAAACTCTGTATAAATTATGTACAAAATTGATACATCTCAATAATTCTGCAAACTCCATCTGTCTTCTGTTACAAAATTTCGGATATATAACCACATAAAGGATCATGTAAAATGTGAACAGGCCTTGGCAGCAAATGGTATCAACCCAAAATTTGCTGAAAACTAACAAACAAGAGCAATAAACCAAATATGTTATCAAATTTGAACCCCATTTTACTGTCCTGCAGCTAGATTATAAAATAAGTTTTTCAGCAGAACAACCCACATTAAGAAATAATTCAAATCAACTGCATTCCAATGGTTTCCAACATGCTTCTACCCATTGCAGACTTTAAAATTCTACTAGGTCATTCAAATGCAATATGGACAAATTTAAAATGATTTCATTAACCACTGAATAACATTGTGTCTTTTTTCACTGACCCCGCTTGTGGCCCTTTATCATGTTTACTGAAATTTTTTTACGCAAGTCTTAGTGCTAATAACACAAGTGCAAACAATTTCAAACAAAGCTTCTCTTAACTAATAATGAGTGCTTTAAAAAAAACTGGACTGAATCCAAAGTGAAAAAGATTTTATGATAATGGTGAAAATAAAGTAAATGTGTATATATATGTATATGAAAGTAGGGATTAACTGATCAGCTGCCGTAGGAAAAAAATATATTCCAATTCCCACAAATTTCTGACAGATATTCAAAAATACATTCTAATATCATTATTGGTCATACTATATCCAAGAATAAATTTAATTGTTAAATTCAAGGAATTATTTATTAACTAATTGATGCTGTGAATGTTTTGTCAAAAAGGACAGGCGAGAAGAATAAATATGGTGGACGGTAGCCGAATAGAGCACCAAATTGAGACGCAAGTATTACGAATTGTAGACACTTCAAATGGGATACATTTCAGCCAGTTTGATAAATTAGGAACTGATCTTTGACATAGAACCTTGTGTTTGTTTTTATATAGAATTGGACTTCTTTTACATAGGAATTTGTGTTCAATTATGTAGCCTCCTCAATACTTAAAGACCAACTTGTAAAAAAAACACTTAACCTGAATTTGTATTTAGGAATGACTCTGATTTTATGCACAGAACGGGTCTGACATTCAATCAACTTTCTACAACATTCTAAATACATGTTAGTATAAATATAAAGTGCTCAAAAGTACTCAGTACTTGGATTCTGGTGCAAATATAGATAAGGTGTCATGGCGTCTACCCCTGGACCAGACTTAGTCACTAAACCTTTTCCTTTTTAATGTGATGTTAGTAACAATGCTCAATGCAGTCTCTATCTGCCACTCCAATTCTATCCTACTGAATCATATATACACAATGTGAAGGAACTCCAGTTTTTATTTATTGTTATTTTTTTTGGCATTACGACTCTTTCTGATCATTGCCAATAGAGTGCGCCGCTGTACTATGAAACGCTTTTCTCAGCATCACCAGCACAGCTGTCCAGTTTTTCAAAAGTGCCGTTCACCATGGCCGCTTCCTTCATGGGTAAATAACTTGACCACTCGTTTGTGTCTCCATCCAAGTACTCGATGGAGTCCAGAAAAGTGCTCCCGCTGAATCCCCCGACGGCGTACAGCTTGTTATCGCACACAGCCACGCCAACATTGGCCCGGCAGACGTTCATGGGGGGTCCAAAAGCCCAGGAGTTGGTCGCTGGATCAAAAACCTCCATTGTAGCCAGGGAGGGGGAGCAGCCGTCACTGCCCCCTACCACGCAGAGCTTACCTGGAAAAACCCACAAATGTGAAATTAGACATCAAATTTCAAAGGTTACCTAAAGATAAGTGACTGTGCAATTTACCAGGAGAAATGGAAACAATATTGAAATACAGATGATATGCATCTAAATGTATAACACCGAAAGTGTAAAATTATAGACGAGTTATGTAATAAATATGGAAATTATGGGGCATCTGAGTAGTGAAAGCATTACAAGTACTGAAGTTCAGGAATTGTTAAAATATCTTATAGATATATAAGGACTGAAAGGACAGGAGAATAATATATTACCTAACAGATGTCATTTTTTTAAAGTTTTCATATCTCCAAAAGTAAAAAAAATATGATTACATCAGTTGCCAGCATTTTGTCTTTATATATATATATATATATTATCAGTATAATTAGGGTTGGTGACATGTACGTTCAGGTAACACCTCAACTTACCATTGAAGACAGTGGTTCCAGCACCTCTTCTGGGCATGCTCAGTGGCGCCACCATTGTCCACTTGTTCTCTTCAGGAGAGTACACCTCCACGCTATTCAGGCAGTGCCAGGAATCGCAGCCTCCAACAGCATACAGTTTACCATTCATGGCACAGACGGCTGCCTGGGAACGTCCTAATTGGGAAAGAAATAGCAATATAAGACAAAGGCAGGGGAAAGTTTCACAATTTCTGTATCAGAGTACATTTGATTTCCACAAGACTCTAAGAATATCTCTATTGGGAAATAAATAGAAATATAAGACAATGACATAGGTAAGTTTCATCACCAATTTCTATATCTTAGAACATTGGATTTACAAAAGATATTCCTTTTAAATAAGACTTATTTTCCATATTATATCAGTCACCATTTTATAATTCATAAAATATATCAATTATAACTAACTTCAGCTGCTTTGTTACCATCCTTTTGATTAATATGAGTCTTTTCTGTCATATTTAAGGTTTTATATTTTTGATTGAACTTACAAAGTAGAGAGCAAAATACTCACCAACATTGAGTTTCGCAATAGTTGACCACTTGTTGGTCTCTGGATCGAAAACCTCACATGATTTGACCCCCTGCAGCCCACTCCATCCACCAATCACATACAGCTTGTCATTCAGCACGGCAACCCCTGCAATACCACACACAATGTCACGGGGCCATCAAATCAAAAGTGTTTTACTATTAATATATTAAAGCCTGAAATGTATTGTCTGTTCATTATTCTAGGTGTGGACTGAAAAAACAGATGGGTATTTTGCCCATAAAAATAAGACCATGCTACAACTTCCAAGTAACAGACATTTGTACATTCTGGACTTAACAAATAAAGACTTAAAAAAAAAAAAATAATAATAGTAATCTCACCTGCACTCGATTTGCATTTCAACATATCAGCAACGGGTGTCCATTTCTCACTCTCGGGATCATAGCACTCGGCTGACTTCAGCTCAGTGTGTCCATTGGATCCCCCACAGGCGTAGAGACGGCCCTGGATCTGGGAGACGTCAAAGCGCCCCCTAGGGGTCCCCATGGATGGCAAGGCAGTCCAGGAGTTGGTGGACATGTCGTACATTTCTGCTGTCCTCAAACACTCGCCACGATCATAGCCACCTGGGATTCAAAAATGAGAAGAAAATTTATACTGACCGTGGAAACTTCCCATTGAAACATATGTAATTGTAGTCTCAGAGCCTATTGGTTTGAGGTAGTGTGTCAAAGGTAAATCATCTTGAATGGGGAAAGCTATGCTGATTGATTGAAAACAACAATTCTTCAATATATTCAATATAGTCAAAGCTTCTATGTATCTTCTAGTACATAAATTAAGCTAGGCTGCATTTGATTTTGGCCTTTAACAAGAACTAATTATCACATCAATGCTCTGATATTTCTTCACTTGCCAACCCAATTTAGCAAAGCTTTTTGTTACCTTGAAATATTTCTATTTTAGTAGTTAATTTCTACATGTGCTCACCGAGGGCGATAATCTTCCCATCCAAAACAGCAGTGCCCACTCCACAGCGCGGGGAGCTCATAGGAGCCAGCATCGTAAGGGACTTGGAATTCTCAAAGATTGAGCCCTTGGGTGAATGCGTGGGAGACACCTCTCCATTGGTGGCGACGGGAGTGACATTGTCGCGAGACAGCAGGTGCAGGGACATGCTGACAACAGTGCTGTCCAGAATTGCAATACACATGATACTTTGCTCTGGAATTAAAATAAGTCAACAATGAAAAATTATATTTTCCAGATAAATATAAAGGAAGGGGTATTGTAGATTTTATTGCAGATTTTTCTCTTTGTAATATCCATTTTATAATCTATACCATTCCACATTTCTATACAGATATTTAATCACTCCAAAAAAGAAATTGTCATAGGATTTAGTTTACAACTAGTAAAGGATTTATAATTATGCATTGATTTACTGCCTATGACTAAATGGAACAAAATACTTAAATCATTAGTAATACATTTTTAACAATCAATTCCATTTCAAAGCAAATTTTGTGTGTTCGAAACAGTATCAATTATTTTCCTACCTCCATTCTTCAAAGAGGCAATCACCTTCCATTCATCGGCAATCAACTGGGGACTAAAGCGCCCTCCAGAATGTTTGCGTGATTTCATTGGGTAAGTAGTGTTGGTGTTCTCACTGGGCAGAATACGGCTGAAACTGTTCTTTGGTGACCTCTGAAAATATAGGATATCCATATGATATTAAACTTAAACCATGTGTTATGCTAACAGCTAGTTCACTTTTTACCTATTACCATTTTTTTCTAAATTACTGATTTCAAGAACATGAAGATAATTTTTTGTCAGAACTTTCCGAAATGAATGCAGTAAGAATGGGGATCATCTGAGTTGATATTAACAATAACAGGGTGATTTTTTAAACTGTAAGTGCCAGTAATGTCTTCTTAGAAACCAAAACAAGTGATCCCTAAAATTTGGTGAACTGATACTGTTGTGCAACAGATTCTTATTTGACAGAACTTGAGAGGAGACAAACCAGAAAATATCCATGGATAAATTGTGTCAACTCTTTACAGTGCTACATTGCACTGGCTAGTCTGACCCAAGCATCATCTTTTTAAGATATATCATCAGCAATTTGTAAATCAATCAAATGCCTCCTTACGTGTCTCTTCTTTGCCAGCTTCTTGTAATCCTGGATAATCTCAGCATTGTTCAGGGAGTAGTCATCCAGGTCTTTGGCATCATGAAGGGTGTTGTCATTGTTCAAGTACAGCATGTTGACCTGAGGATGACAGGAACATGTATAATCTTATATTATTACATATCAGAGATCTATGTATACTAATTGTGGGGGGAAAGTGAAATGTAAGGTGAAGAATAACATTTTTCAGGGTGTTAAACATTGGTACTATAACAAAATTTGGACAAAGACTTGGTTCCCATCCCTAGATCGATCTAAAAGGATCAGTCCGTCTCCACAGGGTCCCTCGTTAAATTGCTTTCAGCCCAAGAGGCTTAGATGTCTCGGACGCCTACTAAAGCTGGTAAGCAAAAGTTAATTACCCCTAACAGCTTCAGCAGGCGTGACAGACATCTTAGTCGCCTAAGTTACTTGCAATCAAGCGAGAATCCCCTTGGAGATAGTTCAATCCAAAGTTAGTACAATAGTCTTTGGGGATGGTCTCAAAGCCATTTTCTCATAAAATACAAATACAGCAATATACCAATAACCCAAATAACTAAACAGACATATAAAATCTTTCTTTAAATATTCCATTAGACAAATATCATTTAAGACAAATTATTAAACTTAATACAGGAAGGTATATCTTCAATATAATTTGCAGCTTTGTAATTATACGAGACCACATACATAATCAGTGACAGCATCCAAATTATTGGTCTGCCCCACGTTGTCCTTCAACCAGTCCAGCACCAACTGGCACAGATGCTTCTCATTACTACTCTGCAGACCATGTTCAGAGGCACCTGCAAATTTAGCCACCAATAACAGATGCTTACTAATTATAAAGAGAACCTAATTCCACCACCTGTCTCTTGTATACAGCAAGTTATAATGATAATTGCTTCACTACAACTGTTAAAATCTTTATTTTGACTACAATATTTCTGTGTCTCAGATAGAGGTTACACTGGTGATTCACACCTATGATATCCACTTGAATTCTAGGAAGGCGGATAAACTCAGGGCATGTCTCCGTAATGGCGGTGATCTCCTGCTGGATGTAGTTATCCACCTTTTGCTTCAAGTTGTCATCACTGATGGCGCAGCAACGGATGCCTGCAAAGAGAAACGAAGAAAAACTTATATTTTATTATCGATATTAATATATATTTTTCAATCCCAACTTCTAGCTTTTTATTGTCATGCTAATTTTTAGGTGGAATCTAGGCTGGAAATAGCTAATTCAAACTTTAATTAATACAAATAGTGTTTTATTTTATTTTAATTATTTATTATTTTTTTGTAAAAATAATGAGTGTCCCATACTGGCTATACATTTAAGGACAGCCTTTAAAATCATTACAAACTGTACACATCCATAATGACTAAAAATGAATGAGTGGTATTCAATGAATGAACGTAGTACATTAGTTATACCACATGGATTATTTAATTTCCATGAATAAATCTACTTTCTGCAATGATTTGAATTCCACATCCTGTCGTGATCTTATTCCGATGCCCTGTGGCAGAAAGTAGCGATCAATACAAGATACTTAGAGATGTGCTTTCACTGGAGAGAATGCAGAAACTAGGGTTTCACACTGGGCTTATGCCTAAGACTGTGTGCGTCACATTGTTAGAAAATGGAGGCTGTTTTAATGATTTCAAGACAAGTCAATTACCATTTATAAAATTGCATTAAATACCTACTAGTACATCATATATGGATCTGCAATTGTAGCGAAGATAAAACTTATTCTTGGGTGATATAGTATTAAATCAATACTACCTGTCAACCCAATTATATCCTAATATATGCATTTAAAAAAATGCTACCTGCACCCATTTGTTACAACACTTGCAAACAAGTTGTTTTGTTACACTTAAAATGCTTATGAAAAGTGACAATCAATGAACAATGTTGGAACAAGCACATCAACCAGAGACCAATTATCACTAGTGATATACCCCAGCACAATGTGCAGCAATACGCGCTTCTCAAAAATTATGCATGATTTGACCCAATTTACGAAAACGAGGCTAAAAAGGCAAACGAATTCTTAGCAACGAAGCTAGAAGGCAGTCCTGTAGAATGCCGGGAGGTAAAGACCACTGTTGTGTGCCGTTGTGCACAAATGACAAACGTTATCATCCAGAGTTATCATTTCACAAGTTTCCAGAAGACCCAGAGCGAAGGAAAATTTGGATAGTGAGAATAAGGAGAGACGAGGGTACGCTGTTTCAGGTTAGTGTTTACAATGTTTTCAAATGCAAATATTGACATAATTCCTCCGATGGCTAGGACATTATAAGCGGTCAAACGACTGCAAGGGTAGTAACGAGTCTGTTTAACTAAGTACGAATTTCGTTCTTAGATATGTCTAGGGGCATATATACTCGATAAATAACTACTTATGACATAATTAGAAGTCTGCGTAAATATTTTGTGCGGCCGTATGTGTTCTCTGTCGTCGTTAGATTTCCACCGTGTTTGGCTTATTTATTAATGGAAATAATTTTATTTATCATCAGATCACCCCAAGTACAAAAGTTTGCTCAAGCCACTTCTTACCTGAGGATTTTAAGTGGTCTCCAGTCAGAAAAGTGTTGAATTCAACTGCCATTCCCTCAATTTTTGCTTGGTCAAAGCAAGCGGGCAGAGCACCACCCAAGGAGAGACCCCCTGTCGCTTCACTTCCTTCCAAAAGACGCAAACAGGATGGGGACACAGAAGGGTAAGCCCTTTTATCCATTTATGTAGTATTGTTTGTTTTCCTTCTTTAATTTTGCAGATTATTAGCATCTTATTTAGTATCTGGTTTGTTTATAAACAGAGCCACAAAAACGTATATGTATCATGTATAGTATAGACAAACATGAATGATTTCATCACAAAAAAATTAGAAAAATTGCATTTATATTGGTGTTAGCATTTTCTTTTATTCATTCCTTTATTTATATTTTTGATGTTAGCATAATAGTGATAGAAGTAGCTAAGCTAAAAATGTTAAAATGTTATATTTAAAAATATTATTATAATTTTGCCTTTAATTTTTAAATAAAATCTATTTTCCTGAGGTTGCTGGATGGTATATATTCATTTATTTTTACCCAATTTTTGTTTTATGCAGGATAGAATATGATGCACCAGTAGAGGATCATTCTGCTGATGATGATACCACACCATCTGAAGAACAAGATGATGAGCTAGTCAAGCGAATCAGAGAGCTGGAAGAGAAAATTTCTGAGCAAAATCAAGAAAAGGCAAGCTTAAAAGAGGAAAATAATAAACTGAAACAGCAGCTATCTTTGGAGACATTTGGGGTTGAACGATTTGGTTCGGATGATACTATTATGTTATTTTACACAGGTTTTATTTGTTCTACGTTTAGATTGTTGTTTGAATTTGTTAAACCAGCAGCAGACAACATGCAGAGTGCATATTATGCAGCCTCAGAAAGAACCAGTTTGAGGGGTCGTCCACGAAATATGCTTTTGATTGATGAACTCTTCATGTTCTTGTGTCGACTAAAAGCTGGGCTCTATGAGCAGGATTTGGCCATCAGATTCAAGTGCCATATAAGCACTGTTAGCCGAAAAATTATTACATGGGCCAACTTGTTGTATTTTGTTTTGGGAAGCATCCCTATTTGGCCATCTAGGGGGCAAGTTGATAACAGTATGCCCCAGGTATTCAAAGATAAATATCCCAAAACAAGGGTTATATTAGATTGCACAGAAATTAAAATACAAACACCTTCATCTCTTGTGTTAAGTAGTAAAACTTACTCAAGTTACAAAAGTCATAGTACATTTAAAGGTCTCATTGGCATTGCCCCAAATGGTGCTATAACCTTCATTTCCTCTTTGTTCACTGGTTGCACCTCTGACACAGAGATCACTAGATTAAGTGGGATAATAGATCTTTTAGAAGAAGGAGACAGTGTAATGGCTGATAAAGGTTTCACAATTGGCAGCCAGCTTAAAGAAAAAAAGGTGTCTCTGAACATTCCACCATTTCGATTCAACTCCCAATTTACCCTTGACCAAATAGCACACACACAGGAAATTGCAAGTTTAAGAATTCATGTTGAGAGGGCAATTAGAAGGACAAAAGAACACCACTTGTTTGATAGTGTGATTCCTATATCTACAGCCGGCAGTATCAATCAGTTATGGACGGTAGCATGTTTGCTTACTTTGTGGAGAGGACCGTTAATTAAAGTTAATGAAATGTAATGTAAATTTCTCTTCAGGTGAAAATTTTCTAAATTTTATTTGATATTCACACAGTACTTACAGTCATACAAAAATATTTATGTTATGTGCAATTCATCACAAATGTTTTCATATGTATAATTTATAGAGTTTTGCTCAATGGATACTTTTCTTTATTATGTATCATTACAATCAGTATTGCTCAATTTTAACTTTAATTTACATATATTATCAATTGCTCAGCTATGTATATCTGTGTCTGTTTAAAAGCTCAAAAAATGAAAGTCCACTGTATTTTTCAAAGTAAATAATTAAAGAAAAACATGTCTAGTTACAGTCATACAAAAATATTTATGTAATATGCAATTCATCACAAATGTTTTCATATGTATAATTTATAGAGTTTTGCTCAATGGATACCTTTCTTTATTATGTATCATACAATCAGTATTGCTCAATTTTAACTTTAATTTACATATATAATCAATTGCTCAGCTATGTATATCTCTGTCTGTTTGAAAGCTCAAAAAAGGAAAGTCCACTGTATTTTCAAAGTAAATAATTAAAGAAAAACATGTCTAGTTTGTCTTTCATCTCCTGCCATTCAACTTGATCAAAATAAATGGTCTCTAGGTGACTGTCATTTTCTGTCCATACAAAAAAATCACACCATTCAAGTCCTGTGCAGGCCAATTGCATAACTACCTGCCTGTAGTAATTGTGACGCTTTTTTAGGAGCAAAATACCTGCCTCATTTTTCTTTAGATAATCCAACTCTAAAACTGATCCAGTTACTGGGCACTTGATTTCCAGAAGCCCAAAGGGAGGTGTTCTGTTGGGGCGGTACACTTTTCTGTCTGGGGATGCTGCCAACCATGAAGCAGTGGGACTAACAACTATCCCACATGGATATAAATTCACATTTTGGTCCAGTTTGTCCACATAAGCCTGGGCAGCAAGGCACTCAGATGCAATCCCATGTTTCATGGCTGAAGTTACTACAGTCCGACCAGACTTCCACCTCTCTGCCAATTTTTCAAAGTCTTTTCTTCTAGTAATTACTTCTCCAGCCTTGGATGCAGTAATACGTTCACGTCGCACATTGTGCCATTTAGGGTCAGTTGACTGTAACCGTGTTTCCTCCTCAATGACAGAAGCTTCCTCCTTAGACACTGCAAGTGTCCCCAACTTGGCTGATTTTTCTTTGTCCATCACTGCTGCATATACATTTACCATGTGATCATTGCAGGGCAAGGAAGGAAAATCTTCAGTATCATATAAATTCAAAATATAGTCAGAATGTTGTTTTTGCTGGTAGCTGATCACACTTCCTTTAATCTTGCTACCATATTTAGTGGGGACAGAGGGAAGAGTAATATCCGGAATTACAGACAGTAAAAGAAAATCTGCATGTTTATCTCTCAGTTTGTCTTTGATATCAACTATACTTGGCAACTTTGTCCTAACTGGATTACTGAGGGTTGACTTTATGGTAGACGTTTCCTTCTTGGGATCAAGTCTGTTGTATCCTCTGAACTCCAAACAACTGACTTCAGCCCCTCTGATTTTCTGACCCCTTGGTTCATGCCAGGTCTGTCTCATTGATGTTTTTACTATATCAGTTGGCACTGCTGATAATTTTAAAGATGAATAATGAGCCAATTGATAAAGAGTTGCTGTTACATGTCCACAAGACTTGCTCAGACCAATTGGACATGTGCACTTGGCAAAAGTGACATCAAGGGGTATATTCTGTAGATAAATTTCCATAGTATGGGGGGATTCACTCTTTTTCATTGACCTGTGACACCCTGCAGTTATTCTGCATCCTTCGGTGGTGGAAAAGACTGAAAGTGGGAAAAAACTGACATTGTAATTGTTCAAAAACTAATCTTAAATATCGTGGCAGTATGTAGTTGGCAGATAATATGCTGAGGTATTACTTATAAGTGTACCAAACTTCGGGGAAAATACGCTTACTAGTAGGTTTACGTGTGTGAAGATGTATATGATACACAAATATAACAGTTAAATGAAAATAGGAACTCATTCCTGCCTTCTCTCGATTAAAAAACATTTTAACTTGGTTGGAAAATGCTCTAAAATAACGCTTACATGACCATTTATAAGTCAGTATCAAACGTCCGACATGGCGTGCATAAGTAGCACTATCAATCCGAATGTGCAACAAAAGTCACACGATCGGGGAAAAAAGAATGAAAAATACCCGAACAATGTACTATCCAATGAGTAAAAAAGGGGTACAAAGAGGGCAGTAAAAAAAACGAGACAATATAACGAAGAATTTTCAGCAGATCGATCTAGTGTTTAACTACAGACAAGTTCGAATTCAGTGAACTGATAAACTTTTACAAGCAAGCTGAAAAAGATTACTCACGTTTGATGTTGTGCACGTACTGTTCGCTGAAATATTTGAACCCTTTGTTCAAATTCTTCTCTCCCAAGCTAGCAACATGTCGACGAACATATGACTCTACAAATCCAAAGCTTATTTCTGGCATAACAGATAAATCCCGTGTAGAGCATGTGGCTTCCATCGCTTTATTTGCCCACCTAGCCTCGCTTTGAAATTGGGTCATAGGGTCATGCATATTAATTAGGGAATATTAAGAAGACCCTATCACTGGGAATGAATAGACCAAAACTGTGCCTGGAGAGATAGAATACAGAGATTACTGGGGAATCAATACCTTATATCAACCAAGCAACCCATTTATATGTAAATGTATAGCATGTTCATCATATATACATTGAGTGAAAGATCAAATTATAATTACAGCCCAATAGCCAGAGGTCAAAATATAACAAGGCTAATAACTCTGGATCAAAACGATCCCTCCCCTCCCCCCCCTGGATCATCATCTTCAACGGTGAACATATAAATCTGAGAAAATTAAAAACAATTTCTATAGTCATCTTGGTTTTGTTGCTATTAGTATTTAGAATCTGGCTAACACAAAGACGCTTACGTAAATGGTCTAACCTTAAAACAGACCAGAGAAATGGATCTCATAAAGATCATCACTGTGTCTTGGAAGAACGTGATTATTACTTCAGGCCGTCTGGTGCTGGCCCATATTGAGGTTAATTAAAGCAGGTTTCAGCACACCTTACTACATTATTGAACCACAGACTGACAAATGCTTCAAAATTCATGAGAACCCATCTACAGCATGAATTATAACCTCAAATCTGTGAGGCAGAAGTGATTTTCAGCACCTGGTTACACTGTAAAGATATCTAATTTCTACCTTAGGCAATTCTGTGAAACGTACTCACAACAGAAAGGTTGTTAATTTATTTATATATAGTGATATCTGGTGATTCTTTTGACCTGAAACTTCTAACAGCATATATGTCTGTATTTACTTTTGAGTTTACTGTTTACCAGATATTTACATTAAATATCTATGATTAATTAAATGCAGGATTAATTAAATGCAGAATTAATACATGCAGACTTATACGCAAAATCATACAAAATTCTGACAATTATACATTACATGAAACAAGAAAACTTCAACTCTCATAGCAACTATCAAAAACCCAATTTGGAAAGTAAAGAATAAAAATAAAAAAAATTTAAAAAAATTAAAAAAATTGCCATCACACAAGTGTCTGTACAACTGTGTTCCTTCTTAACACAGGGCACATGTAACCAAAGAAGCACACGAGCCCTGAGGGCAAATAGAGGTCCCGTCATGTTATAAATATTATGTATTATTACTTGATGCTGCTATGGTAACATACTCGACATATTGCTCAACTGACAACAAAGACAGGGTTAGGCTAAACAAGGCCTGCTCCAACAGTAAGCAGTTCCCAGCCAAGAATTCTTTCAGTTAAAGAAAATGCAAAGTTTGTAATACTTTATATCAAAGCACATCTTTTCTTTCCCTTTTTTGTGTAAGGGAAGGGATGTGAGAAGGCTTAGCCTTTCAACTGCAAGGATGACAGCACATACTTGTTCTTTGCCATGTGATATTTTCTTTCCAAAACATAATATTTTCAATCTTTCTTTTTGTGTCTGTCTCTCTGTGTGTGTGTGTGTGTGTGTATGTGTGTGCGCGCGCGTGTGTGTGGAGGGACGTGGTGGGCTCATTCTGCCAAATATACAACTAACTATAATATACAAGTTATCTTGCCATTTTCTAAAAGATGAAATGCAGAAAGCTGCCAACACTTGAAACACCCGTTTCCTAGTAACAGACAGTGGCAAATGTTAGAGATGAACCAAAACTTTCTTGGCTTTCTTGGATGAGCCTGACATCAGGCTAGAGGAGACTACTATTTCAAGGTGTTACACTTTCTCTTCACACTTCACTCTGCAGGTGCTCTGCTCTTTTTTTTGACAGATATGATCTTGTTATCACACTTCTGCTGATCTAGGGATGTCAGTAGGCCTCCAAAATATGATCTTCAGGTGGATAATGTGACTGTTCACACTAAGTCAACTAAAACCCAAGTTGAGGCAAGCGCAGGCACTTTTTTTATTATGTTTAATATTATTATTAATATTATTAAATGAAAAGATTAATTACTCATGCAAAAGATGAATCCATTTGTACAAAAGGTTTTCAGGAGCCTAATGCACACCCAAACAGTGAAAGCCCTAGTTAACTTATCCTAACTGCATGCTGACATTTTGGACTAATTTTCACACAGACACTGTCTGAACATCTTCTTAGCTGAAGGGTGAGGAAACATTCCATCATCACCCATATGAGGTTTAAGAGCCACGAAAAAGGCTACCTATATTTTGAGGTCAACATGAAAACTTGCTGAAATAGCAAGTTTTCACAAAATCAAATATGTTCCATCTTTACTTATGTTTATCCTATATATTGTATCTTTCATAAAGTGTATCAGATCCAACTTGTTCATAACAGGCTCGCAGTGTAGCTGCATTGAGATGAAATACAAGAAACGATTTCTTCAAAAGAACTAAGAATGACAGTAACAGGTGAGAAAAACATTTTAGCTATTATACCACAACTCACTATATGTAACCTATATACTAGTAGAGAAAACACATGGTTAGACACACGTGCTGTCCATGCTGATTAATTAAAGAGCAAAGAGACCAGCACCAGACTCTTTAATGGGAGCATAATTAAGTCACATTCCCACAGCATTTGGGTCAAAATTTTTAACAAGATCATATAATGGCCTTTCCACACTAATTAATTTAAATGGTTTTCTCTTCAGGGTCCATTAATGTGCAAATTGAATCTAACCACTTACACTTTCATATTTTCCAAACACAACCAAAGACAAGCACTCCTTAAACTGACACTTTTTCTTTTTTAACTTGCACCTGTTCAATAGACAAGAATCCTTTACTTTAACCAAAACACTTTCATCCAAACCACTGGAATGAATAGGGTTTTTTGGAAATAAAGCCACATAAAAGAAAAAGACATTAAACACAAGTCTGGTTTAAGGTTATGTGCCAGTGTTTTTGTGCTATTTGTTTCTACTTTCAGACCTTTGAAAATGTTAATCATGTCTCGGTGACAGCCAACAATCACACTTATAGGTGACACAGTACAGATAGTGTCACTTGGTGCAGAATAGACAGATTTTTCTACATTAAAATATTTTTTGGTAATAACCGACATTTAAACTCAGGCCATGCATCACTAAGTTAAAACGAATGAAGTGAAGAAGTTCAAATGCCTGGAGAAGAAAGGTCTCAACTAATTGACATCAAATTTAGTTTTAAGCATGAGCCTATTGCATATTCTTTTTCTTTATTGGGCATCACATTGATATTTAACTTTTTTTATGATGTGCTGCATCAGCATTAAAAAAAGGCTTAATGTTTATATGCCACAGTGGTCTTCAATTATAGTAACCTTGTTTTTTCTCCTCACTGCCTTGGTGGTAATCAGACCATGACCAAAAATAACTACCACATCCTCATGGCTTTCCTGTTTTTGTGCACTCTTAATTCTTTTGCAAACATTCGCAATCTTGCACTTTGATTTTGTTGAAAAAAAAAAATTAACATTTTTACCATCGATTTGTCTCATTTATCTTCTATCTGCTAATTCAATTTTTTTTATTTGAATGTAAACTGTTGTTGCAATGAAATTTGACAAAATGGAGAAAATTCAAATTTTCCCCACTTGCCAAATTGGTTACATTAAAATTTGAAAATTTTGTTAAAAATAACTTTTGACCTTGATGAAGTACAGAGAGAGTCACAGTCAAGGGCACTCCTCATCAGTTCTACCTGTCTTTAAGCATCTGCACGCTTACTTCACATATATCAGGAATTCAAAACGCCTTTTTACATAAAATGGTGTAACCTTGAGCCTGCGTGAATGAAAAGACACCTATTCATTTTGCTATTTTTGTATGTTAACAAGCCTAGGTTGTACTTACCCAGGCAATTGATGGGTGTTAAATGCTCAGCCAAGTAGCAAGAGCAGGCATCAGCTGCACGCTGCATCTTCAACATGGTAGCTGTCTTGTACACAGACTTCACCAAGTCCCCGGCAACTTCCAACCTGAAAAATTTGTGATTTTATAAAATAAATGAGCAAAGTTTAAATTTGATCTAATCTTTCTGAAAATGGCCAAACACATTTATTTATTTTTTTTACTTCTAGCACTTCTAACAATTGGTTGAAAGACTTTTTAGGGGCACATATTTAAAATCTTTTTTTGGCAAAAATACAAAATTACTCCAGAATAAGTAAGAAGATAGGAAATCAATCCAAAACAAACCATTCTTTTGTAATAGTCAAACTGGTAATAGTCCACAGTGAATGAAGGATTTTTTCTCTCCCTCACCTTGCTGTATAAGCATATGTGACCAGATACTCAAACACTTCGTAATCAAGGCCCTGTAACTTGCAATGCGTCAAATGATTTCCCTCCTCCTGTTGAAAAAGATCAAACAGGTACTGGCTCGCACATGCGAGCACGGCGCGATGGGCAGGTATCTCATGGCCTTCAACCTCGAGAATCACGTCACAGAACTGAGCATTTTTCCGCAGAATGTTGAGATCGTTGAGAATGGTCTGCTTCTGTTGGATGTCGTCAAAGATCATCACATCTTGCTCCATAATTTCCCCGTCTTCTTCCATGGTGGCGGAAAATTGGGCACTGAAATGTAGAACAGAGGTAGCGTTCAGCGAAATAAACCTTCACTCTGCTGTCAACTCTTTATAAAACTGCTTGGTATGGGGTTCACAGTAATTGATATCCAGTGGTCTCACAGCATTATCATATTACAGGTGTGCGAATACCTGGATTTGGCTCTCAATATCAGTTTTTACTTTTAATGATGTCCAATTTGCAGAATAATAGGGCATTACACAACCAGTGACGTCCTCTCCAAAATAATTGATCCCTGAGATCACTGTAAGGTTCCATTTATAGCAATAAAATTTATTTCTTTTCATTCATTTACTTAATGTCAGCCTATCAGTTGCACGAAACCAGTATCAGTTTTTCAGATTTAATGATGTCAAATTTGCAGAAATGTTGTACTTCAGGAAATAATTGCTGGCTGAGATCACTACTAGATGCCATGTTTAGGAACAAGAAATTTTCTTTTTATTCACTTCATAGCTTTTACCCTATCAATTGCTTTCAGGTACACAAAACATACCTTAGATCTATGACATTTCTTTCATTTGAATAATGCAAATACAGACAGTAAAATCTACTGGTTCTTACACATGACACAGTCAAACCAAACCAGTGCTGCCGAAAAAATAGCAGCATTTAAATATACAGCACCTAATACTTCCTCATGAAAGATGCAAAGCTGCCTTTTAAAACAAACTATCTATTCTTCACTTCATTCCCTAATCATTTCCCAAAGGACAGAGCTTTCACAGAGGGGAAAAAATGTGCGTCACAATATTGTATTATTCATAATTGCTGACTTGTATTTGATCCTTTTCCTTATTCATGTCAGTGAAAAGAAAAATCCACGGGATAAAAACCCTTTTTTGTTTTTCTTGATTTGATAGGGGGATTTAAAGATTTCTCCATTTTTTTATATCAGTGATAAGAAGATTAAAGGGAACGAAAATCAGTTTTATTCATTTTTTGTTTTGATACGAGTCTTTAAAGATTTCTTTTTTCCTAATCTATCCCAGTGATGAGAAGATTTTAGGGAATAAAAACTCAGTTTTATTCATTTTTTGAATTGATCCAGGGCTTTACAGATTGCCTCTTTTCCAAATCTACATTTATATCTGTGATAAGAAATATGTGCATGGAATAAAGTTTTTTTTCCATTTCCTGATCTGATGCGGGGCTTTTCAGATTTTCTCTTTTCTTAATGTGTGTTAGAAATGAAGGGATTTAAAGGAATAAAAACTCAGTTTAGTTCATTTCCTGGTGTCACACTGGGCTTAACAAATTTCTAAGAAACCTGGACTATATCCTTTGGTTAAACAATTCAAAATCACATCTCAGCTTAGGAACTGTCCAAGAAAAGTCTGTTATGAGAAAGTTTGCCAATATTGTGAGGCTACACTTGAAGATACTGGACTGGATGCTTTTTTTTATTTTTTATTTTTTTTGTATCAAAATGAACCAAGATTTGCTGAAAACATTCAAACTACATTTATACTATACTGATTCCGAGAATATTAATCCAGGAATGCATTTAGAGACAGTGCTTTATGAGAATTAACAAATCTTCACGAGGTGAAACAAACACTGATCACTATTAGAAAGGGCAATCAAAACCTGTTGTGAAGTTTGACGCCAATAATTTGACCTCTTAAATCCCATATACCTGTAAAACCTGTTATGACATGAACATCTTCAAGACATAAGCTGACAGAATTGCAGAATAAGATAACTGCCATTCAAAAAGAAAATATTGCCAACTACTTGAAACGAAATGTTTTCAATCCTATCCATCCACTCAGGAATACACATTTGTACACTGGTTATCAGAACACAATTCAAAGCATTTGGCACAAAGTTAATAATGGCTACCATCAGCAAGGGAAAGATGAATAAATCATGGCCTTGATTGCAACATCCTTTGCTCTCTATATCTGTTCTCCTGTGTTTTTCTTAACAAAACTTGAAATCAACCGAGTTCTCATGACTGAGATATTAAAAAATATAAAAAACAGAAAATGGATACTGTCATGTATTTGAATTATATTGATGATATAAATTCCTAGCCTGTATTAATCTAACTCTATGGGTACTCCAGTACTGAACCAACCAGCATAGTGGTAAATATTCATACTAGTAACTTAGTTTGTGCTGGACTGATCCTATATAATTCAATTTTTTGTGCATAGAAGAGGTAACTTCATTTGGCTATAAACGTCAGGGAATAAAATCACCTCTGCAATATTTATTCATAACCTTGGCTATAAATATTCACATGGCAGTAAAACATTTTGCCACTCTGGCCTCAGTGAATGATATCAACCATGAACTGGCTTTATTTTTCTGATCAACAATTACTGGGCTCTTCAATGACCTCAAAATTCACCATGTTTTTGTTTGTCTTATGAGACGAAAAGCTGATCAATAACTTTGTGGTTACATGATTCACGGGTCACTCCAGGTCTTCTGTCATTGGAGATAGAAGGTTGTTGACCCAGTATTATAGTAAAATATTGGTGAATGTTTTGATAATTCAAAAGTCATGTCCAAAGCCAGACAATCCAAGGTGATGAAAGCTCCTCTGATATCCTTGAATGACCAGGTTGTAGGGTTGCCCCTTGATGTCTTCTGGACCAAACCTGATCCTTTTTAGGTAGAGGGGGAACATGTTATTTTTCATCATATTTCATCACTGTAACGTGATAATTAAATATCAAAGAAGATGGAAACAAATAGTTAAAAGTCAACACACACTTTCCTGTTTACCGATTGATACTAATTCCGGTCAATGAATAATAACAATTTACCAACCATGTGAAAGCAAAAACAAAACTGAAATCAATATCTGGTGACACTGGCCAAAAAACTTCCATATTCCTTAAACCCCAGGCCTCTGGATCAAAATCATACCTGTATTGGCTTTTTCTTTTTTTCGATTTCACTTATAATGCACCATTTCTTCCAGCAATCCGATGTTGAAAAAGTCAGGTTAAAATAAATTCTGACCACAACTTTGCAACAATGACACCAATATAATGCCTAAGTTCAATTATAAATTATAAACAGTAACAAGCAATGAATGATGTCTGTATGATTCAATTCTGATCTTATCATACAATGTTGACCCAAAATGGGACTTTGAACCAGAACTGATTACACTTTTGTTGATCAATTGCAACAACAAACAAGGACAGCTACATATAGCTGGAAATTTCTGTAACAATTTTCTCAATATTTTTTCAGGCCCGTACTCTGAATAAAAATTCTGGTCACACAAACACTCTTCACAAAATTCCTCCAAAGTGGGTCATCTTTAATTCATTTTTCAGTGAATTAACCTTACAAATTTTATCAAAACAGATCTTAAATCCCTGTTGTATGTTTTCCGTATAAAAAAAGAAATTACTGACAGAGTTGGCAGCAATATCAATCGTTCTTAACTAAATAAATGATAATTCAATGGAAAGAAGCCAAATATCTCTTACAGTTCATATGAAAATATATTCTATATTTTATTAGCCACTGGTAAATACTTCCCATAGAAACGTGAGCCCTGCACGTTTTCCAAGATCATGTTTCAGTAAGGTAAGCATTAAAATGTTTTCAGCAAGGTCATGAATACTAGAGTCAACATGTACATTCTACAACTGATTAAACACTTCCAAACTGGAAAGAAACACAAATGCCCATCAAACATATTTATTGCAATATGCAATATCCACTTGAGGTAGTTAATGTTAATAATTAACTGGTCTAAATATAAAACACATTATAGCACCTATGATTTCCTGGACCTAGAGTGGCTGCTCAGAGTGCACCAGCACAAGTTTGTCTTTAGCAGCACCATATAGGGGAGGATAAAAGGGTTATCTGTACGTGTTCATTGGCCCTCATGTTTTAGTAACCTACACTTGTCTGTACTGTGGGATTAACTATTGATATTTTACTTAGTCATAATTTTTTATGTGTATAGGATTATAAACCACAGAGACCATATTTGAATTTTACAACTGTCAGATTATATGTTGAAATATTATATATTTCAGTTAGCAACAAGTTGCAATTTTATTCATTTTATTGAAATTTGTAATTATAAATTTGGGTAATGCTGCAACTTAAACTTATTTCAATTTTAGATTTATCAGCCAACCAAGTAGTTAAAACATTTCATGTTTCTTGGTCCTTTAAAACACATTATTATCAAGGCCACCGCACCTTTGCATGGATAATTATCTTTTGCAGGCATACTTCAACCCCCAGCTTTTTATTTTCTCATGAATTAACGTCATCCTATTTGCAGAAGGATTTGCTGAATAGGGGTTGTTGCCAAGCTGAAATTTTTGTTTGCTGACAGGGGACACAAACACATTTTCTCTTTGCCGATCTTGAAGTCTGCAAACAAAATCAAGGCCACAATTACAGAGAGCGAAACCATGGTTACTGAGACAGAGAAGATGCATCCAGCTCCAACAGGTCCAAAGACTGCAGTATTCCAAATCAGAACAAAATCTGCAGGATATAAATGCGAGTATAATGTATTGATTGATTGATACCCTTGACGTCAACTGAAAGTAGTTACCTCGGCGAAATGACCAATCAATAGCTTAGTTTCCCAGCCCTGTAAGTGTGACTTTAACCCCCTTACTGCAGAGCTACAGGTTGCCCCTACCATTAGGAATGTGAATGCAGCAGACAAATATCCTCACTAAAAATGCCTTCCATCACAACAGACTTATATACGGGTAATTTTGTGGTTCTTAAAAGATTTTACTCCACTCATCCATTTATGCAATGAATCATGTTTTAAATCTTGAACAGTGTCATTTTGTTCTTGACTGGCTGTCAACATTGAGAAACAAGACAAGATTTGGACTTTTTTATTAAGGAAATATTTGCAAAGAATGATATCACCCATGCATGTTTGGGGGGGGGGGGGGGGGGGGGGAGAGGGAGAAAAAAAAATTTTTTTTTCCTTTTGAGACCATGGGAAAGGAAAAAAAGCAACACCCCCAAAACATATATGNAAAATATATTCTATATTTTATTAGCCACTGGTAAATACTTCCCATGGAAACGTGAGCCCTGCACGTTTTCCAAGATCATGTTTCAGTAAGGTAAGCATTAAAATGTTTTCAGCAAGGTCATGAATACTAGAGTCAACATGTACATTCTACAACTGATTAAACACTTCCAAACTGGAAAGAAACACAAATGCCAATCAAACATATTTATTGCAATATGCAATATACACTTGAGGTAGTTAATGTTAATAATTAACTGGTCTAAATATAAAACACATTATAGCACCTATGATTTCCTGGACCTAGAGTGGCTGCTCAGAGTGCACAAGCACAAGTTCTTCTTTACCAGCACCATATAGGGGAGGATAAAAGGGTTATCTGTACGTGTTCATTGGCCCTCATGTTTTAGTAACCTACACTTGTCTGTACTGTGGGATTAACTATTGATATTTTACTTAGTCATAATTTTTTATGTGTATAGGATTATAAACCACAGAGACCATATTTGAATTTTACAACTGTCAGATTATATGTTGAAATATTATATATTTCAGTTAGCAACAAGTTGCAATTTTATTCATTTTATTGAAATTTGTAATTATAAATTTGGGTAATGCTGCAACTTAAACTTATTTCAATTTTAGATTTATCAGCCAACCAAGTAGTTAAAACATTTCATGTTTCTTGGTCCTTTAAAACACATTATTATCAAGGCCACAGCACCTTTGCATGGATAATTATCTTTTGCAGGCATACTTCAACCCCCAGCTTTTTATTTTCTCATGAATTAACGTCATCCTATTTGCAGAAGAATTTGCTGAATAGGGGTTGTTGCCATGCTGAAATTTTTGTTTGCTGACAGGGGACACAAACACATTTTCTCTTTGCTGATCTTGAAGTCTGCAAACAAAATCAAGGCCACAATTACAGAGAGTGAAACCATGGTTACTGAGACAGACAAGATGCATCCAGCTCCAACTGGCCCAAAGACTGCACTATTCCAAATCAGAACAAAATCTGCAGGATATAAATGCGAGTATAATGTATTGATTGATTGATACCCTTGACGTCAACTGAAAGTAGTTACCTCGGTGAAACGACCAATCAATAGCTTAGTTTCCCAGCCCTGTAAGTGTGACTTTAACCCCCTTACTGCAGAGCTACAGGTTGCCGCTACCATTAGGAATGTGAATGCAGCAGACAAATATCCTCACTATAAAATGCTTTCCATCACAACAGACTTATACGGGTAATTTTGTGGTTCTTAAAAGATTTTACTCCACTCATCCATTTATGCAATGAATTATGTTTTAAATCTAGAACAGTGTCATTTTGTTCTTGACTTGCTATCAACATTGAGAAACAAGACAAGATTTGGACTTTTTTATTAGGGAAATATTTGCAAAGAATGATATCACCCACGCATGTTGGGGGGGGGGGGGGGTTGGAGAGAGAGAGAGAGAGAGAGCACATTCTTCTTCCTTTGAGACCATGGAAAGGACAATAGCAACATCCACCAAACATATATGTCAGTTTAAAAAGGAAACCGAGTTGGAGCTGCTAACCAAATCAGCTGCCTGCACACCTTGCTTATTTGCCATTTTGTAACTTACATATGTTCCCTGCAGGGCAGGCAATATCAATGATCAGGAGAGCAAAAGGTATGGTGGTACTTAGCTGCTTCTTTACGTTAAAAACCAGTAACATTTTCCATGTCAAGACCCCATAGCTTCTCTATAGTAAGAACCATTCAAATACTGGTATTTTATATCTGGGGTACCTAGCACTAACACTTGCCAACTTAGCTAAATGCCAAAACTGCCTTAAATTGGCTAAAGAAAAAGAGCTTGATTTGACTTGTTTTAGTCAAATTATAACCAATTTGATAACAAATTGACAAAAAGCAGAAATTTGGCTAATATTATACATATCATAATATTTCAGTGCTTTAAAATTGGGGAAAAGTATTTAAGTACAAATACATTCGGAATGTTCTTGCGTGGCATTATTTAAAATTTTCGATTCAATGTTTGGTCTTTAAAAATAATTTGTTTTATTCCTTCAAGACCACAAGATGGTATCAATCTACAAGTCTATTAATAGTTTGATTAAGCAAAAACCTGCTGAGTTACAGCTTGTATAATACCACATCGTGTTAAGTATGATCCCTTGAGAGAATGGACGGAAAGGATTGAAGCCGAAAAAGGAAAAAAAAAAAAAAACTACGCAATGAATCAAGGTTCCTAACCCAGACTGTCAGACGCTCTGGAAAATTCCACCGATTTCCCGCTCTTCCTACAAGGATGCATTATTACAAAGCCCATTCTAATTGCCTAGGCTATATATAAATGCTTCAGTCATAGTGGATGTGATCGGGTCTGCCAATAGCTGGTCAATGGCCACAATAGGATTATTTACACACAGTTATTAGTTTTGGCAATACCCAGCACAAAGGCACAACCAAGGGTGAAGGGTTGTTTTTTCTTCCTTGCAGCTGATTTGCCGCACCCATTTACCCTTTTTATTTTGATATTGAAATGCCCTTACAATGTCCTTTCGCACATCTGCAGTCTCCTTGCATGTCACGGTTCCTCCTTGTGGTTCATTTAACCATAGGTCTACTAACCTAAGTATTCTTTATCATTGATCCCTTCTCTGCATACATAGGCTAAATGATTAAGCTACAAATACATTTTCAGTATAAACCTGGGATCCGTCCCGTAAAAACTGATTTTAGGTTGTTCCAGACAGCTCTGTATTTTCTGAATCACTACAGCCGAATTTTAAATTAAACCAACAAATGTCAAAACAAATGACTTGGCAATATAATGATATGGCATTATTGATTTCATGAAGCAACATCAATGCACTTTTGCAATCAGAAAATACCTGAATAATTGTACAGCATATTACGTGCCAGCGAACAAGGAAAAAGATCGATAAAATTACTGCTTAGTAATCATCCAGTGCTCTATACCTACTAGTAAGGAACCCATGTAGGCAGAACAATAGGAGTATGAGCATACAGCTGAAAACCTTATATATATTTACATATATATAGATATCTATAACAAGCTCAAGCACTGAACAAAACACAGAAGATTGCATAACTTTGACACTTTGGGACTGAGAATTTTGTTCCAATTTTGGATAAGGTTGCTTTTAACCTAAAACTAACCAAAAATTAATTGGCAAAACTAAAATTTAGAACAACATCAATGACAAATTTATCAACAAATAAATAAATAAATAAATAAATAAATAAATAAATAAATGATTGAAAAAGGTGGCTATATGTGAACATCATATTAATTTACCTTGGTTATTCACGGAGAGGTAGTGATTTGTTTAGTGTTGACTGGGAAAACCCACACTTATCAAGGTGCAGGCAAGTAGCACCAGTTTCTCCTACACTGATGGCTGAAAAACTCCTACGGCCATCCAACTGGAAATAAAAATATTTTCTCTGTTAATCTGTCTGCCGTGACATTTGTTTGGCAAAGCCCACTTAAATTTGGAGTTGATATGTGACTTGTAACAAGGGTGATTTTATGATTTTTTAACCACTGTATTAGTACTTAACTGTTTGCCTGCATTTTAATAAAGATAAAAAAAGTTGAATAATGAAATTTGTCAATAATGTAGTACAGCCAATTTGGGTAACATTGTTCCAATTGAGATAATTTTGTTGACTGTTCATGAGATAATAAAAGCCAATTTTAAAGATGAGCTTTGCAAACAAAAAAATTATTCAGATGATCTTAAGTAGCTCCTTAATAATGTCATATTACTTAAAATGTGAAATCTACTGGATATAATAGTTGTAGTCACGATGTGATAAACTAATCAAAGCAGTGTGAGTTACAGTATGCAAGCATGTATTTGATATGTAATAGTTTAATTAATTGTAATAATAAAATTTTATTATTGAATTCAAAATAAAATGGAAAAGTTATGCGTAGGGTTGCCAAATTTTAAAAGATAAACTGTTACAAATGGCTCTTCTTTTGCAAACAGTTGCTAATATACCAAAATGATAATTCCTTTTCGACAGTAATTTTTAAGAGTTCAAAGCCAAATATCCGCCACTAAAAAGTGTAAAATTGTAAAATTAATTACTTCAAAGTGTCGAAAAATTATTAATTCAAATGTTGAAAACTACACAAACCTTTAAATTTAAATTGACTGGATACTTCACAAACTGAGACTTTTGAATTTTTCAATGCAAATATTTATAATAGATCTATTGCTGAAGATTTCAAGTATTATATTTAATGATAGTAAGGCAACCCTACTCCAGGCTAGTGAATGTAGGCCTGCTTGAAGCATACCAAACTTCTATAAGAGAAAGAACCCGAGATGAGCTCTGCTAGAGAGTCAGGGTCAACTGTTCCCGGAAGATTTCTGCAAGAAATAAACATGGCAGAACAACTGGCTCCAATTATGGAACCACTCCTACCTGGCTGCTGGTAAACTGTGGCTTTCAACAACGAAAAGAAAAATATATAAATAAACTACTGGTATATAGGATATCTACCTCCCCCCTCTCCCAATGAAAAAACGGGGAAAAAAGTCCAAAAAGTTCACATTAGACAAAAAAGTGAATCATAATAAATTCTGAACACGACTCTCTGTTATTTTTATGCAGAAAAATCTGCTGGTTTTAAAAGATCTGGTACACCAGACAATTTTGAGAGAAAAAAAGCAATACAACTTTACCAGAACAAGGTGTGCATTTACCCAATGAAGTTCAAAAGAGCAATTGTACCTTGATGTAAATGATAATTGTCATTGAGATACTGAGGTAATTCAACACAGAAGCCACAGTATACACCGCAGTAGAAGTGGTTTTACAATTCATTCAGATACACAAAAAAAATTCACACAAAAACCTTTATAGAGATAAATATATTAAAAACAATAAACCAATACATAATGTAACAATAATATGATATAATTGATCACCCTGATTGCATTTTTATACAAAATTATTGAAACCAAAATGCGCGTTAAGAAACGTAGTTATCTACTAGTAAATAAATTTGAAGCGACTTTGTGGAGGTGTGCAGCACAAAAAAGGGTGATATCAGTTCATGTTGCTTAAAGACATACTGTAAATATTATTCACGATATCATGAAACGTATCAAAATAGAAACACTTCGAGGTGTTCACCAGATTAATTTGACGTCTGTCCTATCTTTATCTATTTCAGACCAGATTACAGAAAGCCAAAACAAGTTGTTGATGTCAAAGGAGCAGAGACAACATAACAGACATGACCTGTGTATTGAGTCAATGACTGCATATATATACATGTATTATATACTAGGAAAACCTTTCTATCCTCTCTCCTAACAATTCACTCATGCAATGAGTGCATAACATGCATACCAAATGACAAAGAGGTTCATGTTGATGGAAAAAATGCAAATTTGACAGCGAGGTGGTAATATTTCTATATTTTTGCAATAAAAGGTTTACTGTATTTACAATTAACATAATAGTATGGGTTAATTTAAGGGGGAGGTTGAGAATATTAAAACAGAAGCTATTATTAAACAGGGCCTTTGATTTCAGCAGGTGGTCACTGTGATGTGAAATATGACATGCTGCTGAAACCACAAACCTCAACACTTATGACCAACATAATGTACATATATACTCCCTATGGACTCACTTAAATGGTATTTTCAAATTTGGAGAATATGTAATTAAAAACAAGAAACCTTTTAAAGATTTTTAAAATGAATCATTACATAATGAAGAACGTATGTCTAAAACCACCAATAATACTACAGGCCAGAATCAATTTAACTTTTTTTAAAATAAGTACTCTATTTATAAAAAGACCGATAAGTAAGCCAAGCCTTGACTCAGTTTAGCAATAAAAGATCACCAAGTCAAGATTTTCCAGGTAGCTGGCTAATATATACCTATTTTGTTGGGGGTGTAGACCTGGAAAGGAGCCAACGTCTGGCCTTCTCTCAGTGTTCACCTGCCCTTCCACCTGCCAGGTGCTGTTTTCTTAGACTAAGAAAAATGTTAGGGAGTGGAGGCATGGCAAGTGCTTGTTTGGGGATCACATTTCAGGGCATATAGTTAATAAAGTTAAAACATTTAGATAGCTGAATAATAAAAACCAATGAGCTACTGTAATCACATCATCAAGTCAAATTTATCCAATAAAATATGAATTTTTTTCAAAATGTTCATCACAAATCAAGCTAGAAGATACTTCCAAGTGACATTTCCATTTTTTCCAATTTGACATTACTGGAGTACTATATCTGACATGTGCAAATGATTGATTGAACCTACACAATTTCACAATTATCTAAGGGAGATCTTGTCTCCCTCCCCCTTTCTTTCAAAGAATGAACTCTATACCAGGTAGACTGATGAACATCCATTTATACAGGTAGATTATAAATAGCTAGGTTTAACTTTTAAAACTCTGGATAAAAGTTATAAAAGTAAATTGAAGCTTTTTCCTGCTATGTAAAGCTTAGCTGCCTGAGTTAGGAATTTACAAGATTGGCAGTACAGCAGAAAGCTCCTAATACTTCTTTAACTTTCATCACGTTTTCACAGTGCAGCCTGGTTATCATCTGGAATGCTATTACCTTTATAGATCTTAAGTCCGCCCTGAAGCTTCAAGACAACTTGAATCACTATCATGAATGCCTAGAACAAGTCGTTCCTATTTAGCAGCATAGTTATATCAATTTTATATGAAGCACGGGGAGTGAAAATATGAGGCTTCCATTTGGTCAGGGGATTAATTGCTCGTGTACAACAGTTCCTAGACTCAATACACAGGTGCTAATAAAACCATATAATGAAATCAAAGCTCCTCTGCTATCTAAAGGCATACAGAGTGACGCAAATGGAAAATGTTTACAAATAAGGGAAAACCCCTCTAGGCAAAGCCTTCCTACTAGTATAGTAATTGAAATAGAACTTTTTTTTATCATCATTTGTGCCAAAGATAAACCATGAAAAAAAATTTTAAAGTAATTTTGGAGAGGAGGGAGCATACAGGCAAACACGGATATGAAATTTGATGTTACCTACTGTTAAAAATGCAGAGAAATCAATCTCGGTAAATCACCCCTATCATTAATCATTAGTGTTTTTCCTCCATAAAGGTAAAATTTCCCATATGTATTAATAGAATTTTTCACTAAATCCAATTCCAATCAATGAAAAGGGGATTCATTATATTTTAATGCACTGACATTCAAGGCTATGATGTTTAGCAATACACTTGTCCATAATTACACTCGAAACTCTATTTCACTTTCAGTAATTCTGCGATCAGCTGATTTTACTTTTAAAAAATACACCCAAATCCGAATGCAAAAATTAGCCGACACCCCCACAAGAGTCTGTGAATAGTCATCCAAACAAACTTTACAGCATACTCATTGCAAACATTAATTTAAAATCAACATACAGACTGCTAAGAAAGACGTTTATAGTCAAACATTACGAAGTTCACCGTCGCGCAGTGACATTGCGGTTGACCCCTGATTCATTCACCGAACAACGAAGTGGTCTCACAATGAACAAAAGCTACAAAATATTAATATACCGCTAAAAACAACCTTAAATGGTAGATCAAATATTTTCACCCTCATCTAAATTGTAAATTTTTACCTGTTTAAGTTGTCTCAATGAGAACTTGATTTTCATCTCTGGAGCTTCTGACTACACGTTGTTTACGACAGTGGTCGAGCGGGAACTGATGACGACACACATCTATTTAAGATTATGACGGCCGGAACAAAATTATGATATTCAGATGTTCTTCATAAATAATATGTATCCAATATGGCCAAGAATATATAATTTCATGCATGAAAAACATTTTTTGATATTCACTATGTGTTTTGTATTCTTATCAATTTGATGTAACATTTTCTATGCTGATTTGAAATATTGCCCTCAATCTTGGTTTTCTATGTAACCCGAGTCAACACGTGCGTCGCTCTTGCGTGACACTTTCGTACGTTTTTACAGTTTATATTCTCAATAATTACTTGTTCAGTGGGTCATACGCAATTTATTGCATTTNAAAAAAAAAAAAAATCTACGCAATGAATCAAGGTTCCTAACCCAGACTGTCAGACGCTCTGGAAAATTCCACCGATTTCCCGCTCTTCCTACAAGGATGCATTATTACAAAGCCCATTCTAATTGCCTAGGCTATATATAAATGCTTCAGTCATAGTGGATGTGATCGGGTCTGCCAATAGCTGGTCAATGGCCACAATAGGATTATTTACACACAGTTATTAGTTTTGGCAATACCCAGCACAAAGGCACAACCAAGGGTGAAGGGTTGTTTTTTCTTCCTTGCAGCTGATTTGCCGCACCCATTTACCCTTTTTATTTTGATATTGAAATGCCCTTACAATGTCCTTTCGCACATCTGCAGTCTCCTTGCATGTCACGGTTCCTCCTTGTGGTTCATTTAACCATAGGTCTACTAACCTAAGTATTCTTTATCATTGATCCCTTCTCCGTATACATAGGCTACATGATTAAGCTACAAATACATTTTCAGTATAAACCTGGGATTTGTCCCGTAAAAACTGATTTTAGGTTGTTCCAGACAGCTCTGTATTTTCTGAATCACTACAGCCGAATTTTAAATTAAACCAACAAATGTCAAAACAAATGACTTGGCAATATAATGATATGGCATTATTGATTTCATGAAGCAACATCAATGCACTTTTGCAATCAGAAAATACCTGAATAATTGTACAGCATATTACGTGCCAGCGAACAAGGAAAAAGATCGATAAAATTACTGCTTAGTAATCATCCAGTGCTCTATACCTACTAGTAAGGAACCCATGTAGGCCGAACAATAGGAGTGTGAGCATACAGCTGAAAACCTTATATATATTTACATATATATAGATATCTATAACAAGCTCAAGCACTGAACAAAACACAGAAGATTGCATAACTTTGACACTTTGGGACTGAGAATTTTGTTCCAATTTTGGATAAGGTTGCTTTTAACCTAAAACTAACCAAAAATTAATTGGCAAAACTAAAATTTAGAACAACATCAATGACAAATTTATCAACAAATAAATAAATAAATAAATAAATAAATAAATAAATAAATGATTGAAAAAGGTGGCTATATGTGAACATCATATTAATTTACCTTGGTTATTCACGGAGAGGTAGTGATTTGTTTAGTGTTGACTGGGAAAACCCACACTTATCAAGGTGCAGGCAAGTAGCACCAGTTTCTCCTACACTGATGGCTGAAAAACTCCTACGGCCATCCAACTGGAAATAAAAATATTTTCTCTGTTAATCTGTCTGCCGTGACATTTGTTTGGCAAAGCCCACTTAAAGTTGGAGTTGATATGTGACTTGTAACAAGGGTTTTATGATTTTTTAACCACTGTACTTACTAGTAAATGTTTGTCTGCATTTAAATAAAGATAAAAAAATGTTGAATATTGAAATTTGTCAATAATGTAGTACAGCCAATTTGGGTATCATTGTTTGATTGAGATAACTTTGTTTACTGTTCATGAGGTAATAAAAGCCAATTTTAAAAATGAGCTTTGCAAACAAAAAAATTATTTAGATGAACTTAAGTAGCTCCTTAATTATGTCATATTACTTAAAATGTGAAGTCTACAGGATATAACAGTTGTAGTCACAATGTGATAAACTAATCAAAGCAGTGTGAGTTACAGTATGCAAGCATGTATTTGATATGTAATAGTTTAATTAATAGTAATGATAAAATTTGATTATTGAATTCAAAATAAGATGGAAAAGTTATGTGTAGGGTTGCCAAATTTTAAAAGACAAAACTGTTACAAATAGCTTTTCTTTTTCAAACAGTTGCTAATATACCAAAATGATAATTCCTTTTTGACAGTAATTTTTAAGAGTCCCAAGCCTAATATCCGCCATTAAAAAGTGTAAAATTGTAAAATAAATTAATTCAAAGTGTCAAAAAAATCATTAATTCAAATGTTGAAAACTACATATACCTTTAAATTTAAATTGATTGGATACTTCACAAATTGAGACTTTTGATTTTTTCAGTGCAAATATTTATAAAAGATCTATTGCTGAAGATTTCAAGTATTATATTTAATGATAGTAAGGCAACCCTACTCCAGAACGTTGAATGTAGGCCTGCTTGAAGCATACCAAACTTCTATAAGAGAAAGAACCCGAGATGAGCTCTGCTAGAGAGTCAGGGTCAACTGTTCCCGGAAGATTTCTGCAAGAAATAAACATGGCAGAACAACTGGCTCCAATTATGGAACCACTCCTACCTGGCTGCTGGTAAACTGTGGCTTTCAACAACGAAAAGAAAAATATATAAATAAAGTATATAGGATAAAGCCCTCTCCCCTCCAACAATGAAAAAATGAAAAAAAAGTCCAAAAAGTTCACATTAGACAAAAAAGTGAATCATAATAAATTCTGAACATGTCTCCCTGTTATTTTTATGCAGAAAAATCTGCTGGTTTTAAAAGATCTGGTACACCAGACAATTTTGAGAGAAAAAAAGCAATACAACTTTGCCAGAACAAGGTGTGCATTGACGCAATGAAGTTCAAAAGAGCAATTGTACCTTGATGTAAATGATAATTGTCATTGAGATACTGAGGTAATTCAACACAGAAGCCACAGTATACACGGCAGTAGAAGTGGTTTTACAATTCATTCAGATACACAAAAAAAAATTCACACAAAAACCTTTATAGAGATAAATATATTAAAAACAATAAACCAATAATGTAACAATAATATTATATAATTGATCACCCTGATTGCATTTTTATACAAAATTATTGAAACCAAAATGCGCGTTAAGAAACGTAGTTATCTACTAGTAAATAAATTTGAAGCGACTTTGTGGAGGTGTGCAGCACAAAAAAGGGTGACATCAGTTCATGTTGCTTAAAGACATACTGTAAATATTATTCACGATATCATGAAATGTATCAAAACAGAAACACTTCGAGGTGTTCACCAGATTAATTTGACGTCTGTCCTATCTTTATCTATTTCCAACCAGATTACAGAAAGCCAAAACAAGTTGTTGATGTCAAAGGAGCAGAGACAACATAACAGACATGATCTGTGTATTGAGTCAATGACTGCATATATATTATTATACATGTATTATATACTAGGAAAACCTCTCTATCCTCTCTCCTAACAATTCACTCATGCAATGAGTGCATAACATGCATACCAAATGACAAAGAGGCTCATGTTGATGGAAAAAATGCAAATTTGACAGCGAGGTGGTAATATTTCTATATTTTTGCAATAAAAGGTTTACTGTATTTTTGACAAAATACTGGCCCTAGCTACAATTAACGTAATAGTATGGGTTTTTGAGGGGGAGGTTGAGAATATTAAAACAGAACCTATTACTAAACAGGGCCTTTGATTTCAGCAGGTGGTCACTGTGATGTGAAATATGACATGTTGCTGAAACCACAAACCTCAACACTTATGACCAACATAATGTACATATATACTCCCTATGGACTCACTTAAATGGTATTTTCAAATTTGGAGAATATGTAATTAAAAACAAGAAACCTTTTAAAGATTTTTAAATGAATCATTACATAATGAAGAACATATGTCTAAAAGCACCAATAATACTACAGGCCAGAATCAATTTAACTTTTTTAAAAATAAGTACTTTATTTATAAAAAGACCGATAAGTAAGCCAAGCCTTGACTCAGTTTAGCAATAAAAGATCACCAAGTCAAGATTTTCCAGGTAGCTGGCTAATATATACCTATTTTGTTGGGGGTGTAGACCTGGAAAGGAGCCAACGTCTAGCCTTCTCTCAGTGTTCACCTGCCGTTCCACCTGCCAGGTGCTGTTTTCTTAGACTAAGAAAAATGTTAGGGAGTGGAGGCATGGCAAGTGCTTGTTTGGGGATCACATTTCAGGGCATATAGTTAATGAAGTTAAAACATTTAGATAGCTGAATTATAAAAACCAATGAGCTACTAATGTAATCACATCATCAAGTCTAATTTATCCAATAAAATCAGATTTTTTTCAAATTTTTCATCACAAATCAAGCTTGAAGATACTTCCAAGTGACATTTCCGTTTTTTCCAATATGAAGTTCCTGAAGTACTATATCTGACATGTAAAAATGATTGATTGAACCTACACAATTTCACAGTTATCTAATGGAGATCTTGCCCCCCTCCCCCTTTCTTTCAAAGAATGTACTCTATACCAGGTAGACTGATGAACATCCATCTATACAGGTAGATTATAAATAACTAGGTTTGACTTTGAAAACTCTGGATAAAAGTTATAAAAGTAAATGGAAGCTTTCTCCTGCTATGTACAGCTTAGCTGCCTGAGTTAAGAATTTACAAGATTACCACATCAGCAGAAAGCTCCTAATACTTCTTTAACTTTCATCACGTTTTCACAGTGCAGCCAGGTTATCGTCTGGAATGTTATTAGCTTAATATATCTTAAGTCGGCCCTGAAGTTTAAAGACAACTTGAATCACTATCATGAATGGCTGGAACAAGCCGTTCCTATTAGCAGCATAGTTATACCAATTTTATATGAAGCACGGGGGAGTGAATATATATATATATATGAGGCTTCCATTTGGTCAGGAGATTAATTGCTCGTGTACAACAGTTCCTAGACTCAATACACAGGTGCTAATAAAACCATATAATGAAATCAAAGCTCCTCTGCTATCTAAAGGCATACAGAGTGACGCAAATGGAGAATGTTTACAAATAAGGAAAACCCCTCCAGGCAATGCCTTCCTATAGTAATTGAAATAGAACTTTTTTTATCATCATTTGTGCTAAAGATAAACTGTGAAAAAAATTTTAAAGTAATTTTGGAGAGGAGGGAGCATACAGGCAAACACGGATATGAAATTTGATGTTACCTACTGTTAAAAATGCAGAGAAATCAATCTCGGTAAATCACCCCTATCATTAATCATTAGTGTTTTTCCTCCATGAAGGTAAAATTTCCCATATGTATTAATAGAATTTTTCACTAAATCCAATTCCAATCAATGAAAAGGGGATTCATTATATTTTAATGCACTGACATTCAAGGCTATGATGTTTAGCAATACACTTGTCCATAATTACACTCAAAACTCTATTTCACTTTCAGTAATTCTGCGATCAGCTGATTTTACTTTTAAAAAATACACCCAAATCCGAATGCAAAAATTGGCCGACACCCCCACAAGAGTCTGTGAATAGTCATCCAAACAAACTTTACAGCATACTCATTGCAAACATTAATTTAAAATCAACATACAGACTGCTAAGAAAGACGTTTATTGTCAAACATTACGAAGTTCACCGTCGCGCAGTGACATTGCGGTTGACCCCTGATTCATTCACCGAACAACGAAGTGGTCTCACAATGAACAAAAGCTACAAAATATTAACATACCGCTAAAAACAACCTTAAATGGTAGATCAAATATTTTCACCCTCATCTAAATTGTAAATTTTTACCTGTTTAAGTTGTCTCAATGAGAACTTGATTTTCATCTCTGGAGCTTCTGACTACACGTTGTTTACGACAGTGGTCGAGCGGGAACTGATGACGACACACATCTATTTAAGATTATGACGGCCGGAACAAAATTATGATATTCAGATGTTCTTCATAAATAATATGTATCCAATATGGCCAAGAATATATAATTTCATGCATGAAGAACATTTTTTGATATTCGCTATGTGTTTTGTATTCTTATCAATTTGATGTAACATTTTCTATGCTTATTTGAAATATTGCCCTCAATCTTGGTTTTCTATGTAACCCGAGTCAACACGTGCGTCGCTCTTGCGTGACACTTTCGTACGTTTTTACAGTTTATATTCTCAATAATTACTTGTTCAGTGGGTCATACGCAATTTATTGCATTTCTTTGTGTTACAAAGTGATAATTGGAGGTGGTATATTCAACTTAGCTTTGGATTTTTGGTACTTTTGCACCCCCCCACCCCATTAACTCTGATTCGTTTTCATTGTGTACTTTAGTTATGCTTACTCTTAATTACTACTAAATTTATGCACCTGTTTTCAACGATATAGCAGGACAATTCTGCCCACCGTATATTGTTTCTGGTTGGATGATATGAATTCCCACTTATCTGTGCCAGTATGCAGAGGTTCAGTCTACCAAGGTGTCATTTTCAGCATGACTGGTGAACATATCTAGTAGGGTGGTGTAACCATGTATTAGACAGCCTATCTACCTATATCCAGATTCCAGTTTAGGTGGAAATTGTCTTGTAATCAAGCTTTGGTCATGCAATGTCTAGATTAATTTTTTTTGACGTGGGATATCAAATGCATTATCAAATTGTAGACTGACCTGTAAAGTGCATTATCCAGTATCTGTGAATTCTTGGCACTTTGTGATATGTTTCTTGATTGCAATTAACTTTTGTGTCTTCTTTTAAATGTCTTTAAAGTATTAAGAAGAATGACAACAAAATTATGGATTCAGACATGCCAAATCTCTAAGTAATTATATATAGTGTGTTCTAGGGGTGAACTTTTATATGTGCTGCTAACATGTAACCTTGTCATTTGGAAAGACGGAGATCTCGGACCTGATTATATTGTAGATTTCATGGTTGGGAAATTATGACTAATTTATACATCATTTTTATGAATAGTCCAATGTTATTAGTCTGAAGAAAGGTGTGCATTTGAAATACATTTATTGAATTAATACATCACTGAATGTCATCAAAATATTCCAAATTTAAAATTAAAAGTTGTAAAAGCAGTTTGCGCTTTGCAGATACAAATTATTAAATTTATATGCATGTAAAAACTTGTTTAACAATTTTAGAAGAATGGAGATGGTTACTCTTTCAAGAATGATAGCAGTTAATATACATCATAATTGTATAATATCATATAAACCTTCATTTTTCCAGATAGAACAAGATGGAGTTTTGTCCAGAACTGGCTGTGCTACATGGCAGTTTCATGCTGATTAAATCACAGGTAAACTTAACAGTACAAGGGGAAAGATATAAGAGTAAAATATTCCTCAAAAAGAATTTTGTTGGTACTATTGAATCAGAAGTTTTCCATTTATGATACGCCTGGCTATACTCAGTATGATTAACAAGTTGGTTTGTTTAACAGTCCCTTAATTGTCACCTGTCTTCCTGGCAACAATTAAAGATTCAAACCAGATTGTTTGAAAGGTCTGTTTCACCTGTTATGTGTCACCCAGCTTTGGGATTGTTCGAATAATATTATCACAAAAAAAATTTTAAATAGGTTCACCTTAAAGGCTTTGTTCATTACAGGGCATTGACTTGGAGACATATGAACTGCCTTGTTGTGTAGATGTCATCAGGCCAGTCATAGAAACCATAGGAGAGATCATAGAAGGTTTGGAATATCCACATGCTGCTCCTGACAAGCAGTTTTGGGCCTGGAAGCTGTGTGCAATACTTCTGGCCAGGACCTTGAGTAATAATGAAGAAAAGGCCAAGAAGCTGGATAATGAAGAGGAGGTATGCTCCAGTGGATTAAAGGGGCATGGCAGTGAAGAGGAGGGAGAGAAAGATGAGGAGGAGGAGGAGTGGAGTGATGTCCTAGAAGAATGTCTACCCAGACTCAGCATGGATGTCTACTATGAATTGGTGAAAGCATGTCACTGGGAAGCAATACTCTGTGAAGTAAGTATGGTATCTGATTTAGTAGCTCTTACACATTTTCAATGGAGATATGAAGTCTTTCAATGAAAGGTTTTATGTATGTCATATATCTTTCAGGCTACCAGAAAAGTGATCTTTTTTATTTGACTTTAAGTAAGAAGTATGTGATTGTAATTTGGCTGTCTCATTTTATCATTTCTCATTTCTATGGAAGGTAAGTGGGATGTTGCAGTGAGGCCCAATATTTTTAGGAAAAAACAAGCCTATTGTAATTTATTCTCTCTCTCTCTCTCTCTCTCTCTCTCTCTCTCTCTCTCACACACACACACACTTTTTGTCAACAAAGTTTTGAATTAAAGAGAAACATTATACTATTTTTCGTTAAAGAAAAATAGTTTCAAAAATTTACGTCCCCAGATGTAAGTCAGGTCACCTGTTTATTTTCAGATACTCTCAGAACTTAGAGAAGACATACAGATGAAGTTTATGATTGGATTTTTGTCTCACCTCTCACTCTATGAGGACAGAGATGCAGACATTCTCCATGCCATATGCAAATTTTCTGTCAAACACAATGCATTACTTGTATCAGCCAAGAAGACAATTAAATCTACAGAATCCAAGGGCAAGGCAGTTGTCAATGGCACTAGACAGCAAGAAAATTTGGTTGCTTACCACACTGAAGATATCAGTGTACCTGTGCAGCATGACTATAAATTATGTGAATGGCCATATAAACTTCCCACATTGAAAAGATTACTTAACACTTGTCAGATAATGCTAGAACATTCCCTCATGGAAGAACAAAAGAGGGAAATGCTTCTGTGTTTAATGGCAGTTGCCATGGAATCAGTACATGTTCTCAGTTCTGTCAGATCAGAAGAAGGGGGAACTCAGTCCACTGTGCATGACCTCTGGGATTCTTTGAAATCATTTCTTGGTGACATTTTAGCTTTTTTAAACCACTGCATTCAGACAGAGGGCCATTTTCAAAGCTTGTTTTACAAATTTGATCTTGACCCTCAGTCCGAGAATATAACCATCGACTGCGTTTTCATAACATTGGAGCAGTTTGAAGCATCCCTGAATTTGGCTCTGCAAACAGAGGAGTTTTCATGCATGCGAAACTGTTTGGAAACTGTGCTCAAGTCTGTGGCCCCAGTTCATGCTGATATCAGTAGAAAAATACAGAGAGGAGCTTAAGAGACGAGAGCCCACACCTGAAGAAAAATTGGCTGAAGCAGCTTTATGTGTGTACGAGCGAAAGGCTGGTTGGGAAAGTAAGCATCAGAGCTCTTGAGAGGAGTTTTAGTTTGAAAATGGGCGAGAAAAGATTCATTTGAGAGCATATAGAATGCACAGAAATATCTCGGAAGTTCTGTTATATATGTATGTATGTACATAATTGATTAAAATTGTCATTATGTTTTTAGATGAAGTTTAGATATATACTTTTCTTGTTTCAGACTGGTTGTTATGGCTACTCGATGCTAAAGAGATTACGTCAGGACTTGAAGATAGGTCAGTATGTGTGTGACCACTTACAGCATGCCTGCTACTGTTCTTGTGTGTTTTCAGAGATACTGATATTAACTACAGTAACTTCATTATTTATGGTTTATCTATTTAACATCAGTACTTTTGTTCTTGAGCAAGTTTTAAGGCTAAGTTTGGGTAATAGTATNTTTTGTCAACAAAGTTTTGAATTAAAGAGAAACATTATACTATTTTTCGTTAAAGAAAAATAGTTTCAAAAATTTACGTCCCCAGATGTAAGTCAGGTCACCTGTTTATTTTCAGATACTCTCAGAACTTAGAGAAGACATACAGATGAAGTTTATGATTGGATTTTTGTCTCACCTCTCACTCTATGAGGACAGAGATGCAGACATTCTCCATGCCATATGCAAATTTTCTGTCAAACACAATGCATTACTTGTATCAGCCAAGAAGACAATTAAATCTACAGAATCCAAGGGCAAGGCAGTTGTCAATGGCACTAGACAGCAAGAAAATTTGGTTGCTTACCACACTGAAGATATCAGTGTACCTGTGCAGCATGACTATAAATTATGTGAATGGCCATATAAACTTCCCACATTGAAAAGATTACTTAACACTTGTCAGATAATGCTAGAACATTCCCTCATGGAAGAACAAAAGAGGGAAATGCTTCTGTGTTTAATGGCAGTTGCCATGGAATCAGTACATGTTCTCAGTTCTGTCAGATCAGAAGAAGGGGGAACTCAGTCCACTGTGCATGACCTCTGGGATTCTTTGAAATCATTTCTTGGTGACATTTTAGCTTTTTTAAACCACTGCATTCAGACAGAGGGCCATTTTCAAAGCTTGTTTTACAAATTTGATCTTGACCCTCAGTCCGAGAATATAACCATCGACTGCGTTTTCATAACATTGGAGCAGTTTGAAGCATCCTTGAATTTGGCTCTGCAAACAGAGGAGTTTTCATGCATGCGAAACTGTTTGGAAACTGTGCTCAAGTCTGTGGCCCCAGTTCATGCTGATATCAGTAGAAAATACAGAGAGGAGCTTAAGAGACGAGAGCCCACACCTGAAGAAAAATTGGCTGAAGCAGCTTTATGTGTGTACGAGCGAAAGGCTGGTTGGGAAAGTAAGCATCAGAGCTCTTGAGAGGAGTTTTAGTTTGAAAATGGGCGAGAAAAGATTCATTTGAGAGCATATAGAATGCACAGAAATATCTCGGAAGTTCTGTTATATATGTATGTATGTACATAATTGATTAAAATTGTCATTATGTTTTAGATGAAGTTTAGATATATACTTTTCTTGTTTCAGACTGGTTGTTATGGCTACTCGATGCTAAAGAGATTACGTCAGGACTTGAAGATAGGTCAGTATGTGTGTGACCACTTACAGCATGCCTGCTACTGTTCTTGTGTGTTTTCAGAGATACTGATATTAACTACAGTAACTTCATTATTTATGGTTTATCTATTTAACATCAGTACTTTTGTTCTTGAGCAAGTTTTAAGGCTAAGTTTGGGTAATAGTATATACCTTGTTTTGCACAAAAGCAAACTTGGAAACTAAAAATGTAAGTTAAGTTGAAATTCTAGTGAGTATAATTTTGCAGGTGGTTGGATTGTTTGGAAGACAATGTAGTTGCCTTGGCCAAAGTTGAATATATTCCTAAACTCCTTGGTCTGCTGGGCAGTGGTCAAGAAACCAAAAAAGGGCAGGTGGCAAGCAAGCTTGAGAAGGTGGGTCCTTAATCCCCTGCTCATATTTTAGAAATATGTAGGTTTTAAATATGTACAGTTTTCTGTGACCTTTGAAGTTTAGAGCAAAGAGAGTGTGAAGAAATAATATCACTCTTTTCACCTGTCATATGTGGAGGTCCACTGGGAGGGACTAGATGTGTGTGTGCTTTGGGTTAGTAGAGTCTTAATCACTGGTGTCTTGAAGAGCAAATATAAAATTTTTGGCACAGGCTGTAAACAGAAGTCTTTTTTTAACCAATAATAACAATTTTAAATTCAGCTGGTTCTCCGTGCTTATGGGCTATTGGACATTTACAACCAGAACCAGCTCTTTCATCGGTTTCTGACCAGTCATCAGTGGCATAAAGATGACCAGTTTGATCAGACTTTAACATCCGCCTTCAACAGGCTAACTACAGCAGGAAAGCCAGGGAGACAGGTGGGTCAGTGGTTGATTTAATTGTGACCTCTATGGTTCCCTCTCACCAACTTAATTTATTCTTGCAGTATGCTTTTTTTCTTTATGTAAAAAATATTTCTTTTTCAAATATTTTTATTTTTTCAACATAACTACTAGTTTTTATGGCTTTTTTTGTCATTCTCATCTCGCTTTTGTTGCTATCTGTTTGATTATATTTTTAGGTACAGTGTGAGGTGCTGGCTCTTGCCTTGCAGTCTCCGCATGATGTAATGGAAAAGATCATCCAGTATGCAGTGGTCAATAATGGACAGACTCAGTTAATCACACAGGTCAGATAGTTGTTTTATGCACTTATATTACTTTCTAAAATATTTATTACTTGTTAAAGAATTTTTTACAAGTTTATTGGTCTGCTTGTTTGTATGTTTGTTTGCTTGTTGCTATGTTACAAGAAACTACAAGAAACTGACATTTTTTACCCCAAAAATACTGCAGTACTTCGTACTTTAACATCACTAGGTAGGTTGTGGAACAGGAGTTTTGGAAAAATCAAATTTATGAACAGTGCAGTCATATTTTGTGAAACATCTGTAGCTGATTGTTTACTGATGAACATTTGAGTATATCTTTGCATACATCATTGTAATAAAATAATTTTTTCCACAGCTATTGAAGTCAGTCCCAGTCCTTTGCCAGTACAATCCAGCCAGCCAGTCAGATCTCCCTTTACTGGAAAATGTCTTATTAACATGGCTGAATAAACCAAACATGACAGAAACTCACAGACAGAACTTGATGGCACTTTTGGTTTCAGCGATGCAGGAGGCCCCATTTTTGATATCTCCCAAGTGTTGTTTGGAGCAGTTGGTGGTACCACAGCTCTCCTTGGTGGAAATTGATCCAACTTTTGCATTGCAGGTATTATAATATTATAGCTGTTTCTTTGCTTATTAGGATGTTCTGATTAGAAATAGCTGAAACATTGACTAAATACTTTTCTTTTTGATTTGTGGATTTTCAAATATGGCATTTTTAAAAACCATATCTTGGTTTTTTTATGAAAGTTCTTGATTATAATGTTGAAAACAAATCTTATCTTTTAGGTTTTTCACAAAGTATTACAGTGCTCTCCGTCTTCCATATTGGACTCTGGTTGCTGTGACCCCCTTGCCATAGTAGTCTGCTTGTGTGGTATGATAGAACAGTGCTCCTGTTCCCTGTGGGACCCTGCTGACACAGGAAACAGGACAGTGTTGAAGCAGTGCTGTCTTGATATACTACAAGACATGGCCAATGTGCTGCAAAATCACAAGTTTGTAGGTAAGGAAACAGATTTTTTACATCCTACAGCCTAAGTTTTATTAGAGTTCACACCTTTTTACAATATGTATATATATATATATATATGCGCAAATGACCATCAGTTAGGGCTGTCTGTGTTACCAGTTGCAGTCAGTGCTATGTCAGTTACTTGTTCATGTTGCTTTTAGTAATTTAAATTATTTTAAAGCTTTAACGGTTGGGTTTGATAGCTTAAAAAAGTGTTAGAGAGTGACCTCATTAATTTATTATAAAGTTATTTTACACATTCTAGTCTGTGATGTTAAGCTGTGGCCCATGGTAAATGTCAGTATTACTGTCAGGCCAGTGAACTTTGGTTAATTTGTTCAGTTACTGGCCACTATTAAATTTCTCCTTTAGGACAGGAGATTCTTAGACACGTGTCCTGAAAGATAAGGAGGCTCAAAAATGTTTGACACAAAGTGATTTACATCTAATCTTCTCCTGTATGTTTTAGAGTTAGATGTGGAATGGTTATGTGAGCAGCTGTGTAATATTGGATGGCAGGCAAGACTGCAGGCTGAACCTGTGCTGAAAGCTATTACTTCAGACACATTACCCAAGGTATTTTATGATTTCTACTGAAAGAGGATCATATATACTCTTCTAATCACATGTTTATGTGATATTAATTGTAAGTAATTTAAAAGAGAAAGGGAATATATGCCACTAGTAGAAGATGACACTCCTGATGTTTAAATAGAAAAGATATTTATGATTAAGTGAATGATGATCTTTTGTTAGATAAGATGTCTTACTGAGAAGATTGATATGTCAGTATTAATCTTATATTTTCTAGATGAAATATCAGTTAAAGGACTATCCCAAAGTCATCTCCAGTATCTGCCATCTTCCTGCTGATGAATGGTCTGCAGTCGATGTGACGACAGGTATGTTTACTTTCTTTTCTTAGAGTGTAAAGAAAAAATGCTGTATCAGTATTAGAAACAGCATACAAGTACATCATCAAGTGGGCACTAAATAACCCAAAATGAACAAACATCTGCTGTTACAGTAGTACTAATAATCAGGAATCATCAGGACAAAAATGTTAAATGCTTGTCAGTCATCAAAAAACTGGATGTTGATTATTTACATGTACATAGTAGATTCTTCACTGTACAACTCAAATTATCATTTTCCACGAACAAATAAATCTACTGGTCTCAGAGTGCCAAAGGTATACAGAGTCTACTGTATGCACAGCGTATATTGTTAATTGTATTTTTAATAATTTTTGATTTTTGATAATTTATTCTCAGATGAGGAGGTGGAAGTTTCACTTCTCAAGCTTTGTGCTATCAGCAACACTTTGACATCAGCAGTATTGAAAGGAATGGATTGTAATACAGTAATGTCCTACCAGTGTCTTCTGTCAGCAGCCATACAGGTAATTATCAAATGTTGACTTTTTTTACACAAAGCATTACAATTACGCAGCTCGGGGATAAGACTGTTGGACAGAAGTAATTATTCTTAATAGATAGGATTTTAAAATTTTGTTCTTGAAACACATTTTCTCTTGGAAAATTCAAGTATCTTCTGCCAGGTAGCTTAATGTGAAGTGGAGCTTAAAGTGGAGCTGTGCTAAGACATTGACATTCAATCTTTAACTCACCTTTCAGGTGTTACCAAATTGTTTGATGAGTGAGTGGTCAAACATTGTATGTCTAGTTGGTCATCTGGTGAGGGCTGACCAGGTCCACGTCCAGTTTCAGACACATTACATGAAACATCTGCCACTTGTGGACCTCACAGGTAAATATGGGTTCAATATATCTGTTAATATCATCTTATGTTACAATATTCAGATAATCCAAGTTATAAAATCTTTCTTATTTGCAATTTCTCCACTTAACAAATTCTCCAGTGGTTATGGAATTTTAGAACATTTTATGAATATTGTAAAAAATGTCCCAGAATCACCTCATTTTATAATTTTGGATTTTCTTTTTTTAGTGTTTGTCACATAAAATTACAAAATACTGTTATCTAGTTGGTCATGCCATCATTTTAGGAGACAGTTAAGAAGACATGTCACTTTATATATATGCCAGTACATGTTAAAGATTCTTAATAAATGTCCAATTCCAGGTGTTAAGTATGAACTGAGCTTGTTACAGTTTACCTCAGATGTGATGTGCCTATGGCAGACATTGTATGGGTTTATGATGCAAGAAAAAAGTGGTGAAGGATTTTGGTTTCATCTTAACCAATGTTGTGCCAACACGCTCAAAGTAAGCACATTCTAAGTAATGCCATCTACAGAAAAATTTATTAGACTAAGGTAGCCTTGGAAATGACCGAGTGATAAAATTGATTTTTTGGAAAATGTATTCGAAAGACAAATTGAATTACAATCATTATTTTTTTTAATTATTTTTTATTCATTGTTTTATTACATTTTTAGAAACAGGTAACAACATCATAATTTAACTTCAACAACCTTTAACTTGAACAACTTTTAAAAAAATATTTCAACACTGAAGTTATGATAACAACTTTGTAATTTTTTGTCACTTGCAAAACTTCAAATTCAGTTAAAAAGGTTTAATACAACCATGTTGAACACAATGTCTATATTTCAGAGTGTCTTCAGCAGTCTCTCTCACCCAGCTACCAGCCAGGCCTTCCTGTTGAGTCAAGCAGTATGCCACGTCTGCCATCTTCTGTCTATTCTCCCTGCTCTAGGCACAGAATCCATGTTTGTCCTTGTTCTAGACTGGCTGTCAGAGCTACAGGCAGATAGTGTACTTAAGTATACGTTATTGTACAGAGAAACGATTGAGGAAAGTATTAGACTCATTCAAAATGAGCAGTGGTCTCAAACTTTGCTGAAAAAGTTGTTATAATGGTGTCATTTCATCAAGGAGACCCAGGAAGAATATTTTTGCCAAATCATATTTAAGACTTCCCTGAAGGCAACACAAAAATGTATCCATTGGTGTTTGCGAAATACATTCACATTATACAGGGACCTCAGTTCTGAAATCACAGACTCGCATGTAATGTTGCTCTGACCTTTAAGACAGCAAAAAGAGAGGTAGATTTGAGAGTTGGGTATGACATCATGGAACTTCTATCTCTTTTCAAATAAAATATAATGAAAAAAATGATTTGTTTATGGATTCTTTAGGATTTAGAATTGTGCATACATGACAGGCTAATCATTGTCCTTCACAAACAAATTTAAAACTTGAAGTTGTTCATTTTAAGACGAGCAATAATAAATTCTGACTGAAATTTTGCCCCAGTTCAGTTACTGACATATCTGCAGTTGTCTAGTTGGAGACAGTAACTATGGATCAATCACATAATCCAAAGCCATGTCTTTCTTGCTATAAAACAGTCAAAATATTGCACCTTAAATGGACTAGGTTTGATTTATCTCGAGTAAAAACTTCCTTCTGGAGTTCTTTGTGATGCCCCCCTTACATCATGACAGTTCAAATACAGGTAAGTTGGTATCAGACTATGTTATCTGATTTCAAGATGAACCCTGTTCTCTGTGGTACACCCACCATCAACGCTTGTCTCCAGTCTCCTGTCTGCTGGAACTTCAACAAAATGTCAAATACTGAAAAATGAAATGATGGGGAAAATTAAAACAATACATTTTAGATACATGTTATACTGAAAGAAAAAAAAATCATGCAAGAAGTATAATATTGCTGTGTTATAGTGAAAAAAAAAAAAAACGCAAAAAAAGTAAAATTTCGCAACTTTATTCTTACAGCATGTTTGCCTAATGTTCACTGATAACATCGAAACATTCTGTAGGTGTCATTAACCAAATCCATTTATTTGTACAACAATAGTGTAAACATTTAACCAATGGCTACAGTTAATGCCAAAATGATTTTTATGTACAGACACAGATGTGGGAATTCTTGCTAAATTGCAATCAATGTAAGTGGCTTAGTTGTCTGTCACGCCTACTGAAACTGGCATGCCAGAATCCTAAGACTCTCAAACTGAAAGCAATTTAGTNTTTTTTTTTGTGTGTAATTTTCACTGTACCTCATTCTGGCATTTCCAAAGTTTAACTCTTATCAGCCTGACACCTTAGGGACTATTTCCAGACCCTATCACGCTAACTGTGGATCGATCTATCTCCATGGGAATTCTCGCTAAATTGCAATCAATGTAAGTGGCTTAGTTGTCTGTCACGCCTACTGAAACTGGCATGCCAGAATCCTAAGACTCTCAAATTGAAAGCAATTTAGTGAGAAACCCCTTGGAGTTGCATTGATCCTGTTAGATTGATCTAGGTATGGGAACTTAGTCTAATGCTTGATACACATTTTACTTTCATCCTAATCCAATGGTATGCAGAGTAAGAATTTGATGTTGGCTATGCAGTTACAGTAAGCATAATACATTAGCTCATCAGAATTGACAGTATCCTATTTCCTGCGTTTTTATTTTCTGGTTTTTGTCTGTACATTTGACAGCTTTGCTGCCTTGTTACATGACCCCAGAGCAGTTAAACCTCCAAAAATTTATGTAAGGTGTTTGGTTTGGTTTTTTTTTTCTAAAACCTGGGCTCGTGTCTGCTATATTAAGCTAGAAATACTAATGTGGAATGGTAAGTAATGAGCCAATGTATTTTATATTTGAATGGCAAATTTGAAACTGAAGTCCTGACTGTGAGAGAAAAGATTAAGAAATATTCAAAGTTATCATCCAGGATGTGCTGTTCATTGGAGCCACGCTTTGTCATATCAACTTGTATCTTTATGTTCTTGTGTTTAATTTGTATTTGTGAAACAAAATGGACAGGCAATAGTAAACATGGAAGATGATGTCATTACAGCACAGGAAAAGTCCTGGTTATAAGATTTGCTCCATATGCATACTCTGTCATAGTTTTGTTTTGACATATGTACTGATACAAATTCATGTTGAAATTAAGCCTGCAGTAGCTAAATATATATTAATATAAATCATTACCATCCCTTCCAGTTGCTCCAGACCAGTCAGCAGACCCAGCAGAACAGCACAGACAGAGCCAACAGCCTCCAGGTCTTCATGAGGGTCCTGGCCAGCAGGAATGGTAACCTAGCAACCAGTGCAGAGGGCGCCAGGAGTGCCATCACCCAGGCACAGGAGGCCATGTTGCTTGCCCTGGGGAATGTGAGCCAGTACCAGGATATAGTAATGGACAGCCAGACACTGACCACCAGGGCGCAGCTACTGAAGGAGGAGGCAGAGGCGTTGAACTTTGAGGTGAGGAATCTTTATTTATTTGCATGTGTATATAAATTTATCTTGCCTCTGTTATTAGGTATTATAAAGAAATAAGTAGAATGCTATGTGTATTTTAACTTTACAAAGTTCATTTTTTTTCCTGCACATTTTTTTAAATATTGAGTTGAAGAGAGAGAAGATGTATGCAGGTTATATAAGATGAATGGAAAATTATACTTATTCAGATATGCATATTTGAGTGACACAAAATTGTAAAAAAATAACATAAAACTTTTACAACCTTTACTTATCACTAATCATATTTCAGAAAATTATTATAATATTATAACTAGAATTTACATATTCTTTTCCTGTGATGAAATTTGATTTTTTTATTAATATCAACATTGTGCTCCAGGCTAACCAGGCAACTGCCAACAACCAGACAATAGTGGCCCTGGTGAAGGAGGCGGAGCTGTACACGGCTGGCCTGACAGACAGGGTGGTCGCCCTCAGACAGCAGGCAGAGAACCTGCTGGCCCGCGCCAGGACGGCGTATAACCTGACAGCCAGTGGGAAGGCACTGGAGGGGAAGACTTTTACTGATGCACAGAGGATGCTGCAGATTATGAGGGAGTTTGACGCTCAAGCTGCTGGTGAGTGGGAGGGGAGTGGGGGGTGGGGGGGCTGGGGGGTGGGGGTGGGGGTGGGGGTAGAGGGGGCGTAATGTGCCTGTTAAGACTTGTTCTGAGATTTTAATGTCTGTAATAAAGAAGTGGCAAGAACCTTTTAAGTCATACCTAAAAAACAATGCTTGTAATAAATGAAAACTTTATTTAATTTCTCTAGTTGAAAACATAATGTTCATGTGATTCAAAGAAATTGGAAAAGTCCCTGCTGATTTTCAAGTGTGCATTTCTGTTATCTTATAGATTTAAATATTGCACTGGAATAATAAATTATTTCATTTTTGAATTTAGACTGCAATGCTGTATTTTGATTTTTGTTTCACTTTATTCATTACTGATAAAAGACTCGTGTTTCATCCTGCACTTTTTATTTTACATGGCGTACTGACCATTTCTACCTGGATATTGTAGGTGTTTCAGCAGCGGCTAACAGGTCACTCCTAGAGGTCCAGAAGGTCAAGGCCCTGAGTGACCAGGCCATCCAGAATGCCGAGGTCCTGAGATCATCACTCCAGCCCACACAGGCCTTTGCACAGAATGCCCGGACAACAGCAGAACAGGCCAAGAGTACAGCTCAGAGCCAGGAGCAGGTCTCTCTTTCTCTCTGTTTTTCCCTCCTCTCTTTCTCTCTCTCTCTCTCTCTCAGTGATAAGATTTTTCTAGCTCTGCAGATGTCTGACTTTTTGGGAGCCAAAATATCATTAACGTGGGCAGACCCCCTGCTTTTTCTCACCATAAATATATTATGTTCTGTTGTATTATATTTTTATGAGTTGTATTAGTCATTGTCATCAATGTTCAAGTCTTACAAAAGTAAAGAACAGTAAGAGTATATATTAGAGGTATGCAAAATTTATAAGTATGTAATTATGTGCTTTCCAGACTCTGGCTCCTGTGAGAAGCAAAGCTATGGACCTGGAAACCCATGCTAACAGCCAGCTCAATAATCTGCCTGCCACATTCAGCAGAGTGGGGACAGCCAATACCAGTCTGGTGCAGCCAGCAGTACAAGTGTGTCTAAACCTTTCGCCTCTTCTGCTCAACGTCCAGTCTCGCACCTCCACTGCCTATCAGAGAGCTCAGTTGGCCTCGCAACGGACCAACACCACCAGGACGAGGCTATCAAACATACAGACCAACCTGAACAACATTGCTAGTCTGAATTTACAGCAGATTGCGTCCCTGAAGGCGGAGATTAGCCAGCGGAGATCAGAGCTGAATGCTGACGAGTTGCACCAGATGGTGGCTGTGTTGTTACAGACTAGCAAGGACCAGAGGGCATGGCTGGAGGAGGCCAAACTCAAGAGAAATCAGATGAGGGCACAGATTGAAGAACTTAAGAAATTTAGTGAGATGATAAGGACAACATAAGATTCATTAATCTTTAGAGTAACGAGGAAGTGTGAGCAGAAGCGAAGGAGTAGATTTTATGCTCCCTGAATTAATTGAAATGATAGTTGAAATAAAGAGAAGGCAGAATGAATGATTTATTGGGAATTTTAGAATTTCAAGGAAAATTCTTTTTTTTTTTTTGGAGAATATTCCCCTTTCCTCAAGTAAAAAAAGCTTTGAAATTCTATGTTTATAGGGAATCTAAGAGAAATCGACTAAAAATGCAAACATCAACTATTGCTAAAATTTCACATACTTACACATTGTTGTTTTTCACCATAACGAGTGACAATCAAAAGAGATGTAAAATATTTTGATATTTATATTGTAAATAAAACATTTACCACAGGAATTTATGAAAGTGAGATAATATTTAATGCTTCATATCACTATGGAATATTATGTTTCTGGTATAGGTTTGGGTTTTGCTACACCCACTATTTATATGTTATCATCCTGAATTTTTTTAATAGGGACTGCCTGTTTATTTTATTACCCTTTTTGTACATAGAATTGTTTTGTCTTGTTTTATTTTACCACATTAAGCTTGTTAAAAAATATATATATTGCCTTTTCTGTTACAACATTTAAAACCCTTTCTTTTTTATGGGGGCTTTTCTTTGATATTTAACTTATCTGTTCTCTTTTTATGCTTTGTTTCTAGAACAGGGTACATAAATTTTTTCAATTCTCAAATAATATGTTTTGAAATTTTTACCCCTTTTTCAAATCTCAATTTATAACAGTGAGTTTTACATTTTTTGCTACATTTCTTCTGAGGGTTGGCTTTGGATGTGATATAGGTTGTGTGGCTGTTACATGTTTAGTATAATAGGTGAAAGGGTCAGCCCTGGCTTTGTTCTTATAAATGTTGAAATATGAATGTAAGCTGTTGAAAGTAAGTATACGTCCCATTCCATATTGGTTGATACTCATTTTTATTGCTAGAAATATCATCTGGCTGATGAATATCATGTTAACTGAAATTTTACTTCTTATTAGGTAACTAATGATTTTACTTTTACATTAAATTATCCATAAGTAGTCATAATATTCTGAAGTATGTTTGAGTTTAACAATGACAGGTTAAGAATAAAGATCTTAATTATTTGAAAAAATACTTTGCTCAACAATGGGTTTAAAAATCCAATTGATGTTTATGACATTCCTTAAAAATCATAAAATGTATTTGTGTATGTAATGAAGGAAGAGTAAACAGGATTGATTTATTATTGGTTTTATTTCAGCCTAAAGGTACTAGTCAAAATGATTATGATGTTAAGTGGACTTTAGTCAGTAGCTTAAGTTTAAAGGAGTAGAGTTTAGTTGTAGGAATCAGGTTTAAGAATTGTTTACAGTGTAACTGCATTGTACCTGTTAACAACAACTTACAGGGAATTAACAGCTTAATATTTAGATATTGTGATTATGTACTGTCTTTACCATTTATCATTGATCAGTTTATCTATTCATATTCACATTATTTTTGATGCGAAATAACCTTTATTCTGATATTTCCTTATCATGTGGACGACCTTTTTAATTTTTATCTTTCCAAGTGCCTTTTCAAAGCACAGTAGGCTGGCACAGGTTTAGATATTAACTTTTGTCACTACGCAGCTGGACACTCTGTACTTGGTACATTACACCTTGCTGGAAGTGTAAAGAGGGAAAACTATTAGAAGGAATATTTACTATGTATTGAAAGAAAGGTTTATACAATATTTTAATATCAAAGTGTGTATAGCATAATGCAGATAACACCAGTAAGCAAAAAAAAAAAAAAATGAAAAAAAAAAAAAATAAAAAAATAAAATTTTGAAAAGAAAGGAGGTAGATGAGATAAACAAGTTTAAATATGACACAATATCACTTCTGGAAAATAGCATTGGGTCACTTAGTACCACATATCCTTTCATTTGGTGATCAGGAAAATTCAAGCTCATTCCTTATGACTCTCCCCACATCCTCTTGACTCTTGACCCTCTTGTTTTCAGAATCCGTCCTTCAACTTCAGGGTAATAATGTCGTTTATTACTGTATCTTCATCTTAAATAGTTTAATACGTGTGATGTTTATTTTATTCAAGTTGATGATAGAGAGAGCTGTCCTAATGGTGACAGTACAATTTTTTCTAAATATATTAATGAAATCTTATAGGTGACCTTTACTAAGATAATATTTAAAATAAATAAACATGTTATTACTGTATGAAGTGTATCTTTTTAATGAAATAAAGGAAAAAAAATTTATACTGGATTTCTGGTCAGTTGAAAGAGCCTAACATGCATTAATTTGTTTGTATACGTTTATGTACAACGTCCTGCCCAATAATTGAAAAATATTTCCGCTAAAAATCATTACACCACATCGATGTTTACCGCAGTTTTTGCAATTGTTTTTCTTACTTTTATTGATAACAGAGTAACAATTTGAGTAAATCAATGATAGTGTCGAAAATATTTGGCTTTTTCTTTTCAACAGACCTGAAAGGACAAAGCAAAGAAAAACAGACTGCACCCCGAGTACATCAATTTTTCACTTGATTTCTGGTCAGTTGAAAGAGCCTAACATGCATTTTGAATGCACTGCCCGATAATTGAAAAACATTTCTGCTAAAAATCATTACACTACATCGATATTTACCACAGTTTTTGCAATTGTTTTCCTTACTTTTATTGATAACACAGTAACAATTTGAGTAAATCAATGAGTCTAGAAAATATTTGGCTTTTTCTTTTCAACAGACCTGAAAGGACAAAGCAAAGAAAAACCCGAGTACATCGACTATTTTTGTTCTTTGAACACGCTGTGTACCGCAGTAATTCGATGTAAAACACATTCCTTGCATTCACTACATTATCTCATTTTATATTTACCTTCAATACCTGGTGACAGACAGCCCCCATTAGAATTTTTTACATTACATTATGAATTTATTTTATAGAGATGTAGCTATATGCAGGGGATAGAGGTTGAAATGGGCAATGCAAAAAGATGAAAAGGTGATTTAGAAATAAACAAGTTTTTAATGTAACATAAATTGTAGTAAGGGAGAAAAAGTGACAAAGAAAAGTTAGTGGAAAAAGCAAGGGAGAACAGTAAGGCCTACATTTGCCATAATGCCCATACGGTGGCGTATACTATAGGATTACTACCCCGGTATTTATGTTGACTTATGTAATTTACTCTTCTGTTTCAGATAGCGATCATTGTCAAGTTGGGCCAATAAACGCTTAACGACAAATAGTGCAGTGTACTTATTTATGATCGCTATCCCATACCTGACAACATGCCGGCGGTCCAGTGCCCAATAGAAGGCTGTGACTACACCACAGATGACCTTGACGCCACTTACGTAGCAGCCCTACTCACCACACACAGCTATGTTCATACCAACACCCCCGTAACTGCAGCCAAAGCGGAGAAAGTCAAGCGGCCCACAATATCAGCCTGCGGTACCAGCGAAGAGTGGTTATACTTTCAGTCCAGATGGACAGAGTATGCCGATGCAACGAAGATAGCTGGCAAAGACAGGGTTATCCAATTGCTGGAATGTTGTGACGACCCCTTGCAAAAAGACCTAACCAGGACAGCAGGTGGCAGCCTTGCAAACAAAGCCATTGATGGGGTGATGACCGCAATCAAAGCATTAGCGGTACGCACAGAGAACACAATGGTGACTAGAGTGACATAACAGAACATGCGTCAAGACAGAGATGAACCTGTCTGCAACTATAGAGCCCGTCTAAAAGGCCAGGCAGGAGTATGCACATTTTCTGTCTTATCCCCCAGCTGCAACACTGCTGTAAGCTACTTGGAGGAGATGACCCGTGATGTTCTAACCCGTGGACTAGCAGACTCTGAGATCCAGATAGACCTTCTAGGAAATAAGAACCAGGACATGTGACATGGCATCACTCTGAACCCAGAGAAATTTGTCTTCGCACAAGATGAGGTGGAATCTGCAGGATTTGACATTCCCATGGACAGTGTCAAGCCCAGTTCCAAGTACCTTCAGGCTCCCTCCCCCCCCACCCCCCCCCCCCCCCGAAACATTACTTATGTGCGATCAAGGTTTGGGTTGGTCAACCAGGTGTCGTATGCCTTCAGCATGGCAAACAAAATGCTTCCCTTTATACGTCTTTTTCAACCTGGAACCCACCTTTAGATGGGACGAGGATCTCAACAGTCTCTTTGAAGAATCCAGGGCTGTCATCTCCAAGGAAACTGAAGATTGGGTCCGAATATTTGACAAGTCCAGGCCCACATGCCTTGCAACTGACTGTTCCAAAAATGGAATCGGGTTCTGGTTCCTACAGAAGCATTGTTCTTGCCAGCCTATCCGACCATTCTGTTGCTGATGCACTGAACAAGACAAGGTACTTTGTCCTTGGATGTCAAGACCTCATCATTGCAGTTGACCACAAGTCATGATATCAACAACCCCCGCCCCAGAAACTTGAAGGAGAAGACCCTCAGATACCGCTTCCAGATGGCACATATACATGGGGTCAAACACCTTGCTGCGGATTGTGTATCTCGCCATCCCACAGGAGATCCAGATAAGCTCCCACTCCCTGATGACTTTGCTGCTGTCAGCCAACATCACCCTCTGTCTCAAATCCGATCCCCAGCCCCCAATCACACCCCCATGGAGGAAAACATGATCTCTGTACTTACATCCTCTCTGGCATCCATCACCTTGAAATCAGTGACCTAGGACAGAGTACGCACAGCAACCACAAGTGATGCAGATATGGCTATGCTAATTTATATTAATAACCTCAGGTCTGCCAGAGAGCCGCCAAGAGTATTCTATCAAGCTTCGCAAGTATTATCAGTTCAAGGAGGACCTCAGCACAATCGATGGAGTTCTGTTGTATGGAGACCGCATAGTCATCCCACCTGCATTAAGGCAAGAAGTCCTCTCTACATTGCACAGTGCCCATCAGGGGATCTCCTCTATGATAACCAGAGCAGAATCTTCAATCTTCTGGCCTAGCAATACACCCTATATAATATATACCAGAACAGGTTGCAACCACTGCAACTGCATGACCCCCTCCCAACCGAGTGCCCCTCCGACACCATTGATATATCCTGATTACCCATTCCAGTGCGTCTACTTCCACTACATGGGCAATAACTACCTTGTCATCGTTGATCCGTATTCCAACTGGCCGATTCTGGAGAGAGCACCCCAAGGAGCGGCTGGCCTGATAGCTTCTCTTCGACGGACCTTTGTCACCTTTGGCATAGCCCATGAGCTATCCTCAGATGGGGGACCGGAGTTCACATCAACTGCCACCAAGAAGTTCCTTTCTGATTGGGGTGTACATCATCGTATGTCATCAGTAGCCTTTCCCCATAGTAACTGCCGTGCTGAAGTTGGGGTTAAGACAATTAAAACGCCTCATCACGGACAATACCAGCCCTAATGGTGACCTGGACACGGACAGTTTTCAGCATGCTATGCTTCAGTACAGGAACACCCCAGACAGAGACACCAAACTCTCACCTGCCATGTGCGTCCCCATTCCACCGGGAAGATATAAACCACACACCACTTGGCAAGAGACCCATAAGACTAGGGAGGAAGCGCTCAGAAATCGCCATATGAAGATGGCAGAACGCCTTACGGAGCACACCAAGAGACTTGTACCCCTTGCAGTTGGGATCGTGTCTGAATCCAGAACCAGACAGTCCCTAACCCCTTGAAATGGGGCAAGACTGGGACCGTGGTTGAAGTACAGCAGTTCGATCAATATGTTATGAGAGTAGATGACTCGGGACGAGTAACATAACGGAACAGGAAATTCCTCCGGCGTTACACTCCTGTACTGCAGCCCACACCAATCCAGACCATAGACCATGATCTTTAACTTCTGCATGCTACCCTAACTGCAACACCAAAGGCCAAGGCTACCCCACACTCTCATGACACACAAACGCAATGTGAAACCCCGCCATCACTGACTGCACCACCCATACATCAACTGTTCAACACACCTTCACCCGCCACAGATACGCCATCAAAAGAGGCCGTCACCCCAAAGTGCCGCCTTCTACCTCTGGGAAATGCAACTCCACCGAGGTCAGTCAGTGTTAGCACACGTGTTTGCACCACTCCATGCCCTAGGACAGTGGATAGGCAATCTGGAATGTCCCAGCCTCTTACCAAGGATCAACCTAGACGCTCCACTCGTGCCACTCGACCCCCAGCTTGGCAAAAAGACTATGAACTGTCATAAACATTTGAACTCCTGTGTAGTTGCACACCAGTGTTTGCTGTTCCTGTTATCGTTTGCATATTCAATTTGACTGTTACTCCTATTGCTTTGTAGTGTACTTGTTATCTCACACTAGTGACCTCTCATGGATCATTGAAACATTTCAGTCTTTCTACTGACTTTGGTTATCGGTGAACCTAAAGACTTGGGGGGAGATATAGGATTACTATTTATGTGGACTTATGTAATTTAATCTTCTGTTTCAGATAGCGATGATTGTCAAGTTGGACCAATAAACGCTTAACGACAAATAGTACAGTGTACTTATTTACATACTGCTGTCCTTTTTCGTGCTGCTTCTGTGCGTACGCGAGCGGTAACTCGTGGCAAATGATACAAATATTGATTAATTGCAGATGAAACGGCAAAGGGTTTTATGTCTCCTNTAATGTCATCTCAGACCTCGGCATAATTGCAAAATAAGAAAGTCCGCAATTTCAATTATCGAATAGAATATCTTTCTTATTTTATACGAATGCTAAGGGCAATGTGACAATTCAGATGGTTTAATTTTTTCTGATACTTATTATTTATACTAAATTATTGTTTTTGCTGCATTAGCTGGCTTTCTTATATGGTTTTCCAGGGGATAACAGGGTTTTAGAGGTCAATGCAATGATCTTTGATAAAGTATATTATAGAGCCGTGTAAAGCCATTATTACACATTCACCATTATGTATTAACATATATTTATATAACGACACATGAAGCTGGAATTTGTTTTTATCAGCTAAGAGCAATTTTGCTTTATTATTTTCGTGATGTCATTGCATTCTAGGAAGTCGCCGATCAGCTGCAAAGTGCTTTCGCGAAGAAGCAAAAAGTTTTATTTATAAAACCCCTGTCAACGGCAGAGCTATTCGCGGAAGAGCTTTGGGACAGCGTGCCAGAAGTCCAAGAGAGATTTGGTAGAGATGTTCAAAAGTGGAAAGAATTTATGCTGAGCCGCACAGTCAAGCCTGAATTTACTTCTATATTACATCAGTTCATTGTTGACGTACTGAACCAATGCTGTTTGCAAAAGCTACGTTTGAAGCTCAGCAGCGAAATCAACGCCATGGTACTTCAGATCCAGAGTCAAGAGAGCAGAATGAGGGAAGAACCCCTTTGTATGGAAGAAGATGTTGCCCGGTACATCATTTGTTACGCTGATGAAATAAAACAGTGGGCTCAACAATGGGCTATTGAAGACGCCGAAGACAATCAAAATAAACAGCAGTCACAACAAGAGTTCCTTAAATCAGTGCAAGCCGATTGCAAATCAGCGGAACCATTCAAAAACAGGACGTCGGCTATTTTTTTCATTCTTCACAAAATATCGATGAGACTTGTATCTAACTTTGCTCAACGTTATGGCCAAACTAATATGACCGTTTTGAATGAAAAAATCATGAAGGCATTTGAGTCAAAAGTGCCATACCATTTCTTTTCTGGCATTGTTCCGACAACTAAAAACACTACAAATGGAGTTTTTCAGAAAATGTTTTCTTGGATTTTCGGTGAAAGGAGCATCTCTGTTGGCGATTTTAGTGACCAACTTACTAAATCAATAAAAGAAAACGCACACGCTATTGCTGTTGAAGTATGTAAAGTTTTTGCACTGAAAGAAAAGATTTCGGCTGCAGAAAGCCTCAACACTGAATTACTCTTTATCGAACTCGAAGTCAATGGTCTGTTGCGGTCAATAACGGGAAGAGATGGACAGAGCAAGGATCATCGTAAACCCTTGGAATCTTCAGTTGAAAAAGAACTATTAAGGTTTGTTTAAAACACTCCTACCATAAAGATACATAGGAATAAAGAAATAAAAAATAACATAAATATGCATCGGAATAAAGAAATAAAGTATTGAAAATTATAAGAACCATTTGTTGCCCACATAATTTAATAGGTTAAATATTATTCCACGAAAAAGGTGCCAATTGACCTGTCTAAATATTTTTAATAATAATAATAATAATAATAATAATAATAATAACAGCAAAAACAATAGTATTCCCATATGGGGGATCCTAATAATAATAATAATAATAATAATAATAATAATAATTTATTACTTTGGACCTTAATGGTCTACCAGTCCATTACAGAGATTACATAGAACAGCCAATGTATAGTAACTGTAATTCTAACTTCTTTTCCAGTTTGAGCTATGTAAGGGCCTTTGGGTTTCTCTTTGGGGTATTCCACGTTCATGTATTGGATGACGGTATGGGGACATATGAGCAGCAGCAGCTGGCAATCCAAAGGCTGGAAGATACCCTAACCAAGCACTTTGGCAAAGATGGCTTTCGCATCGTTCAACAGTCTGCACAGTTTGAATTAACTCCTTTTAATATCAGATCAGGTAGTAAGTTATATCAAAATACCCCCGAGAAATATGGTTCTCTAGGAGCTTTTGCCTATGGAAGTATGGACGATAAGGTGTACGGATTAACAAGTGCACATGTGGTTGGTAGTGATGGAGTTGTTAAAGTTGTGTCCCCTGATGAAAATCTCTTAGAACTTGGAATTTGTGAGGCAAAGGTCGAGTCTTGGGAAAATAGCGATAATCTCATTGACATTGCAGCGGTCGAAATTAACAGTAACGCGAGGAACAATTGTGTCTGGTGCTACGACTATTCCCATGGACCAGCGTGCGACTTTCGACCATACATTTACAGCGGAAGCTACATCGATTTGACTGGATTCGTAGTTGAGAAATGCGGGGCGTCGGATCGTGATGGGTTGAAGCAGGGTATAATTGTTGGGGTGGATTACTGCTTCAGGAATACATTTTTTGGCAATATGAGAAATGTTATTCTCATCAGTGGACTGACACCAGGCGAAAAATTTTCGGTTCCTGGAGATAGCGGCTCGTTTATCTGGTGGGAGGAAATCTTACGCGAAGTTGATGAAGTGGTGACTGACACTAATCACCAGGTGTGCGCGCTTGCAATGGTCTATGGTGGTACTAACTTTTCACCTGTAGAAAGCGTTGTATCACCTTATGCCCTCAAAGTTTTTGAGGGTATGACATCGGGACTACCTCTTACTGTCGCATTTGGACTTAGAGAAGCACTACCAAGGCTCTATGATAGACTGCCCAATAGTAGGTCCATAACCCTGATACGACCATCTTATAGAAGACCTTGCTATTTCCTTTACCTTTTGTCAATGGCTCTGCTGGGCGGAGCGTTAGCAACTGGAGTGTTTCTGTTTTGTTTACGGAGAAGACATTAATTTTAGTTATTAGTAAATGATGGGACAATCGGATATTGGGGGAAATCATTGCTAAGAACTTTTTCAAAGCGGTGATATCCTCAATTTTCAGTCCATTAAAGTTGATTTTTCAAAAACATCCATATACATCTTCAAAGTGAAAAGATCACACAGAAGAAAAGTTCGACCGTCGTTTACCATACTAGTACAATGTGTGTAAATAATGATCTTGTGTTAGTACTCATAATCGGGTTGAAGTAGTGCCTTAGGTGTGACGTGGTACTTTATCAGCACATTTTGCCTAACATAATATCCCTTATTTATGGTACAATACTTGTTTATACTGTAGGATGAAACTGCGAATGTTTAGTGCATTGTGATACAGCATATTCATGGAGATCTGTATTACCATTGAGGTCGGTGTTTTATTCAAAAATTATTTATATCTTTTGAAGCTTAGACATTCGTAATTTTGCCCATGTTTGATGTGATGTGTACATATTTTGGAAGAGTATTTCAATTCCAGCCATGAAGATTTCACTAATCCATTCTCTGTGTGGTATTTGATTAAACTGTTTGAGTATTTTACAAGATTTTTGTACTGATAGGATTGAGTCCACGGCATATGAATCGCTGTACTTTCCTTACAGACATGTTTTGCCTTGTTTCTTCAGTTCCTGTCTCGTAGCCTGTACACCAGTTTATTAGGATGCACAGTGTAGTGATTTTCCCGGCATCTACTGATATTTATGTCATGTGGTTTGTACACGTGTTTGGCATGGTGACGCCGATACTTTTTCTGAAATTTGGGGCATAAGGCCACATAGCCTTGTCGCTAACCAAGCACCTTACCTATTAGAGGTTCAGGTACAGCATACGAGAAAAATCACACGATGTTAGGGCCCAGAAGCATTAATGCTTAATGGTTGATAAATGATTAATTAATCAAATATTTAGAATATTATGCAAATGCTCTCTATTGTGCACTAGCTACTAGGCCGTTGAAAGTTTTCTTCGAAACGGGATGCCGGAAATAGGTCTACAAATTCTCTGCACCCGAGGACGCGCCAGGGACTTGTACCATTGAAGTCGTGCTTTTATCTTATCTGTTGTCTGCTGTAGCTAGATTAAAAGCGCCTAATTCGTTCAAAGGACCTGTCTGCTTAAGAGCCATTGAAAGAAAATAAGTCAGGCAAATTAGTGCGTTTCTAAAAATGTCCCAAAGGCTATCATTTAACGGAGGACCTACAAAGTGCGTGTGAAATTATTGAACTATATTGTTAATGCACCATGCTTGTTAATTGTGATTACTGTGTTCTGCTTGGTGTTAACGTTTAAGCATGTAGATAGAGTGTTATGGGCATGAGTTTGACGCCAGTGCCATTCCCCCCCCCCCAATTACGATATCTTTATATAATGGTTACCACGAAGATGGCAAGCCTCCTTTCTTTAACAAAGGAATGGCCATTGTCATATCCACATCCCTGAAAAAATTGAAATATAATGCACATGTTCAACCTTGCCACACTCTTTTGTACAAGTTCTACTTTTTCGAGTTGACTTTAAAAATAATAGTTATGTCTTAGGCCAAGTCGTCATATGTTAAGTTCAATAAAACATAGCTTACATTAATTTCAATAAGCACTCCAATTAACATGTACTAACATCTCATTCATTATACTGTAACATAAATAATGCAGTTTAGTTAAGCATGTTACTCTAAATTTTACTTGCGTTAAATCGAATTCAGCAATTAAATTGTCGAATGTTATGTTGAACCCCATTTGTAAAGCTGCTAACACGCTTCAATTTTCAAAAAAAAAAAAAAAAAATCCAGTTTTATTTTCACTGTCATTGTTACAATTTGCAGAATAAAAAACATCAAGTCGACTTACTCATATATGATGGGGGGATTATATCAGTTTGTAATAATAAAAATGAATTAATAGATAATCAGTAAAAAATTGTTTGTTCTTTATATAGGCATTTAAACTTCATCACAGATAAAGGCATTAATAAACTCTATTTAATTTAATGTTTATCTGTGAGATGATTTGCTGTCACACGATCGACATATGCCCGAACAGTGTGTTACTGGACACGTACAAGCCGAAAGAAACCACTTGCATTTCACCAAGAAACTCCCCTAGCTATAAGTATACAGCCCAGGCATACTCGCTGATACAGATCACTTTTGGTCGGTTAATTATTAACGTCTCGGCAGACAATCGTGTAACCACCCATGCACCAGAGATTGTTCACACTGTGGAGTAATGCTCAGAAGATAATGTTCACAAGGTCATGGGTATCATCTTCATCAAGCACGTTCTCACTACCCACGTCCATCTTTTACAGTGCCAGACATGGCGCACGTGAACAGCTTCTTTGCTCTTTTAGCGCTGACATGTGCTATACCTGCGGTTTCTGAAAGCAGCAATGGCTGTCGAATTATTTCAAAGGACAACCTTTTATGTGCCTCACCAGTGACAAGCACAGACATTCTGACTTTCGCCCCGAGAGCTGCGTCCTCATTAACGGTGGAGAGACACGTGGGGGAAGGATTGGAGTTGACGTTTGTGTTACGGCACTTCCCGCGCCTGGAGAACGCTAGCGTAACGTGTGAGGAGAAATGTCGTCTGGTAAGCAACTTCAACGAGCATTACAAAGAGCCGCAACATTTGAAGAGACTGATCCTTCAGAACGTTGTTTTCTCCGCCTATACCCTAGACAGTGTCACAGGGCTAAATACTCTTAAGCTACTTCACAGCAATTTACACCTCTTTCGAGAAAGCTTTCGAAAGTTATCCAAGCTATCTGACGTGGAGATATCTAATAACAAAGCTGTTGAATTACCAGACCATGTTTTTTCCTCTCAGGGGATATCTTTAAAAAGACTTGTTATAAGAGATAACGCTTTCCTGAGAGTAACACACAATGCTTTCAATAATTTAAAAGAGATGCGCAAGTTAATTCTGAAATCAAATAACGTTACTTTCTTGTCCAAACACAGAGTGGAAGATCGCATTTCACACAAGTTGTTCCGAGATTTAGTTCAACTGGAATATTTAGACTTGAGCGACAGCAAGATTACCGCCCTACCAAAAAGGATATTTACCAACTCAAAATTACTGTCACATTTAGACCTGAGTAGAAATGAACTGCATTCACTTCCACCAGAAATCTTCAAGAAAAACTGGCGACTACGTACATTGCTGATTGGAGGTAATACATTTCGGTCTCTGCACTTTCTAAACTCTTTAACTCGATTGAGAACCTTAGACGTAAGTCACGCGCGAATTAGAAATACAGATCTATCAATTTTGTCACGCTGCACGACTTTAAGAAAACTAACAATGCGACGTATTCCATCTGTAAGGTTCAGTGTTAGGGAAATACAGCAGCTACCAAAATATTTAGGTCATCTTGACATTGGGGAAACCAATGTGGACTCATTGACTTCAGAGACGTTTCATGGGTTCTTAAATTTGACTGTCCTTATTATGGATAACGTTGGGTTAAAAAACTTGAGCTTTGTCCCATTCAGCACGCTTCAGCGTCTCCGTTATCTGGACGTCTCTCGTAATGGTTTACTCAAGATAAGTGAAGACTTTGCACTATTTAAAGGTGTCTTGGTTCTTCGCGATAACCCATTGCATTGTAACTGCCTCCTGCAATGGATGCTACAAATTGAGACAAACAGTACTTTGTCCAAACCAGATATACAGGGGGCGAAGTGTTTCACTCCAGCCAAGTCAAGAGGCCGAGAGCCGTCTTCTCTATCTCTGTCTGTTATGCAATGTTATCCGCCAGAAGTTACTCTAAGCATTGGTCAGTTTGACAGCAATGACAGTCAGCTGATAACGTGCAATGCGTTAGGTGATCCACCACCAGATGTGATTGTGCAATTGTCGTCAGGGCGCAATGCGTCTTCTCTAACGCATTCGACACAATTTTCTGAATACAATACCAGTGTCTCGGCGTCTATATCCGCCAGCGGTAATGATATATTAGTCACGTGTCAGGCGACGAATTCAATGGGCAATGTTGTGAAAGAGATAAGAGTGAACACTCACTGTGGTCATAAAGAACTTACAATTGTGAAAAAAGAAATTCATGCTATTCGCTCTATGAAAGAATCTCTTTGGACCCTTGGACTTCTTTTAGTTTTCCTGGTTTTAATAATCGCAGGGCATGCTATTTCGTCTGAAGTGCGTGGTCATTTTAAACGCGAAATGAAACACCGAAATTCTGGTGGCTCAATAAATTCCTACAGGAAAAGTTCCAATGACGTTCCTATGGGTGGGATCTCGGTGGGGAGTGTTTGTACACGTGATCAATCCTCGACAGAGACAACCTCCGTAGAGGAAGAAAATGTGAACTTTTTTGATGAAAAAACCTTATGTTTTAATTGACAGTGAAATAATAATTTCTATTTTTAATACGTGAAATATATACCCTGGATACTACATGCCTTAATGTGCATATTACAACAATTCACTGATCCATCCATTCCATTTTATGAATCATTTGATATTTTATTTTACTGCCTGGAAGTGTGATTAGGCACGAAAACCTCCAGGTCAGACCTGAGAAATGGTGAATAAAAATCGAACATTAAAAAAAAAATTATATTAGCGTTTAAGATTGTTTGTTGATTGTTTTTCTGTTTGTCGTTTACATGAACGGAATTATCATTCCTTATTTTCATCTGATTATCACCAGCTTCATCCCTTTTGTCTTTGTAATTCATTTTAATTATTTTCATGCCTATTTCAATGCTTTTTGGTTTGATACTCTATCCTAAAATGTAACGTTCACAAGTTCATGGGTATCCATCTTCATCACGCACGTTCTCACTACCCACGTCCATCTTTTACAGTGCCAGACATGGCGCACGTGAACAGCTTCTTTGCTCTTTTAGCGCTGACATGTGCTATACCTACGGTTTCTGAAAACAGAAATGGCTGTCGAATTATTTCAAAGGACAACCTTTTATGTGCCTCACCAGTGACAAGCACAGACATTCTGACTTTCGCCCCGAGAGCTGCGTCCTCATTAACGGTGGAGAGACACGTGGGGGAAGGATTGGAGTTGACGTTTGTGTTACGACACTTCCCGCGCCTGGAGAACGCTAGCGTAACGTGTGAGCAGAAATGTCGTCTGGTAAGCAACTTCAACGAGCATTACAACGAGCCGCAACATTTGAAGAAACTGATCCTTCAGAACGTTGCTTTCTCCGCCTATACCCTAGACAGTGTCACAGGGCTAAATACTCTTAAGCTACTTCACAGCAATTTACAGCTCTCTAGAGATAGTTTTCGAAAGTTATCCAAGCTATCTGACGTGGAGATATCTAATAACAAAGCTGTTGAATAACCAGACCATGTTTTTTCCTCTCAGGGGATATCTTTAAAAAGACTTGTTATTAGAGATAACGCTGTTCTGAGAGTAACACACAATGCTTTCAATAATTTAAAAGAGTTGCGCAAGTTAATTCTGAAACGGAATAACATTACTTTCTTGTCCAAACACAGAGTGGATGATCACATTTCACACAAGTTGTTCCGAGATTTAGTTCAACTGGAATTTTTAAACGTGAGCGACAGCAAGATTTCCGCTCTACCAAAAAGGGTTTTTGCCAACTCAAAATTACTGTCACATTTAGACCTGAGTAGAAATGAACTGCATTCACTTTCATCAGAAATCTTCAAGAAAACCTGGCGACTACGTACATTGCAGATTGGAGGTAATAAATTTCGGTCTCTACACTTTCTTAACTCTTTAACTCGATTGAGAACCTTAGACGTAAGTCAAACGCGAATTAGAAATACAGATCTATCAATTTTGTCACGCTGCACGACTTTAAGAAAACTAACAATGCGACGCATTCCATCTCTAAGGTTCAGTGTTAGGGAAATACAGCAACTACCAAAATATTTAGGTCATCTTGACCTTGGGGAAACCAATGTGAACTCATTGACTTCAGAGACATTTCATGGGTTCTTAAATTTGACTGTCCTCGTTATGGATAACGTTGGGTTAAAACATATGAGCTTTGTCCCATTCAGTGCGATTCAGCGTCTCCGTTATCTGGACGTCTCTCGTAACGGTTTACACAAGATAACTGAAGACTTTGCACTATTTAAAGGTGTCTTGGTTCTTCGCGATAACCCATTGCATTGCAACTGCCTCCTGCAATAGATGCTACAAATTGAGACAAACAGAACTTTGTCCAAACCAGATATACAGGGGGCAACGTGTTTCACTCCAGCCAAGTCAAGAGGCCGAGAGCCGTTTTCTCTATCTAAGTCTGATATGCAATGCTATCCGCCAGAAGTTACGCTAAGCATTGGTCAGTTTGACAGCAATGACAGTCGGCTAATAACGTGCAATGCGTTAGGTGATCCACCACCAGATGTGGTTGTGCAATTGTCATCAGGGCGCAATGCGTCTTCTCTGCCGCATTCGACACAATTCTCTAAATACAATACCAATGTCACGGCGTCTATAGTGGCCAGCGGTAATGATATATTAGTCACATGCCAGGCGACGAATTCAATGGGCAATGTTGTGAAGGAGGTAAGAGCAAACACTCACTGTGGTCATGAAGAACTTACAATCGTGAAAAAAGAAATTCATGCTATTCGCTCTATGAAAGAATCTCTTTGGACGCTTGGACTTCTTTTAGTTTTCCTGGTTTTAATTATCGCAGCGCATGCTATTTCGTCTGAAGTGCGTGGTCACTTTGAACGAGAAATGAAACACCGAAATTCTGGTGGCTCAATAAATTCCTACGAGAAAAGTTCCAAAGACGCTCTTATCGAAGGGATCTCGGTGGGGAGTGTTTGCACACGTGATCAATCCTCGACAGAAGCAACCGCCGTAGAGGAAGAAAAATTGAACTTTTTGATGAAAAAACATTGTTTTAATTGACAGTGAAATTATCATTTTTATTTTTAAGCCGTGACATATATATCCTGTACTCTAACATGCTTTAATGTACATCTTACAACTATTCACTGATCCATCAATGGTACAAGGAAAAGAAGTTCCATTTTATACATCATTTTATATTTCATTTTACTGCCTGGAAGCGTGATAAAGCACGGAAACCTCCAGGTCAGACCTGATAAATGGTGAATAAAAATCGAACATTAAAAAAAATTATATTAGCATTTAAGATTGTTTGTCGTTTACATGAACGGAATTATCATTCTTTATTATCATCTGTTAATCATCAGCTTCATTCCTTTTGTCTTTGTAATTCATTTTAATTCCTATTTTAATACTTTTTGGTTTGATACTCTAACCTAAAATGTAACGTTCACAAGGTCATGGGTGTCCATCTTCATCAAGCACGTTCTCACTAAACACGTCCGTCTTTTACAATGCCAAACATGGCGCACGTGACAAGCTTCTTTGCGCTTTTAGCACTGACTTGCGGTTTCTGAAAGCAGAAATGGCTGCCGAATTATTGCAAAGGACAACCTTTTATGTGCCTCACCAGTGACAAGCAAAGACATTCACCTTTCGTCCCGAGACCTGCGTCCTCATTAACGGTGGAGAGACACGTGGGGGAAGGATTGGAGTTGACGTTTGTGTTACGGCACTTCCCGCGCCTGGAGAACGCTAGCGTAACGTGTGAGGAGAAATGTCGTCTGGTAAGCAACTTCAACGAGCATTACACCGAGCCGCAACCTTTGAAGAGACTGATCCTTCAGAACGTTGCTTTCTCCGCCTATACCCTAGACAGTTTCACGGGGCTAAATACTCTTAAGCTACTTCACAGCAATTTACAGCTCTCTCGAAAAAGCTTTCGAATGTTATCCAAGCTATCTGACGTGGAGATATCTCACAACAAAGCTGTTGAATTACCAGACCATGTATTTTCCTCTCAGGGGATATCTTTAAAAAGACTTGTTATTAGAGATAACGCTGTTCTGAGAGTAACACACCATGCTTTCAATAATTTAAAAGAGTTGCGCAAGTTAATTCTGAAATCAAATAACGTTACTTTCTTGTACAAACACAGAGTGGAGGATCAAATTTCACACAAGTTGTTCCGAGATTTAGTTCAACTGGAATATTTAGACTTGAGCGACAGCAAGCTTACCGCCCTACCAAAAGGGATATTTGCCAACTCAAAATTACTGTCACATTTAGACCTGAGTAGAAATGAACTGCATTCACTTCCACCAGAAATCTTCAAGAAAAACTGGCGACTACGTACATTGCTGATTGGAGGTAATAAACTTCGGTCTCTGCACTTTCTAAACTCTTTAACTCGATTGAGAACCTTAGACGTGAGTCACGCGCGAATTAGAAATACGGATCTATCAATTTTGTCACGCTGCACGACTTTAAGAAAACTAACAATGCGACACATTCCATCTCTAAGGTTCAGTGTTAGAGAAATACAGCAACTACCAAAATATTTAGGTCATCTTGACCTTGGGGAAACCGATGCGAACTCATTGACTTCAGAGACGTTTCATGGGTTCTTAAATTTGACTGTCCTTATTATGGATAACGTTGGGTTAAAAACCTTGAGCTTTGTCCCATTCAGCACGCTTCAGCGTCTCCGTTATCTGGACGTCTCTCGTAACGGTTTACACGAGATAACTGAAGACTTTGCACTATTTAAAGGTGTCTTGGTTCTTCGCGATAATCCATTGCATTGTAACTGCCTCCTGCAATGGATGCTACAACGAGAGACAAACAGGACTTTGTCTAAGCCAGAAATAAGAGGGGCGACGTGTTTCACTCCAGCCCAGTCAAGAGGTCGGGAGCCGTCATCTCTATCTCAGTCTGATATGCGATGCTATCCGCCAGAAGTTACGCTAAGCATTGGTCAGTTTGACAGCAATGACAGTCAGCTGATAACGTGCAATGCGATAGGTGATCCACCACCAGATGTGATTGTGCAATTGTCGTCAGGGCGCAATGCGTCTTCTCTAACGCATTCGAGACAATTCTCTAAATACAATACCAGTGTTTCGGCGTCTATAGTAACCAGCGATAATGATATATTAGTCACATGCCAGGCAACGAATTCAATGGGCAATGTTGTTAAGGAGGTTAGAGCAAACACTCACTGTGATCATGAAGAACTTACAATTGTAAAAAAGGAAATTCATGCTATTCGCTCTATGAAAGAATCTCTTTGGACGCTTGGACTTCTTTTAGTTTTCCTGGTTTTAATAATCGCAGCGCATGCTATTTCGTCTGAAGTGCGTGGTCACTTTGAACGAGAAATGAAACACCGCAATTCTGGTGGCTCAATAAATTCCTACAAGAAAAGTTCCAAAGACGTTCCTATGGATGGGATCTCGGTGGGGAGTGTTTGTACCAGTGGTCAATCCTCGACAGAAGATACCTCCGTAGAGGAAGAAAAATTGGACTTTTTTGATGAAAAAACATTATGTTTAAATTGACAGTGAAATTATCATTTTTATTTTTAATACGTGAAATATATACCCTAGATACTACATGCCTTAATGTGCATCTTACAACTATTCACTGATCCATCAATGGTTCAATAAAAAGTATCCATTGCATGAATCATTTGATATTTTATTTTACTGCCTGGAAGTGTGATTAGGCACGAAAACCTCCAGGTCAGACCTGAGAAATGGTGAATAAAAATCGAACATTAAAAAAAAATTATATTAGCGTTTAAGATTGTTTGTTGATTGTTTTTCTGTTTTTCGTTTACATGAACGGAATTATCATTCCTTATTTTCATCTGTTTATCACCAGCTTCATCCCTTTTGTCTTTGTAATTAATTTTAATTATTTTCATTCCTATTTAAAGCTTTTTGGTTTGATACTCTAACGTAAATGTAACGTTCACAAGTTCATGGGTATCCATCTTCATCAGGCAAGTTCTCACTACCCACGTCTATCTTTTACAGTGCCAGACATGGCGCACGTGAACAGCTTCTTTGCGCTTTTAACACTGGCATGCACTACACCTGCAGTTTCTGAAAGCAGAAATGGCTGTCGAAATATTGCGAAAGACGACTTTTTATGTGCCTCACCAGTGACCAAATATAAAAAGTTATAATCGAAAAATCCTACAAAAACGAGGATTAATTTAAAGCTTGACTACCTGCATTCAGTCCCTTATGCTGCCCCTTCTTTGTGAATGGTGGCCGATGCGCGAAGACACTTCACAATACATAGATAAGGAATTTCACAACAAAAGCATCAAAAAGGAAAAAATAACTTTGATAAACTAAGCCATGCAATGAGACTGAACTCAAAAACCAGACATTTCCACAGAGTTAGCATTGGTATTTTATGTGTTTGAAAGGAACTCAAACACTTAACTATAAATACCAATGCTAACGCTGTAGAAATCTTTTATACAACATTGGTCAAAAAGGCTGTCCCATTCCAATTACATGTGCTTTTATTTACAAATGATCTTGTCACTAGTGAAAACTAATGTAAACAATGCCTTTTATTCCAGATACTATATCTTACATGATTAATCGTTCAGAAAACATCTATACTTTATAACATTAATTCAAATTAAAAGTGTCCACCCTCTCTTATCCAGTGTTTCACTGTGGCAAAGAAATGCCTGTTAAGTTTAAAAGACACCACCAGATATCGCCAAATTTACACACATATTAGCATAAACATGTGCTCGTTAAAGGTCACGTGTCTAATTTCGTGTGTGCTTACCGCGTTCTGCAATTGCCTCCTGTGGGCGACGCGACAAGCCTTCACCAAGGGTAACAATTCTGTTTCTTGGATATTGTCCCATTTTTCATAAAGAACTTGGCAAAGTTGGTCCAGAGTATCTGGGGATTAATTCTCCTCTGCATTGCACACTCCGATTCATGACACAGGTGCTCAGTAGGGTTAATATCAGGGTTCAGATGTTGTTGCCCTATCCTCAGAACGTTGTGTTCTGCAACAAAATACTTGCCAGACGACAGCTGTGTGAAAGTTCGCTGTCATGATTAATTCTGGTTTTATACCTGAAGTTAGTTCTAGCAGATGTAGTGAATTATCAGCTTAGAACATTACGTTCAGCGATCCCAGAGGTACTGGAACTTGGTCAACCATCACAAGGAGGAAGCTGGTTTTGCTGAAAAATCAAGGCATTTCTTGTATTCCATCGATGGCCAGATGAGGGTCTGAAGACATGTTGCAGAATGTTTCTTGGACGTGTTTAGAATATTATCGCTTAAAGGGATAATAACTTTTCGTTTCGACCAAAAAATGAATTTTCCTGGAGTCAACAACAGTTTGCCCATATTTACCAATGGTTTATTAAATCCATTTTTACATTCAAAGTTAGTCCCTTTTTTTTCTAAAAAGTTTGTTTTTTTTTGTTAAAATCTCTTAAGAGATTTAAGAGCATACTCTAAATTTGAATCTCTTAAGAGATTTTAACAGAGTATAGCCATCAATGGAGGTCACGTGGTCTAAAGACAAGCTCAGATATCAGACTAATAGCTATAACTGCTGTTTTTTGTGGTAAAACAGAATATATGATACTTTTATGAGCTACTCACAATGTTTTTATTGTGAAATATAGATCTCATACGAAGAGTTTTTATCTCTTTAAGGGGTCATCAGATTAGTTTGGATTTGGAGAGCATTCCTAGCTCATGGTATTATTAAACTGTTCCTTCTGGAACAGAACGGTACAGGGACATTTAAGTGTAACATTTTGTACAGATATCTAACTGCATTTGCAAGAGGTGACATCTGGGCTGCTGCTGGCCACATCGTGACAACGTATTTACTCACAGCTCTCGTCTGGCAAGTGATTTGTCGCAGAAACACAATGTTCTGAGGTTGGGGCAACCATATTTATATTTAACAGACATTTCTTTACCTCGGTGGAAGTCACATGAAACACCGGATTAGAGGGGGTGCAAACTCTTAATTTTAATTAATGTTATAAAATATAGATATTCTCATCGCTATTGTGTTTTTTCTGAACGATTAATCACGTAAGATGTGGTGAGGAAATAAAGAAAAACATTGTTTACAGCAATTAACTCCTGTAAAGTGATCATTTGTAAATAAAAGCGCTTGAAATTGGGGGTGGGACAACTTTTTTGATCAATGTTGTATTGAGGGACATTGACCTTTGGGCTCCGAACAAAGTTGGAGATGTGCAAGCACAGTACTGAAGAGAAAAAAGTTAAACATATGTTATCAGTTAATTTACTGTGGCATCTCTAATGCTTGTCTCTTCTATGATGTCTGGATTTTGATATCAGTCTCATTGCATGGCTTAGGTTTTCAATGTTATTTTTTCCTTTTTGATGCTTTTGTTGTTAAATTCCTTATCTATGTGTTGTGAAGTGTCACGGCCACCATTCACAAAGAAGATGCAGCATAAGGGACTGAATGCAGGTAGTCAAGCTTTAAATTCAAACACCTGTTGTTGTTGACTTAAAGATTTTTCGATTATCACTCTCTGTATTTGGTCAATATACTTATAAGGAAGGTATTCAATTTTGCCTCAGATATTTCCCCTGAACTACGTACGTTGTTTCTTAATTCAAGCGGAAAGGCGTTGATGGGTGGGATGGAAATGAGTCTAATATCAATTATGTTTGAATTACTTATTTTGGATGCCTTAGACTGGATATAATTGTAGGAACCTTGCATGCACGGCCTCTACGTTAATTCCAAGCATTTTTGATGTTATTAGAATTACGTACTATATATTCAAGTATTTTCCAGATACATACTGCAGTATGTATGTATACATATAATCCAAAACACCTCCTCTAGAGATTTAAGCTTAAGTTTTTCAAGTCCCACCGACCACAGAGCTACAAGCATTAGTAAAACGACACAGGTGTGCAGAAAAGTTTGAATTCACTGTGTTGCTAAATTCAAGCAGAAAGGCATTGACAAAACGGGGTGCAAACGAACAAACGAGCCTTCCTTATTTTCATTTACTTAATTTCTTTGATGGCTTTTATTGAATAAAATCTGACATTCACGACCTCTACGTTAGTTTCAAGCATACTTGACTTTATTTTCAAGTATTATATATATTATATAAATAATAAAAAAACGCCTCCTTAGAGATCAAAGCTAGAGATCAAAGTTTTCCATTTCAAGCATGAATGCCTTTTTTCACAAGTGGTATTTCTGTGTGAACACAGTGAATGTTTATTCTTATATCTTTCACAACATTGCTCTTAGCTTTTGGCAAAAGATCGCATTCAATGATGACTCATGCTTATAGCTTCTTCCAAGAATTAACGCATGCACATATGTTGTATCAATACGTGGTCTACAGATTGATATTGAAACGCGCGCCCCCTCCGGCGCGACCGAGCCCGGAGTGGCGGCGCCGTTCGAGTTCGGGATCGGGGCGGATGTTGCGCTCCCGTGGGAAAGTATATCCCAAGCTAATGACAAGAGTGGATTTCTGAACAAAAAATTTTATTAAAAAAATAATAAAATAAAAATATAATGTTACAATGAATTAAAGTTATGTAAGCACTTCATTAACCACTGAGTCTCTCATTTTTGGTAGCGTTGCTTTGAATAAAGCCTTAGATCATAGTTCTAGTCACAATGTTCTAGTAATATTTCTCTGAGCTCTTTCTTTGCGAAGATTAAAGTCATTTTTCGGCCCTCAAGATTCAGGTAGCGTCTCACAGAGCTCAATTATTGCACAAAGGTAAATTTCGATTACCACGTATATCAATCAAAGTTCAATAGTAACAACAACTGTTAAGCTAAAGTTAAAGTCTTTAAGTTTCGATCGCAACGTCTTTAGTAGCCTCTGGACTCTGGTAGCGTCTGGTCTGGGGATGACAATTCTCGTAGCCTGGATGTTCATGGGAACGTCTGCTGACACTGCCCGTCTAGAATTTAGTTTCATGCTGACTGTCATACAGCACTCTTTAATCGCTGAGGACATCACCATTGCGGTAATGTCTTACTGGGCGTGTTCTGCCAGTTGTTCTCGTCTGGAACCATTACTTCCGACAAACAGTCGGTACTCTTAAAAAACGGAATACTAAAAAAAAAATCAGACCCCAGGTCTGGAACCGCTCATCCGACTGGCCAAGTCGGGCACATCACAGGACCTTGTCCTCTTCCGACCATCTTAGCCGGGCACAACGTAGGACCTTGTCCTCTTCCGACCATCTCAGCCGGGCACAACATAGGACCTTGTCCTCTTCCGACCATCTCGGCCGGGTACAACACGGGACCAGTGTCCCTCTTCTACATGGCATCACCTCTTAGCAACCCACGCCTCTAATTATCGGCGCCAACTTTCAGTCAGCATCTTCTCGGTTTCGGGACAGGTTGACATCTTACTGGGGGCTCGAGGTACGTCAAGGTTATGTAACTTGAACCCTGTGATACCCCGAGCCACTGCGTTGGACAGGGTGCAGCATGTCCTAGCAGAATCTACCACAGACGGCGCTCTTCATCGGGAATGCGTCGCTCGAATTGAGGCTCCTGAACTTCTCCGCCCTTATAGGGGGTTTCCATCGAGGACGTCACTTGCCTTCTAGCATACTGGACCGCAGCAACGTTCATGTTGTCTCCACCATTGGCAGCTTCAACAGCTGTATCGACTTTCGGATGATTGGCTACTTTAAGCTTAAGTGCTTGCATTACATTAATTATAAGAAAACTTCACACAAAATTAAACTCTACAAATTATACACTACAGGAAATCCTTAATGATCCCGCTCTCTTATCGAAAAGTTTAAAAGAATTCTCACTTAGGAAAACCCTTGAAAATGTTATTAGGAAGTTTGTAAAAACCATAGCTCCTGTCATAGTAAGTTTAGAAATTTCGAATAAGCCAAAAGGTCATGCACCGTGATGCATGAGTATTAAGATAATTTGGTAAGAATTTATTTTTATTATTAAACATAATTTAGGCTTGGTATGGCAAATGACATACCAAAGCATAATGCCAAAAGATTAACTGACAAGTAAACACGATACACCGTACCCAGACGAGACGAATCTAAGACAAGGCGAACATGGTCTAAGGTTGACCAAAATAACAACATACCGTCGTGAATGACATGAGGTTCATGGCTTATATGAGACTTATGACTGACAGCGACCAAATGAGAAAAATGCGCATGACTATGCATGCCTGTCCTCAACAAACAAGAAAATGAAGCGACCACATGAGAAATTATAATGTGACCATATCCTGTAGGAGTGAATGGCCTGATGAGAAAATTATAATGTGACCACATGGGAGTGACTAACCAGAAAAGAAATTATAATGTGACCATATGAGAGTGACTGACCTCATGAAAAATTATAATGTGACCATATGAGAGTGACTGACCTGAAAGGAAATTATAATGTGACCATATGGGAGTGACTGACCTGAAAGGAAATTATAATGTGACCATATGAGAGTGACTGACCTGAAAGGAAATTATAATGTGACCATATGGGAGTGACTGACCTGATGAGAAATTATAATGTGACCATATGGGAGGGAATGACCTGAAGAGAAATTATAATGTGACCATATGGGAGTGAATGACCTGAAAAGAAATTATAGTGTGACCATATGGGAGTGAATGACCTGAAAAGAAATTATAATGTGACCATATGGGAGTGAATGACCTGAAAAGAAATTATAATATGACCATATGAGAGCAAATGACCTCATGAGAAAATTATAATGTGACCATATGGGAGTGACTGACCTGATGAGAAATTATAATGTGACCATATGGGAGTGACTGACCTGAGGAGAAATTATAATGTGACCATATGGGAGCGACTGACCTCATGCAAATTATAATATGACCATATTGGAGTGACTGACCTAAGGAGAAATTATAGCCTAATGTGACCATATGGGAGCGACTGACCTCATGCAGAATTATAATATGACCATATGGGAGTGAATGGCCTGATTAGAAAATATAATATGACCATATGGGAGTGACTGACCTGATGAGAAAATTATAATGTGGCCATATGAGAGTGAATGAATGAATGGAAAATTATAATATGACCATATGAGAAAGACCCATCTGCGAACGGTCTGTCAGGCGTGGTGAGTTTAAGATTCACAGAATTCAACAGCGAAAAGAAAAGCAACTTCCCTCAGTCTTTTCTCGGCATAAAAGAAAACAAAATTTAGACCCGAAAGACGAACGAAAATAAATCCCCCCTCCCCCCAAGGCACCGGCCGCGGAGTTTTTGAAACTGCCGCGATCGACAAGAAGATTCAGACTCTCGACAGCTGATGCGTCGCTCTATTTATACTTTTTCGGTCTTTAGGGATTACGTCACCGCATGACCTCGTTAACAATTACGTCACCTCATGACCTTTGACATGAGTGGCAACCAAGAAAAGAAATGGCTTCGCCCATGCATGACGTTATGTGCTGAATTCGCTAGAAAACTAAAATAAAAGCTTTAACATAAGGCGCAAGTACTTCCCAACCACTTTTATTGCGACCACAGAGAAGGTATGGTAGCATACAGGCGAGCTTTGGAAGGTAACAAATAGGATAAACAATGACTAGTCGTCGATACCGACTTCGACGTTCGACAGGACAAAATAACTTGCGAGACAAAGTGCTCTGATCATCGTTCATCATAAAAATGAAGCGAAACCCAGATTATTACACTATTTTGACAACACAACAATAATAAAAAAAAACGCCTCCTTCTCCGTTCTAGAGATCAAAGGTAGAGATCAAAGTTTCTCATTTTAAGCATGAATGCCTTTTTTCACAATTGGTAGGGCCTATTTCTGTGTGATGACAGTGAATGTTTATTCTTATTTCTTTCACAACATTGCTCTTTGCTTTTGGCAAAAGATCGCATTCAATGATGACTCATGCTTATAGCTTCTTCCAAGAATTAACGCATGCACATAAGTTGTATCAATAGGCCTACGTTGTCTACAGATTGATATTTTGACAACACAGTACAAGCAACACTAGTTAAGGAATAGATAAAGTAAGTAAAGTATGCTTAAAAGCAACGTAGAGAAGTAAATAAAAATAAGGAAGGCTCGTTTGTTCGTTTCCACCCCGTCTTGTCAATGCATTTCTGCTTGAATTTAGAAACATAACTTACATTACAGTACAGGACATTTCGATGCAAACCTGGATACTTCAAGATCGATTCCGGGGTCTTAAAATGTATGACTACAAAAAATAACCACACAATAAAGGCATAAAGTCACATACCTGCACCCTTGTTTTCTAGCAAATAATTGGGATTTACATTTTCTATTTGAAACTAAAGTAGATTAAAAAAAATCTTTTTCACATGGGAATCAAAACGTAGGAAAAAAAAAAAAAAAAAAAAAAAGAAGAAAAAAAAAACAAAGAAAAAAAAAAATCAATTCCAGTCTGATGTTCTAACCACCGTGCCGAAAGAAAAAAACATGTATTAAATAAGACTGCTTACTGTAAAAACTCTACAATAAATAGCGAAATACTTTTTATTCAACGCATATATATATAAATTGTACAAAAATTATGATAAGGTAAAAATAAAAAATGAATGAAAATATAGTACACATAATAACATTTATGGCCAATAATCTGTATCACAATGAAATCATACCACCTAAAAAGTGCTTCATATATGATTATGTATGTGATAAATACCCTGTATAGAATGCAATGCCGAAGTTATTTGATACAAAATATATAAATATGAGAATAAAAAATGCAATAGAAACAATAGATAATTAATCAGATGTGCTGTCCGAAACACTTTCTGTCTCGCTAATACTGTCACCACTTGATGTTGGTAAATGTGAGGCATCCAAACAGCCTTCTCCACAACATAATTTTCGATTCTATCCCTGCCTCATGACAAACCCCATATACCAGAGGACTGAAGTGATATGTGCACAACTTCCAACTGTCTGGGCACTGGCTTTATCTGGTAAATGCCTGGTAACTAAATTTAAGCTGATGGTCTCTCGTTTGGAGTATTTACCAAGTCAATGGGTTTACACTGGTCTCTTTGACAACAGAAGCCATTCATAGCATTTTGGTAAAATAAAAACTCTACAGAGCTATTATGAATGGTGCTGGTGTGGAAGGTTAGGTCATTAGTAACAAAACTAGTGTTTTATTTCCCTTTTTATGCAAAATAGACGTAAAAGATGATATTTACACAACAATTTTGGTTGTACAAAATGAACTTTCATGCCCATTAAGAGTGGGTTGGGTCGAGCCACCATTATGTGTAGGTCTATCACAGTATGGGTCTCTATATAAGTAGGAGCCACCACAATGTATGTCTGCTATTATGATAAGTAATGTAACTTTGAATATCTGAAGCACATTTTACACTTTGTCTTTCTTAATCCTAAAAAATAAGAATATAAATAAGATATACTTACTGTACTCTATTTCTTATCCATACTTTCCATTTTTTTGATAGCATGCATTACATGAAAATGACTTTTCTTTTTTGAGTTGAGTTTTACTGACTCTAACCCCTGTTTCATTGTGAGATTCTTCTTTCAATCAGCGCTACATGTAAGAATAAAGCAATCAAAATATTGATCACAAACAATGATTGGCCACGTAGTGCATTTCTTTTTTACACTGGCACATTCTCTACCCAATTTCAGAATTTCACTGTTGTCACCTCACTATAACTATATACTATATGCAGCATCAGAACCCCCCTAAAACGCACATTTTCATGAATATTTGGCAAGGTCATTTTGGCATTAATTTTTTATATTTCAAATTAAAAAAAATTAAGTGGATCTTAAAAGTGTAAGACCCGAATTTTAATTTGGTGTCAATTTCTTCTTTCATTCACAATTTATTTTTCATGTATAATAGTGGGCACTTTTACCCTCTTATCTGCACTCATCCTTCACACTTGCTTGCTAGTACATGTATGTCCACTAAATGGATTAAACCTGCATTTCTCTCTGTAGAAAAAAAACATTCAGAATGGAAAAGATGAAAATGGGATGTTTAGCATATATTAAATGAAATTGACGAGAAGGAAAAGAAATTCAACACAGTAAACGAGGAGGAGGAGGAGGTGGAGGTGGAGGAGAGGAAGGAGGAGGCGAGGGAGGAGGAAAAAAGGAGGAAGCAAGGTCCCTATGGGAGTGAATCAACGATACGCATCAGTTCAACGGTACTGAAAAACGCATAGACTATCAGCCCCGACTCGTGTCAACAATGGAGCATTTACTTTTGTTTTATAATAATTATAATAATATTTATTTTTTAAAACTGCACTACACTACCGTCTCACTATAGACCACACTTACTGCCAGCCTGGAGATTAACTTGAGCTTTCTCCTGGTGTACATTCATTATGTGTTTTTCAAAGTTTCCTTTCTGGAGAAGGTTATAATTGACATCTTATCATTTAGGTGCACATGCATATAACGCGATGAGAGCTAAGCATAAAACCTCGACAATCAACGTCCATTTTTAAACAACAACGAGAAAAATACGCCATGTCACAGTTATGAGCCGACAAATTACTTTACAAATTATTCTGCTGTGGGAAAAAATCACCGGTTTCTCAGAGCGCACAATGGGCAATGAGATGCAAATATTTAAAAATAAATGAAAAGGTTTATATAAACAACAGAATAAGAGAAAATATCTAGCAGTGGCGCAAGGACAATCCAACTCCAGCGTGCAACAGGGGAAGCCTGACAGTGTGATCACACTATATGAAATTACAGTGAATTAACAGTTTAAGACATCTGTTCAAGGGGAGGGGGTTCTTACAATAGCTGGTAATATATTGTAAAACGCGATGGCTATCATTTCTTAAACAAACTTAAACCACGCCTAAACAATAAGACTGTTAAATAAGATTAGTTTAGTAAAATAATAATGATAATTCAACGGTGATGATGGAGAACTTGGACCTAAATAGAGATTTAGGTCCAAGTGGAGAACGAGTTATTCACAACGTCAATAACATAAGATTGGTTCAAGCCAATTGTCTATATCAAATAAATCTTTTAAGTAATTGAGATTGCCCGTCAGCTTGTATATTAAAAAAATATTGTTACTTTCTTTGTTACTTTAATCTTTATTTTTTACACAGGTAGCGATGATGGAAATTTATGTGCGGAGCATATTTTTAAATTTAATTTAAAAATTTAAAAACTTTTTTTGCCATAAACTGTGCCTTTTTTAATACAACATTCAGATTGCGTTTAATATAATGCAAGGGCCATGTAAATGTACTGATTATAATTACACACCTTGATGCGAAACAGTCTATCGTTTCTATCGTTTTCTCCGTGTACCATTTGAAGATTACATGCTGAATATAGATAGAAAATACAATAGGGGGAGTGTGATAATGATAGGGTCGCTAAACGATTGTTAACGGAATATAGTGACTGGCCTAACCCCCTGACTGGGTAGGTCAGTCACTATATTGGCGACTGGGTAGGTGTGCCATAATAATCAGCACATGGCCCTTACATTACATTAAATGCAAACTCATTGTTATATTAATATACACTTTTTTGTGGAATACGCATCCATTTTTTAATTTGATCTTTTAGAAAATCGTTTTGATTCAAATAACACAGCAGCCTATTAGCCAATTCCTTTAAAGATCTTTTTGATGTTGTACCCCCCCACACACACACCTATTTCTTTTGCTGTGTTAAAAATCCCCCGTTTCTCATAACACACTAAGACTAATGTGGTAAAAAAAATAAATTAGTTTTTTAAAACATTGCAATAAAAGCTAATATGTAGCAGTGGGGAAATAATAATCAAAGACCAACGTGCGACAGGAGAAAAACCTGACAATCTGATAACTTTTCACCTTTATTTTATAGTACTGTTAATTGTGATGTCGCTAAAAGAGGAGGGGCTCGCAATCTATTTCAGAAAATCAAATAGTTTTTTAAAAATAACGTTGCTTTCTTTGCCACTTTAATCTTTATTTTTTACACAGGTTGCGATGATGGAAATTTATGTACGGAGCATCTTTAAACTTCATAACTTTTTTGCCATAAACTGTGCCTTTATGAAAATGCTATTTGCTGCTTTTTCCTTATTCCTCATTCATTATCATTCAAATACTATTTGCTATAAGAATTTTGAGACAGGGTGAATTTTTGATCATGCTGATGCACAATGCTGATGCATGTTAATCAAATTCAATTTTTGACTACGGAACACTTCATATTGAATGAAATAACTGATACCAAATTAAACTAGCAGTTTGATTTAATTAAATCGGGTTTAATCGCAATCAGCTTACATGAATTAATCTTTTATCTTTTTTAATAGACACAATATCAATTTTTATACATTAATCTGAAGGCAATAATATAATTTTGTACAATTAAATTGAAGTCATTCAACTTTTGTGCAGCAAAACCTCAAAATTGATTATCTTTATGACTGTTTTGAAATTAAGAGTTGTGCAAGTTAATTCTGAAATCGAATAACGTTAATATCTTGTCCAAAAACAGATTGGAAGGTCACATTTCAAGTTGTTCGGAGATTTAGTTCATCTGAAATATTTAGACTCAGCGACAGCAGAAATCTCCACGAAAAACTGGCGACTATGTAAATTGCTGATTGGAGGTAACGAAGTGTAATACCAATGTCAGGGCGTTTATATCCACTAAGGGTATTGATATGTGTCAAGCGACGAATTCAGAGGGCAATGTTGTGAAGGAGCTAAGGGTAAACATTTACTGTGGTAATTAAAATAATAATTGCGAAAAAAGAAATTGATTCTATTCGCCCCATGAAAGAACCTCTTTGAAAGATAAGATTTCTTTTAGTCTTTAATAATCGCAGTGCATACTATTTCGTCTGAAGTGCGTGGTCATTTTGAACGATATTTTGATGCCGCCGTAAATCCCTACAAGAATTACTCCGAGGACATTCCTGTCAATGGGGACATCATTGGGGGATGTTTCTAATCGTGATCAGTCCTCGACAGAAACAACCTCCTAAGACGAAGTAGAATTTAACTGTTTTGATAAAAACATTGTGTTTATGTTGCAATTGATATAGCTATTTTTTCTAATTCATGAAATATATATCCTGGACTCTACATGCCTGAATGTACACCTTACAACAATTAAGCATAAAAAAGAAGTTCCATATAAATAAGTTCCTCTTAGTGCGTTATTTTATATTTTATTTTACTGCCTGGAATTGTGATTAACTGCCTGGAATTGTGATTAACCTCCAGGTCGGACCTAATATATATGAAGAATAAATTCGAATTATTTATAATTTTTTTAGAATAATTTATTTTGGCATTTAGAAAAAATATTATCTACTGGGCCATGCATTAATGTCTAAAAAGATTACAAATTAATCAAAAATGGTTAAATATACTAAGGAATTTGAAGACAATGGTCCGGGCAGTCGGGGAAGCCGTGTTTCGGACGCGCTCGTGTGTGTGTGTGTGTGTGTGTGTGTGCTGATACTCTTAAATTAAAAAGAGTCTCTACATGTAGAACAACCCTGTGCGGATTTATCTTTTACACCTATAAATCTATGAATATCCATTAATTTGAACCCTGATTAAAAAAAAAAAAAGGAAAAAAAAAAAAACAAGAAGAAATTCTTACATAACAACTATTGAATAAATGTGACTAATAAAAGTTGACATATGTATTATATTGTGTCGTTAAAAGCCGTACAGTAAAAAAAGTGAGTCAAATATAGAAAAAACAATACGTCTACTTCTTGCATTTGATAATGAATAAGAATACCCGCCAGTATTTTTAAATCACTCACACAACTGATAAGGATATAGTTTGGTGGACCAAATCAAACTACTGTGAACTAGAAGATCAACAGCAACAAAATAAAAAGAGAATATTCTAATTACAAAAAAAAAAAAAACATAAAAAAAGATGGCGAATGTGCAATTAGTCACGGGGAAATTCGCCATGGCACGAGCACCATTCCTAGCGACCTGAGAGATCTTAGTTATTCGTGCGTAGAAAACTGTAAACATTTTTTTCCATTCATTTAATTCATTTCACGTGGGAGGTGCTTTTATTTTTACATACAAATGAAAATGAAGGCGGATCAATTCACCGGTTACTAAAAAGATTGTAAACTGCAAAATTATTTGAGGTATTAATTATTCTTTTGATCAAGTTCGCTGCATTAGGTACATTCACAGCAGAAGTTTTTGTTACATAATTACTGAGTTTTTTGTACTTGCCCCAGATTCTTATAATATGATTGTGACGGTGTCCATTAAGTCCTTTATTAAATGTTTGTGAAAGCAAGAAGTGAAAATGTATGATGACACTACAACCTACAACGATATTTTAAAGCAGTAATAGGGTATAATTAGGGTATATTAAAGTAACAGAAACACCTCATTTTGATAATTTTGATTCCCATTTCTATGACTTTTTAAAATATTCATTCATCTTATCGTTTACTATTTTAAGTAAGGTGCAATTCCAAACGTAACATATTTTCGTTTCGTCAATTAACGTTTTCGTTGAGGAATTTTGCCAGTATCTCCGTTCTATCGTATAGAGATCGTTTCACGTCTAATATAAATGTCCATTTGAATCCGTCCAAGTCCGTCCATACATCGTGTGTCTCATTTCAACCGTTTTTTAATATCTTTGCACGCAAATCTGAAGTGTTGATGTTTCCATTTTAATTAGGAGTATTCTATTGCATCACCATCACGCCCGGCCATGACAGACATGAGCCTTTTGCTGGTATTAGGACATTTTTCTGTAATATTGAGAACAGAATATGAATAAAAGAAAGCACATTTTTAAAACATGGTTGAGAGGAGAGTTATAAACTAAAGAGGTTAATACAAGAGAGATTAGTCTGTAAATTTTGTGTACTGTATAAAGTTAAAAAATGTAAGGGATGACTCGATTAACTAAATTTGATAATGAATCATAAATATAATTTAAATGTTTATCTTAAGACATATTCACAATATAAATAAAAACGAATGAATACAACATAAATGAATAAGCAATTAACTCAATAGAAAGAAGGAAAGAAAGACATACCAATTGCAAATGTGTTACTTTCGAGTCTTTTAGCTCCTTCTACGATGGAAAATTTTCCAATCTTTGCATCACAATCGGATGCTTCACTGCCATTTGGATGATTATGACCAGAATTGCATGTGGATGAACTTCGTTTGTCACACGCTGCAGCATCACTTTCACTATTGTGATAGTGGCCATTGGCACAAACGGAAAACCAAATGCCTGCAAGGACGGAGCGGTACATGAAACCGCATCTTGTTAATGAGTTAATTCAAATTGAAAGTGCAGCTGTATTGATCAGATCATATCTCAATCTAATTCAGTTGAATCTATAAGGTGGTGATCTCTTTACATGATTCAGTACAATCAAATAAATGGAGGTACTTATAATTTGAAAACAAAAGGCGTTAATAAACAATAAATACATTAATTATTTCCAAAGTGAGTATAGTTAACTAACTAACTAAATAGATAACTAACTAACTAACTATCTACCTTCATATTAATAAATATGCCATCATATCAAATGGTAAAAAAATCATATACGTACCCATTTTCGTATTCAGCTTCTACTGCACACCTGTGTTGCTTGTCAACGCTTTAACTCTTGTGGTTGGCTTGCTCCCAATGCGCTTGACATATACGTAGAAGTAGAGATATATACAAGATCAACCAATCAGAAGATCAAAAAGATATTATTCGAGGTCCCAGGATGTGACCTGTTTTGGTCCAATAGCTCTTGAGAAATGTGGCGATGTGAAGAAATTAAATTTTGGATACACGTAAGAAAAGACATTAGTAAATATGCGATGAAAATTGATACTTTGAGGAGAGGGAGAAAGAAAGGAGGGAAAGAGATTTGGAGCAGGCGTGGTTTCGAGAAGTGAGGGGTTGGAGACTTCACTTAGGATATGTAGATACCGAACCTCGACGAATAAATCGTTTATCTGGTCATTATATATGGACCTGGGTTTTCTTTGCGCGACCTCACGTAAATCCGACACGGACCGTGGAATCTTTAGATTGCGTTATCCACTAATACATGTATGTTGAAAACGTAATGACCTGTTTCGAGACCACGCTTTAATAGAGCGTACAAAATTTATATAAGTTTAAGGCATCCATTCCTTATGTATGAAAAGGTTCATTACACCCTGACAACCTAGTGCCTAGGGGCCCGTAACATAACTGATTTTAATGAAAAAAAGTTTCATGAAAGCAAAACAAAATAATTTACTTCTCATACAGGTAATAGTTTCACTTTACAGAAAGGTCAAACAGCAAGTGCGTGTATTTTACACGAGTGCTCATCTTACTCTTATATTAAGAGCTGTTCATTTCTTATTTCCAAACGTGAAACAAATGCGTTTATATAAAGGTCAGCCAAGTCAGTCAGGATGTTCATTTATTTGCATAATAATAATAATAATAATAATAATAATAATAATAATAATAATAATAATAATAATGATCTCTTTAATCATTCAATGAAAATTTGCTTTTAGTTATAGAATACAGTTATCGCATACAGTTTTCAAAATTTCAAGATAGGATCCTCTGAATAAAAGGGAGTTCTATAAAATTTAGTATAACCTGTTTACACATATGGTCATAATATATTTATATGATGATATTGCAGATTTTAAATTATCAAAGACCGTTATCTTGTAGAATGTTGCAGAGACACAAAACATGTATAGTGATATTGATAACAGCTACATAAAAAGTAGTCATATAGAAAACTTTTTATTTTATAAGCTTTAGGCTGGTGTTGTAACAGAAAAAAGATTATACTGATCATGGATGTTCCGTCTATTTGTTTCATAAATTGCAGACACTACACACAAGTTGCGGACAGAACGTGTTACATGCACAATACATTAAGGAGACGTGTTAGCATCAAATATAATTCGCATGCAGTAAAAAAATCCCTGGTTATAAGTAACAAACAGCAATTTTAAAAATATTGAGACGAAATATTATGATTTTTTTAAATTTTAGTAATTTCTTCAAATTCGTGTTCATAATTATATATGTTATGATGTTATTTAAATACCTTTTCTTATACATTTGTCACAAATGTTTAAAAGTCTTTAATAACAAAACAAAGTTGATGTGCAAATTCATCGTTTAACATCATGTTACTTAATATCCTTTAAGTCCCCATATGCCGGTTCAACAAGGTTTTATCCAATCTGGGTGATTTGGTTTCATTACACAAAGGCATAGCAAGTATCATGCAAAATGATACCCTTTTCTTGAGTGACATGATATCTATACCTATTTTAGCAAATATAGATGGTGATGAATGACACATAAAATGTGGCAAATATAATATTTATCACACGTATTAGGTACAGAATTTACCCACGACGAACAAAATAGTTGATTGATAAATATAAAAAAATTATTGAACAACTTTTTCACCATATTTTCATATACCATTATTCACCATATATACACATTTGCTAAAATATCAATTGCGTTGATTTTAAGCACATCAAGAGGAGAGGTCACTTCGAATACGGCTTGTATATGTTTTCATTTCTAATCGAGAAACTAATTACCGTTCAAGGAGTTAAAGCCATTGGGTCGAGTTGAAAGTTTAAGCTGGTAGATATAAATATAACACGCCTATAGTTACGTAAAGATTTATGGCGTATTGTAGATTTTTAGACAAGACGTTTTTGTCCCTAATGTTTTGAAACATTTCCCCGTTTAAATGCGTCATTTGATTGTGAAAAATATTTTAGCGAACTGAACGCACAGTAACAAACTGAGAGAGTTTCGTAAGACACGAATCGTGATGTAGAGTTTATACAGGGATCAAGAAATGTCTCATTTACTAACGTAATAGCATCTGCGTCATATACGTTATGGATTTTTGAAAGATACGCAATTGGACACAAACACACGCACAAAAAATCAGAACATCCCGTTATTATATATTATATATAAAAGAATATTACATTAGTCTACTGAAGGCTTGACATTTTTAAATTAAAATGTGGAATATTTTTTTCAAATCATTTTTCATTTGTTATTACCTATTTTGCTGTTGGAAAATGAAAATAAGGATTAAAATAGTGTTTTAATAACATTTGATTATATCTTTGATGTACTTGTGACATCAGCTCATTCATTGAATACTCAATGAACAAAAAAAAAATGCATTTCCTTTTGTCATACGACAACCCTCACAATCAAAATTTTGGATCTCCATATTTTCCAAATTATCATCGGTAAAAGAGTTACGCGTCCCACAAATGATTTTCATGTCAGTGTCTAGCCAAGGTACCTCAAGGTTCATGGCACGTTGCTCTTTGTCCTGATTTTAAGCGACTTACATCTACCTCCTGGTAAATTTTTGTACCATAAGTATATAGATAATACAACAATTTCTGAGATCCTTAGACAATTCTATGAAAACAAATTACAGGAAATTGCTGACACAACATGAGACTGGTTTAGGACAAACAGTATGCGATTAAACCCAAACAAATGGCCATATCATTTAAAAGCAAGAATGCATATATCCCTAAGCTCATGATTGACAAAACAGATACTGAATTTAAAGAGTCATTTTAATTACTTGGAGTGTATATATCTAATGACCTCACATGGAAGGTACATGTAGACTTGATCACCAAAAAAAGCAAGCAAAATGGTTTATTTTCTACAGCATCTGAAGCGTGCAGGACTTACAACTGATGACCTTGTAACTTATTACCAGACGGTCACAAGGCCAGTTTTAGAATGTACTGCTTCTGTCTGGCACTTTGGGTTAACAAATGAATTGACTGCTCTAGACTGATAGGCGCTGCTTGCGAACATAGTAATGACCTACCCAAATATACAGGCAAAATTCCTTAAAGGCCAAAAAAAGCGAACTGGATATATAATCTGAAATCTATTTTTGATGACTGTGGTTAAAGCAACGTGTTTATCTCCCAAGAAGTCAACAACATAAAGTGGCTGAAAAATAATGCAAACATAAACTGACCAATTTATGCAAAACAATTTTATCTGTAAATCCTTTAAAACTGAAAGATCACAATATTGTGAAGAAAATAAAACATAAATTTTTGGTGTACATTTGTGAAATTGTCACCTTTCACATATTAGCATTTTCAGTGTGAAGCGCAGTGGTAATAAAATGTCCGTGTTATGAAGATAATTAAAATCGGTGGTAATTATACAGTTTATCATTACATATTGCATCAATATTGCTTTATAATTGTCAAAAAAGCCTACTTCGTGCACTGTCATCACAAACCATAAATGATGTGAGTTAAATATTCTAGACAATCATGCTCTTTGCTAAATAGCCGCTAATTCCCTTAGGGATGTATTAATCACCGTTCCAGTTACAGAAAATCACATTTCAGTCACTACACTATATTTTGAATTTATTACATATTGCAGGTGCTATATTATAAATTGATTGCCATAAATGAATTGAGTAAAATATTCTATACAATCATGCTCTTTAAAAAATAGCCGCTAATTCTCTTTTCGAAGCATTAATCACCACATTTTAGACTTGCGTATATTAATTTTTTTTTAATTTCAAAACAAAAAATACAAAAAACTCTCACATCCATATATACATACAAGCTCTAACGGTACTTAACTGTTAACTTTCCTATCCACATTTCCATTTTTTAATAAAACGATCATTATCCATATTTTTGCTATAATTAAAGTAGTCACTTTTCATATATTGATTAATATAACTTGCGTATATTAATAATTAATTATATACGCATACTATAATATTACGCCACATCACCATATCAGTTTATTTATTCAAAGAAATGTGAAAACGTTTCCCTTTCAACTTATATTTAAGTTTTGTGCCATTTGATAAACTCAGTATACTGTATTATATCAATGGATTTTTTAAAACGTTATTTGGCAATGTACTGTGTATTCTACTGGATGTATACAACATTAACTCATCAGACATATTAGTATAATTTTAACTGAATGTAGATACTATACACACACTTCCCATTTTGTCTGTAATCGATTGGGTTACTATTACGTCAAATCCTAAAAAAGAAAACGAAAACAAAAACAGATACCGAAAGCTGCCTAAACGGCAGATATAGGGTACATTTAACAAGCAATCCAGTTGTGCTAATATTAATAAATAGATGTGTATGTACTAGAGTAAAGATAACAAGTTGTTGTGTTAAAATGTATCATGCAGTATGCAACATTTTATTTAATTATTTATTTACTTTATTTTTGCAAATACCTACTTTAGTTTTGACCTTCTTCGTCTGTAATTTCTCTAATTGTGCACGTGTGCTGTCTAACAGGCCTTTGGGTAATACCTAAAGTAAAATAAAGATATCACCGATGTCCGTCCAGCAAACTGTACGTTGTTTAACGGATATTTATAAAAGAATATTTATTTGGCCCAAAAAGTAAAAAAAAAAACATACACAAACTTCCATCCACGTGAACTATATACAAATCGTTCAATTCCGCGGTTTAAATATCTGAAATACACTCTGCTTTCATAAAACAACAATATATAAGGAAGTCCTGTCATCTGAGCGAGTAATCGAAGATGTTATTACCCAATTCTTAGCCTTGGTTATTCGAGTATGTTCCCGATAAAAATGACAATACTAAATCTAAACAAATATTGCATCTTGAGTAGACTATGAAAAAAGTGTCCGATGATATGAAATGGGACCCCGATAGACAATACATGTTCAAACAAGTCTATCAAATTTGACTCTTTGCCCAAAAATGGTGCTTACCCATGTTAAACACATTTTTAACTTTAGTCTCCTGGAAATCGGACACCAAGGTTACATTACCAAGGTTGTTTTCACATGACCGAGCCTCTTTTTCATTCGAATGCACGTGCTCCAGTTTACATTTCGTCTGATTGACTAAATCACACCGTGCGGCTTCAGGCTCACTTTTATGCTGATGCCCATTCATGCAAGGATATGTTTTACCTGTAATAATGTGGAATCCATTAGCTTAATGCATCGGAAAAGCAATAATGATACTTCTTGTTGTCTTTTTGATTATCATTACACGCAACAATAATATGTAGGAGGGTCTTGCTCAAAATGGTTGGTACACCAAATTTTGGGATGTATTTCGCCTTGTCTCTTTCATTATTATTATTGTTATTGCCAAAATTATACCGTTTATATTGCCAAATATGTGAACGTATGCTTGGATAACGATTTTGGATCCGCTTTTAATATTGGTCGCTCACCATAATTTTTTTATTATCTTTTATTATTTCTTATTACAAGTATGGGAAATACTGTATTATTGATCTCATTTCTATACACATGTACGTTTGCATTAGGTAATGTACAGTTATATTACAAAATGTGTAAATTCGATGTCGTAAATACCTCTTAACCAGTACAGAAATCAATTGGAAATATTAAGGTTTTTTATAAAAAATTTATTCAAAAATCAGCCGAACTTACTATCTAGGTATATGTGCTACGTAAATTTGACAGGCCAGGTCCTTACGTAAATACATATATTGTCTTTTAACTACGACAATTTTATTCATTTGAATATATTTTCTCAGATTCAGAAATTGCAGCGTCTCAGTTCTGTTTTATAATAGCAACGGATATATGGAACAAATACGCCATCAGAGTAATATGCCCCCTCAAAGAAAAAGAAAAAAATAGCAAAGAAAATCCACTTAAACCATTTTGCCCGCCGGTTTAATAATAAAATGACAAGACATGGCCTTGTTATAAAACTTTTGTGTTTATTTGAAAAAGTTCTTCATGTGCTTATTGACTTGCAATGGGGCATATATTCATGAATTAGATTAGTTTTTGGCACATACCAATATGCTTAATTTTATTTATTATTTTATCTATTTACTAAAAACCACCTTTAAAAGATGAGTAAAAGAATGAATATATATAAATATAATAAACAATATATAAGAGCAGTAATTAAAACGATTTGAAGAGCAGTCCCGCCAACATATATTCTTTTGTAAGTCGGTTCTGGTAGCTGGGGCTGTTTACTAAGAATCTCAAAGTATCAACCAGTCCTGCCAAAATCTTATCTAATCTATTAATCAATGCATCCATTGCAACTCAATAAGCACATCGAAATCTTTTTCAAATAAACACTAGTTTTATAACAGTGCCAGCAGAAAATGGATTAAGTGGGTTTTCTTTGCTATCTTTTCTTTTTTCTTTGAGGGGGCGTACTACAGGGGTACCTCTCTGATTTAGTCGTTGGCGTCATGAATCTTGGACCAGTTTACCAAAAAATCTTAGATCGAATATACAATAGTTGCAGATATATTATGGATATGACATATATTTGGTTGAAAATGAAATATAGTTGTACTTTAGGCGTCACTCAAATTATATTTTCCTGCCCTTTTGTGTTAACCAAATATCTCCAAAGCCATTTTCACAAAATATATTTTCACGACCAGTCGTGGTGCTAAGCGTTTGTGTTCTAGTCGTGTACATACATGTAGGCTGGCAGCAAAGGTTGTAGTAATGCGGTATAGTAGAGTAACTACTAATGTTGCCGCACTGATGATACTTCCACTTTTATCATTGTTTGTAACATAGCTAATACACACAGGTGTGTTATAACAAGGCCAAGTTTTTTTCACATACTTATCAGACCGGCGAGTAAAATGGTTAAAGTGGGTTTTCTTTGCTATTTTTTCTTTTTCTTTGAAGGGGAGTACTACGTCTTTAATTTAGTCGTGGAGGTCATGAATCTTGGACCAGTTATACAAAATAATCCTTGATCGCATATGTAGTAGTTGCAGATAAATTATGGATATGACATATTTTGGGTTGAAAATGAAATATGCACGATCTTTGGGCGTCACACAAATTATATTTTTCCCTGTCCTTTTGTATTAACCAAATATCTCCAAAGCCATGTCCACACAATGTATTTTTCACGAGATATCACCACTATTAGACCTAAGCGTTTTAGTTGGGTAAGTAGGCTGGCAACAAAGATTATAATATGCAGTAAAGAAAGAACAAGATCATCATTATATAAGGTCCACTAACGTCGACGTACTGTTGATATAACCACTTTCATCATTATTTTTAACATAGCTCATACTAAAACTTAGTGTTGATGTTATGTGTTATTTAGAATGGTATTTTGCTTTGCACATATGAACATTTAAATGCATTTGGGTCATCATTTAGATAAATAGTTACAAGTTGCTGACACCTTATATTCCATCCGCAGTCCATACTCTCAGACCAGCTTGTATGTCATGGTCTGAGGGGATCCGAAAACTCCTTTTCACATTTGGCCTTGGGGATGTGTGGCATAGCCAGTCACCTCCAAAAAACCTTCACCGCAATTTTCAAACAAAGACAAACTGATCACTTTACCCAAATATGCAATAGCAAAATTCAAGACAACACTAAATTGTCTCTCTCCCGTATACTTAACCAAAAGTGTGAAAGGGGAACTTATGTTGATAACATAACAAATTCGACACTTTGTCAACCCTTGCTAAACTACGTCTTAGTGACCATAAACTCCACATCGAAACTGGGCGGCACGCCAGGCCAAAAACTGAAAGGTGCGACAGACTCTGTCGCCTGTGCACCCAAGGGGTAATTGAAGATGAATACCATTTTATATTCCAATGTCCTATGTACAAAGCAGACCAAGTCACCTATTTTAGTAAAACCTCAATCCTAAAAGCTGATACATGATCACCAGACAGTCAATTATGCCATGTATTTAACAGTGCCAACAAAGATGCTTTAGTGTCCCTCTCCAACTTTATAATAAAATCATTCAAGAAAAGAAATGGAGTGGTTGCTCTGCTTGGTAACTCTTAGCATATCCCTTAAATGTCAGTGTATGGTCCCACTGTTGTGAGAAGTGACTCGGCAGTGGGACTGAACATGGCACAATATTTATATCTGTCTAAATTATTTACTTATCTATGTCTTATGTAATTGTTATTAATTGTAATTATCTATGTCATCAAACTGGCTTTAAAACAGCCATGTAACTGTAGTTCTCCCTCCCTTTAAGTTTGAACATATCTTTTTGTGTAACATATGCTTGTACCCATATGTTTATGGTATGTTTATGGTAAATTTTTATCACACCAAGGTTCTCACTGCTTAGATAGAATATTATACAAGTAATTTTACTAGTACATATGTTCATTATATAAAGATTTTTTTTTTCATTCACAAACGGCTAGGCAACATAATTACCAACTAGAGAAATGGTAATGCACCAATTGTATTGTATCGTTATTAGTATATCATATTGTTCAAGGTCATGACAATGTATGTACCAATACAGAAATAAATTGAAAATTGAAAATTGAAAATATCCGTATATTTTCGTGATTTTTTGTATCTAAGGCTTGTTAGAATACACAGAATACACAAAAATTGAAAATTGAAAATTTGAAATATCCGTAGATTTTCATGATTTTTTGTATCTAAGGCTTGTTAGAATACACAGAAAGATAAATACTCGATCAGCAATGAAAAAGAGTACGTTTCACTTGTTCACAGTCTCAAACAATTTTAATCCTAAAATAATGCCAATTCAAAATATTTAAAAAAAAAATAAATAAAAATGAGTCAAAACACCTCAAAAAGACACGATTTTATGATGCACGAGTAAAATTATTGCATTGAACGTCCTGATCTAAACAGGCATTTTGTGTTTTAATTATGCCAAGGGCATATATTCGAAATCTACAATGTACGAAATTTACCTTAGATGCAGATATTGCAGTTTACTGATCTGTATAATGATGACAACAGGGGTGACGACAACAAGCACCACCGGTGTAATATCGGCTAACAATTTCATGCATATGGGTATGAGCCAAAATCTTATCTAGTTTATGGTTTTATGCCTCCACTGCAGAATATAAGCACATGAAGAACTTTTTCAAATAAACACAAAAGTTTTATAACAAGGCCATGTCTTGTCATTTTATTATTAAACCGGCGGGCAAAATGATTTAAGTGAATTTTCTTTGCTTTTTTTTCTTTTTCATTGAAGGGGAGTACTACGTCTCTGATTAAGTCGTGGACGTCATGAATCTCGGACCAGTTATACAAAATAATTCTTCCTAAGGTGCCCCCTATCAAATGATAGTCAAGTGGTTCCCAGATTAATTCCTTGATTTGATCTCGTTCAGGTTTTCTTCGATGATTACCATTGGCGTTTTGGCACCTATGTGGTATCGACTCCAAATTCTGACGCTGTCCAAGACCATAGTCACTTTAGACGCAGCACACGCTTCGTCGTAAGCCTCTACTGGATGTCTGTAAACTCTGTTTTGACCAATTGAGGGGTACAGATGAAATCTGACCTCAACCAAGAAAACTTCGCTGTTTCAGTGTTATATCCAAAAACAGGCATTAGAGAAACAGACGACGAAGTTTTGCTCTTTACAGTGGGTTTTTTGGAGGTCGTCTTGTATTCTAAGCTGTCAAAACTAGCCAAAGCCAAGTTTTGGTCAGCTCAAAGGAGCATTACTGAATTAATTCACTACATATTATACAATGCAGCAGCGCAACAGACATGATAGTCAAATAATTGGTAACAATACACCTGACTACTCACTTCTCTATTCACATATCTTATATGAGATCGGAGTTTTTTTTAATTGAACACACTTTCACCTAGGCATAACTTCGAAACTGAAACATTCCATATTAAATGTCGTCAATATATATATATATATATATATATATATATATATTGTTCAAAATCTGATGGTTTCAACATTTTTAAAGAAACAGACGACGTTTTAAATCAACGCAAACATAAATGAATTATTGAATAATAAGATGCAGGAAAAAACCTCACTGACGATACATGTATCTGGAAAATAATAAAGGGTTACAATATTCTTATAACCCTGCCACCGATTTTTCGTAAAAGCCTCAGTTCAGCAAATATTGAATACTAAAGATTGATATGGTGGTGGAATTTTGCTAAAGCACCAAATACCTTGTGAGATCACAGCTGCAACCAAAAAGAAAAGGTTGCTCGTTCAATAGGCAGGTTACAGAAATTTTCAGATTGTATTGTATTGAAGCAGTTTTATTTTGATGTTAGGCCATACATGTATAGTTAACAGGAGTATTACAGCATACACCAAACATTAATTCTTTCCACTATAGTCAATACAGTTTTTAACATATGCATTGTGGGGATCAATTCTTCAAAAAGTCAGTCAGTGCACGCAAGACCGTTTTTCATCTCAAATTTTTATTTTCGTCATAACTGATACATAAATATCCATATAATTATGGTCATTATCGCCATCAGAAACGGCAAACTTGTTAGAGCGTAGCTTTTAATGATTGACGCTTACGTTTAACACAGGTTTTAATGATAAACGCTTACAGTAAACATACAGACTGTCGTGGAAGCCAGTGACACGCGAACATACATTAAGCTACATTCCTTCGTGGTTGAAACCATGAAATAAAAGCTTTGGGGCGTGTACAAGTAAAGTATAAAGTAGAGTCTTTGAATCGGTCTGTGTCTTTAAAATCTTCATAATTCTTACCTCAATTCAGTTTTTAAAAACGTGTAATACTTAAACCTATGCGAATGTGTCAGTTACAACATTGACATTGACATTAAATTTTCATTTGCCATTTGGTTCGTAGCTAGTGCGGGGACTGTAAATCTCTGGAGACGTCCCAGTTTCTTAATGCTTGTCGAACCATCGGGCATTTACCTGAATACAATTATATGATAATTGTTCACACATGTTCAGCTTACAGAAAGCTTACAGTTTACAGAAAGAAGTCCGAATGGTTAGGTACGTTATGAAAACACTTAAATCCGGGTTTACCTTATCATCATCATTACTTTAATTTATCTTTATTGTTGTTGTCTTAATTGTTATTATTATTGTTATAATTTTTTACAAATTTGCAAATTTACTTATAAACACATTCATACTTGAGTTCATAAATTATTATCAGAAAAGAAAGAAACAAAGAAAAAAAACAAAGAAAACAGTACCAACCAACAGCAATCTCATTATAATCGACTTTTCCGCCATTGCTCAATGGTACACAACGTCTTCCTTCACGCTCATCACACTCAGAAGCTTCATTGCCGTTTTTATGCCAGTGACCCGAAGCACAGCTAGATCTCATGTGGTCGTTGCACCACTCTGCATCAGCCTCACTAGAATGCCAGTGGCCATTTTCGCAGACAGACCAAATTAGTCCTACATGTACAATAAATTTGATCATGCCACTCGCCGTATGCCATGTACAATAGTTTTACTGGATTTCTTTACCGTACTGGAGGACTTCGCATGAGGTTTAATCCTCTATCTCCCACTCTCTCTCTGCATTTGCGTGCATGCAGGTGAGCTTGTACTAGAGTATTATGAGACAGCTGGATATCAACATCATACTGTTTACTGCATGGTTGAGAGACCTGCTTATTATATTGTTTTAAGTAACTTTCTCTCTTTCTCACTCTTTTTCTCTCACCGCACGCACGCACAGAAACACAAGAAATACAGCAGTTTTTTTTTCAAATATGACGTCTTTCAACTTTTTAAGCGAGAAACAATATGAGAGAAGGAAAGAGAGAAGGAAAGAGAGAGATGTGAAAGAAAAAAAAACAAACAAAAAAAAGAAAATCTATGTCTATTTGGCAGAGTTAGAAAGGCAGTTTATTTCAGATATCAATTCCTTCATACTAGACTCACCTCTGAAATACGGTGGCCATGTTCTCGGATCTAATTTCTTCAACCAGTATATTACTTGAGCCTTGAGAGTTTCTTTTCGATCTGTGAAATGATAATGATGAATCGATAAAAATTATCAATAGATCAGAAAAGACAACGTGTAGCTTAGATCCAATACCAACACCAATGCTAATTTAGATTATGCCAGCTATAATTTATTTTGTCACTCCCATTGTAATTGTTTTATAAATGGAAATTTCCTGAAAATCTGGAATTGTCCAACCTTTAAAAATAAAACCAACCTTGATCCTGACCTTATGCTGAACTATAGACCTATATCAAACACATTATTATTCCTTAGCTGATTGAAAGACCTGTGGCATTGTTCGACCACTTAAACAATAACAATCTTGTCGAGGAAATGCAATCTGCTTTTAAGGCAAAACACAGCACAGAGCCAGCTCTCCCGAGGAATGAAAATGATTTACTCATGGGCATTGACAGCAACTCTAAGTTTGTTAGTAGACCTTTTAGCCGCCTGTTGATACTGTTGATCACAGTGCATTATTAACTTTTCTCGGGGATAGGTGTGGTGTCAAAGGTCATACCTCACTGGGGGTCACAACGAATTTCAGTAAATGGCATACTTTCTGATCCTTCACAACTTGTTTTTGGGGTTCCCCAAGAAAAGGTTGTCCTAGGGCCACTTTTGTTTTGCATTTATACCCTGCCACTTGGTGCTATCTCATGTCCTCACACACTTGGATAACACATGTACGCTGATGATGTACTCAGATCTATACTTGCTGTGACATACAAAATCCTAAAATATCTATGGATAAAATACCAACAGTATGACTGATATTCGCGCCTGGCTCATCAACAACAAACTAAAAATAAACATAAACATAACAAGGAATTTGCACAGAATCTGCAATTACCAGTGGGCACTAGCGTTGTGAACCTATTACTACACGGAAAAAATCGGGTGCGTACTCTGATTCCACTCTCTCTATGGATAGACAGATATCAAACATCACTCAATCAAGTATTTTTAAGATTAGAAACATCGGCGCTATTAGATACTACCTAGATCAACAGTGCGGCAACAGTTATTCATGCGATGATCACTTATCGTTTAGACTACTGCAACTCTTTACTCTATGGCTGTACCGACAAACGAATAAAAAAAACGCATGCAATTTTTAGGCCTACCAATCAGCACCCCTGTACCTCCAAAAACTAGTTCATCATTATGTTCCAAAACGTGGTTTAAGATCACTTGACCAGTTTTTGCTCATGCTATGAAATGCCAGATTAAGAACATACGGCGACCTAGCTCTTCAAGTCTATGGACTAAAGAATAGAACAATTTTCCAGTATACTTAAAAACGATAGACTCTGAGGACAATTTAAAAAAAGAATTAAGAACTTTTATCTTTAAAAAGTTTTATAACTGATTTGACAGGCTCTTAAATTGTACATTGTACTAGCTGTTTTAATATCATACCCCATAAAGACCGTTATCGCACCGGTGCAGTAGGTTTTCCATATACCGCAAAGGCCAGTAGGGGGACCGGTGTAACATGAAAATCTGACTCCCATGAAAATGTGACTCCCCAGTCAGATTTTCATTA
>NW_019776150.1:2313-96632 GCF_001039355.2 Lingula anatina | reverse complement strand
GCACACACACACACACACACACACACACACACACACACACACACACACACACACACACACACACACACACACACACACACACACACACACACACACACACACACACACACATGAACAGACTATTTGGAATAATCATTTCTTAAATCTAACTTAAAGGTTACACACTTGTACTCACCACATTTTCTTATATCACAGTAAATAAATCCGCCAATACTATTACACCAGGGTGTTTTTCCTGGAAGGATCTCTGAATTCCTGCAGTAGTTCCATGCTAAAGTTATGTTCATCTCAGGAACATCATCATCCTTTAGTTTGTACTTAATACTGGCATTAGTCCACAAATAACATGTTGATGTGCTATCCCCTGATATTTTCCCAGCATATTTGAAGCCCCCATTTCGTTCATCGTCACAGCAGTCATAATAACATGATGAATCTTAAAGAAGTATAACATTAGCAGACTGTTACAGATTGTAAAAATTAATCCAAAAATATTTTAAATTAATGCATTTATACCATTTATATCCATAATTTTGGATATTTTGCTATCACCAAGCAAAATATCAAATGTCTGAAGTCAGCATTCGTGACATTTACCTTTCTGTAATCATGTATTTTAAAATGACTGATTTGGCTATAGCTTTACTGTGGCCTCAAAATAAATGTCAATATGTTACAACAAACTTCAGTTCTAAACAGAAAGTATGTTATTTTACTGGACTTAAATCATACAGAAGGTTATTACAAGAATTTATCAATATATATTCTATTGCTTACCAAGCAGGCATCCAGGTCCCCAGTTGTCTCCAGTACAACCACTTAGACAGGAGCCAGTTGTCTTGTTACACACTTCTCCATCTGTAGCACACTGGCACTGAAACTTACAATGCCAGCCAAAGTACCCATCAGCACATTGGTAGGGGACATAGATCTCTGCAATGGAATTTTAAGCACATATAATAAAACATACTTGAAAATATATGTCTCTGACTATGCACCACTTAATTATAAAGAATACAGGGAAGTTTAGGTATTGCAAGTTTAGGCATTAAATTAGAAGCATAACACCATGTATACAATAACAACAAGTCATAAGGCAGATAAATCTAGCATTTAATTCACACACTTTAAATACATTTTAGTTCTACTATTCAATTGAAATAAAAAAAAAACATAGTCTAGGTACCTGATATGCAAGCAAAAATTCTTAAAACAAAAAGGAAGTGAACCCACTTCCATCTTTCCACGTTCTTTTGAGATCTTTTAAAATGCGTGTAAAACTTGACATCAAATTACAATTTTAAAAGTTATTTCATTGTAGAATTCTGTCCAAATTATCAAGGACAAGAGTTAATAGATAACATACACATGTTCTGAAATCAGTTAACACCGCCCGGACGCAGATCACACAGTGAGTATCATGTGAACAGAAACCTGTGTGATTCACCGTGAAGCCATGTATACAACAACAAAAAGTTAATTCTGTTAAAACTGATCGAGTCGTGAGGAAGATAAATCTAGCAGTAGATTCACACACTTTAAATGTTTTTTAAAAGTTATATTGTTCGAATGAAATAAAAACATATGTACCTGAAATGCACGCAAATATTCTCAAAATAATCAGGAAGTGAAACCACATCCATCTTTCCATGTTCTTTTGAGATCGAGCATCCGGCTGTAAACTAGGTCATTCGTCAGCTTGGGGTCTTACAGGTCCCAAAGGAGTGATATGAATGAAATTAGGTCAAAATAGTTACACAGGTCCTGGGTAGTGAGTAATCTAATTCGATCGAGAAAAAGTCAGGCCTATGAGTCCTATTATTGACATTTACCCCTTGGGTGAAAAAGGTTTAGGCTAGTCATATGACCTAAAAATGATCTACACGACATTATGATAGCTTGTCATGTTTTCTTTTTTTGGCACACTGCCCTGACTGTCAGGGCACCATAAAGCTCCTTTTCATGTGGTAGATTTACAGTATTGCTGTTGTGGGTTATATATATATGAAATCAAGATCGAGCTGGCAATACTGAAATCTAGAAGCTAAGAGGCCTACTAGCCGTGTTTTAAAGAGACAAATGTTTCGTCATACTATGATGAGATGTCTGAGAACTAATTTTAATTATTTAAAATGTCAAAATTTATATTCATTTTCTGCCACTGATTATCCAGACAATGAACCCTTTCCCTCTGACACCACCATTATGAGATTAATCTCAAGCCACAAACTTTTTGACTCACCATGTACAGAGCAAACACATTAAGAATCTAGTCCCAACTTAAACAGTACTTCTAAAAGCATTTTTATTTGGCTACTTTTGTGAAGTTCTGCAAATGCCTATTTCTTTTAAGTGAAAATGAATATCACTGGTACAAAGCCTCAATGCTCAAATCAATTTTTGGGGGTGGAATGCACACTAAATATAATGAATGGAGTACAAAAAATGAAAAAACCTGTAGATCTACACATCTGTCCCAAGGAATGCTTTTGAAATGTTGGGATTAATAAAACTCTTGGAATAGCAAGATGCCCACCCCTTTTGAAATGCTAAGATCTGTTTTCACATCCATCGCAATCACCTCTACTGCATTCCAACATTCTTGACATTCACTGTCAAGTTCATTCTGTACTTTTAAGTCAAAGAGGATTTTGAAAAGTTATAGTTGTGGGTGCTAAGTATGTGCTTTGTGTATTAAAGGACGAGTTCCCAAAGGAACCACCATACTAGTTAGTTCAAACCAACACCACATAGTGTTGCTGAATGCAATCAAATTTAAAGATTAACATAACTACTCCTGGTGTAAGTAGAAGACGGAAAAGTCAACAATTGCCTATGTTGGAAACAAAAGGCATGTTAATCTGATTACATTTAGTGAGAGTCCCCATGGAGTTAGTTTGAACTACCTAGTATGATAGTTTCTTTGTGAAAGCACCCATACACATAAAGCAGTTCAGTTGCTTTGAGTGTGAATGCATTGGAGCCTAAATAAGTATGGTAAGACAGTTCACACTTTTCCAGAAATCAATTACAAGACGACACGTTTTCTGTACATAAGGTAGTCGTCAAAGAAACAAGGCAGGTTTAATTTCAATAACATTTAATTCTACAAAGTGCACATATGCTTATAACTAGAAAGTCACAAAATATCAAAACTACATTTTCTATGTATAATGCTTACAGTACAAAAGCCATAATACTGTTACACTGATATACTTTTCCTACAAAACAAACTGTACAAACACAGTTACTCAAAATCTTTTTTTTTCAATGATCGGAATAAAGAACTACTTATATGTATATATATGTATGTATTCTAAATAATGGCTGGACTATCCAGCTCTTCAACTGCTCAAGGATTAGGCTGTAAAAATATATATATACAAAAAGTGTCACAATGCAATTACACAGACTAAAAAATGCACCTAATGTGTGATTAATTGCCAAAAATGAGTAATAATTATTTGTTCAAAATACAAGTGTGTAAATAAAAAATTGATTCAGAACATATTCAGTACCATGTTTTTGCTATAAATGTCATAAGAACAAGGCATTTAAATCCCACTAGATGTGGGGATGTTTTGTAAAGCACTGTAAAAACCCTGCAAGTTTTCCAAATATTATTTAAGTAATGATCTGAATGAGAAGCAAATTCAACTAAAAATCATGGTTCTTGAAAGATCAAGTAGTTCAGTTCATAAAGTATATAGCATTAACTTAAAGTAACAATGGACAGTCTCTTAAATGCACCTCATTTAAATTACAGAGATATAATTCACATTACTAAATTGCAGGATGCACTTTTCAATTTCCATTAAGTACAAACAAAATTCAACATGTCTAAACATTTCACAGGTTTTCTAACACAGAACATCCAGTTGTGGACAAAAAGATTATAGATTTCAAACATAAATAGTGTATTTCTAAATATGTGATAATCAGTATATATATATATAAATATGTGAGACCACAGCAATACAAGTATTGTATATATTTGGCTACTGATATGCTCTTGGCTACCTGGGAGACATTATAGAGCAGTGGACCACACCACACATAATAGCTATTTCAAAACACAGCAGTTTATCTGGTGGCATATTCAAGTTGCCTTTATTTGATCAAGGACACAAGAAAAAAAGGTCCCAAGTTTTGGCATCATTTGAATAAGTGCATGTTGCAGACACTGTTGGCCGCTTTACTTATAATTAATATACAAAAAGTACAGATCTAATTCAGCAAAAAAATGACATAAATAAATCATTATACAGACACACAAACTATCACCTAAGACTATTTGCACAACAGATCAAATGAGTTTGGAATGTTGCACAGCTACTTGAATGGAATATGGAAGAGTTTACAACTCACTAATGTAGACCCTTAAAAAAACAAATAAATCTATAGCACCAATAAACGCACATCTGTTTTGTATATAACTAAACACTGAGATCCATTTCAATAATACTAAGTATAACACATTACAGGCTAGAAACTGCACCTTTGGTATGCACCCAATTCCCTACATACAACAGACTATATGATATACATGGCAACTTTAACATTACTATTGGTACAAAAAAATCTAACAAAAAGTAAAAAGTAAATTAGAGCTCAACCCTTATAAAAGCTCTGATAGGTTAGATGTATGTATGCAAGATCATGGCACAAGAATACCAACAAAAATTGCCTTGGCACCTGTTATATGGCTTTGTCAAAAGAAGCATATAAATGCACACAGCAGATCTATTCATTTGATATACAGTTCATTATTGGGTGAAAAGGAGTGGGGGTCAGTATTACACTGTCTGGACCCCAGGTCTCTCAAAACACAAAAACCTTCATTAAATTCTCCAATACTTGAAGGCAAGACTTTTTCTAAACCATCAACAAATTTTGGTCCTTATCAACGCATGATTATCTTCTTTTTGAATGCTAGATGCACACCCCCTTTAAAAGATGAAATGCACAATGGGAGATATGTGCCTCCNCGTGGTGGTCCTCACCTAGATCATCATGATGGTCATCTACGAGTTCCCCATGGTTGTCATCAACATGATCTGCCCTGCGGTCATCTACAAGGCCTCCTTGGTCTGATTTGGCACTATTGCTGGATTCATCGATGATCAGGTCGCCATCAGAAAAGCCTTCTGGAAAGCAGTCACTATCTGGGAACTCCGTAGCCATTTCTGCACAGTCTTTATATTGGTTAAAGCTTGTCTTTGGATTGAGGGCAGTGACTTGGGGCATGCATCGGATTGTCTTGTTGGGCGGGCTACCAGAAGAATGCTCTGAAGGACGTTTTGTCCTCATTTTCATCCTTTGTTCCTTTGGCTAAAAATGTAAAAAAAGTATATTTCATAAAATAACAATCCAAAATTAAAGATAACCATAAATTTTGTTTCTTAACATTCTTATTTGGCCAATTTAAATCATTCAGCTTGAAAACTATCATCAAACATAAAGAATTATACATAAAAGGGTTTCAATCAATTTAAGTACAAGTTTGGTATTCTTTGGCCATTACATTATGAATGAGATTCATAAGCCCATTTTTTGCCAAATATTTCTGACAATAATTACCTTTCAAATTGCATTTTTAAATCATTTACCCTATGCTATGAATATAACAATAATGCAACTTGAATCCTGTATAATTTCACTGCCTTGCGTTTAAGAAGTGCAGTCAACCATAACACATCAAATGTTAAACTTAAAAATTACATGGAAAATCTACACACCTACAAGTTTATAGAAATCCATTCTTGGATATCATGAAAATGTTCTTCATTATCAACATTACCCTCAAAACACAGCAGCCATTTCTATGCAATAACTGCTTTCCGATAGAATTTATGTAAATCAATCATATATGATTCAATACATTTTTACTCACTCCTTTGTCTGCACACTGACTCATGTGCTAATGTTCTAACGTGGTCAACTATTTTTTTCCAACTCAAAAAACTCATTTGCATGTTGTCCTATATGTATTCTTCACACGAATGCATGCTCCTTTAATTAAGTTCAACGCGTGGTCTGGTCGTGCGAGATTTCATTTTATTGCTTCAATGAATATAAATGACATATATGTCATTTGCGCAAGAACAATGGTCGCAATTTGATACTGTTAGATTTTCCTTAAAATAAGAATAGTTTAAAGTTGATACTTTGTCAAATTGACCTCAAATTATAGTTCTACACTTATACTTATTGTCTGACAACGAAAAATAATTCTTACCTCGGGAAATTGTTAGTAATATTACAAGTTTTCGGCCGCAATGTTTATGGACGGCGCCATTCTTCCTTCCCACAGTTCACCTTCAGAGAATAAGAGCGCATGCGTGTGTAAATATAAACCAACATGGCGGCATACTTGCTCTGCCTCTCAGCGGGCGGAGGAGTACCGCTATTTACGCGCACGAAAGGGGATTTAAAACCGGTAGGTTCATGTGTGAAAACTTGCTACAAACTTAATATGTATCAATCTACAATATTTGCATGATGTGCAGTATATCTGCGTAGAATTCACAATGAAACCAACAGTCACTTGTTGGAAAATAGGTTGTTTATGTTCCTATTTGTCATTCAGTGTCACAGATTCATTGATGGTACTGTTGGTGGGTAAATATAAATAAAGGCAGCCGTTATATATAGTCTAGCGATATTTAATAAGTAATTTGAATTTATGTTTTATGTTGTTTATTAATCGTTTAAAAGCGAGGAAGACCTTAGTCGTATAATAATAATAAAAACAATGTAAGTTAAGGCCACCACTAGTAGTGTTACCAGTTTGCTGTTTTAACAGAGTTAAAGCATTTGCAGTAAGGGGATCTTACCTCGTGACTCAAGGATTTTCATTTAAGAGTATTTTTAGCAATGTATCTTTGATATAGTAAAAAAATGGCCTGTTAACCATTGCATACCTTAGACAATAATAACACTTAAAATGTACCAATTTAAGGATGTGTCCTTTCTAAGATTTTTCTGCCAATTCAAATTTTTCATGTAAAATTTTCATTCTTAAAATATATTTGTCACAGGCAACATTCAAGTTTTTACATCCACCTAGTTGAGACTGAAATAGCATTGTTTGGTTTAGAAAGGGTTCATTTTGAAAATGAGCATGGTGGGATTTTGAAATTATTGTTATTACTTTTTTGTAAACATTGTGGCATTGTTTACAGCTGTTTGGTGGCTGTATTTTTGTCAGCTGTGCAATGTATGAAAACCTAGGTCTAAAGGATGTATCAGGATATATTTTAGTTTTCAAATAGCTGCAAGGATGCAAGACTATTTCATCCAACTGCAATGACCCAACAAAGTTTAAAACTCATAAAAATTTTACACAAAAATTATCAAATCATGTTTTCCCACAGGCTTCATCAATTCAATATGACACTTATCAGCCGTAGGTCCTAGGAGATTCACACTCAAAAACACCATATAGATTGTGTATAAATAATACCAAAGGCACCCTTTTCTACACTTGGCTTTGAATCTACATTTTTTTAAACAAGTGGTTAGTCATTTTATATTTGTAAAGGATATTGTCTGCTCTTGGCCATTTGCACAGGCTATCTAGAAGAAAATAAGATGCTTTGAGATTCTTAAAATCCTGTAATACTCACCCACAAACATACACAAAGATAGTTTCATATATTTTGTATGAAATATGGAAAAGTAAATGAGCTTCTGGATTTACCCTCTTGGTCAGTGGAAATATGGTATGTTCAGATAACAGGGCAGTTTGGGCTAGTTAGAAATTAGCAATTTAACCACACATGGTTGTGTTCTCTCCAGTGATCTGAGTCAGCTCTCCATGGATTTTTATGAAAGTTTTTTCTTTAATTGCTGTTTGCTTACATGAGAAAGTTTCAGTTTTATTCAGCCATTGTTAACACATGGATAAATGTATGTACACTGGACTCCTGCAAAATTGTTTTAATGTTGTATCTCTTGGATTTATAAATGTAACATGGATAATGAACAGTTTGCAGACCTACTACAAGATGTGTATTCATTGTAACAGAAATGAGAAAAAAGAAGTTGACAGTATTGTTTCTTTCTTTAACAATGACTGCCATAAACTGATAAACATTACTTCAGTAGATTGCCTTTTGGTTCTTACCTGTATGTAAACATGCCAGTTTGTAATTTCCTTTTGACAGCTATATGATGTTTTAGAGCGCATTCTCAACGAATTAAGCCAGGCTTTACAAAGCCGGTGAACTAAAAATGGTGGACGTACATGAAAGAAAAACCGCCTAATCTTTTGATAGTCTCTCCGCCTCTCACACGCCTCCCCACACGTCGTCCCTGTGGGGTACAGTAATTAAATCTCGGCTCCGAACATTAATATTTCCGTGAATATCTCTGGTGATATTATCTCCGTAGATAGTCGATTCATTGCTGCTCTACGGGCCAAATTTTTCCTTTTTCGTCTGTTTTCAAAGATAATACAACAGAAGAGCTTTTTTCCTTCGATCGCCTTCAGCCGCCATGCTTTCTTCACCACGAATTTAACTGATGAGCATGTGCACTTAATATTTCTCAGGTAGCTTCCGCATGGCGAACGGAGACGCGATTTAATTACTGTACCCCGCAAGGAACGACGTGTGGGGAGGCGGAGAGACTATTAAAAGATTAGGCGGTTTTTCTTTCATGTACGTCCGCCATTTTTAGGTCACCGGCTTTGTAAAGCCTGGCTTAATTCGTTGAGAATGCGCTCTTAATCTTCATCATTAGTGCTTTGTATCATCTGCTGTGGTATCTCTGAACAGACTTTGGTTAATTTTTGCCATTTTATTTTCACTATCAGTAAGGTATTAAGGACTTGGTCGTGAACTGTGATATAGGGAAGTTCTTAAAGCCATGTAATTTATCTTCCTCTGAAAATAATGATTATGTCCATGAGTTATTTATTCCACAACCCCAACCCCACCTCTCCCACCACCCACCCTAATTAGCAGTATTTAGCACTGAAATCATAGATTATGAAAAGTTACTAGTTTTATAAATAAGTAATTATTATTGTTATTGATTGGATTTAAAATATGTAATGTGCTGTTCTAGATGTAAATTGTTAAGTACAGCATTTCTCTGGTATAAAGCCAAGACAGTCCCTCTGCCCCTCCTCAAAGAACTCTATTTTTTTGTCCTACTATATACTGTGGGCCTGCTGCAGTTGGGGTCTGTTACTGAGTCCATATGAACTTTGTGCATAGGTTTACTTTAGAGAAATTACTGATGTGAGGATAAGGAATAAAATGCTACCATGTTGCTCAGTTGATTTGAAAAGAACTAAAGAACACCAGGGTCCTAAGTAAGATTGATTGAATAGTATTCTTAATCTGCACACAGGAGTATTCGCAAAGGTTCACATATACTAGTACTGTATAATGAAGGCTGTCTAGAAAATAGTATCTAATCAGTTACTCTGATGTAAACAAAATGCATTGAGGATTTGAAAAGTACTGCTCCTTTTATTCTGTGCTAGATTAAACTTAGGATGTGACCTGCTATTATATGTGGACATGCCAAGAAACTGAAACAGAAAATCAAGACAAGAATTTGAAGTATTTGCTAATAGAAAAAAAGTTGACTACATAAGGGCAGTGTTTTTGTATTGCATGAAAGACTAGTTTTCTGCTTGATATGGCCTTTTAATCTTTCCACGTTACAAAGGGGGCTGTTATGCACTGCATAGTTTACCTCGTCTTTCCTCCCTTTTCTCACAGCTCCGCTTATTTATGTAAGTGTACAGATAAACTGAATTGATCATAATAATATTCTTCTGCCCAAGCATTTCAGCTACTGTTATGATATGACTGAATTGTTGTTATTCTATTCATAATTGATACCATACCCGAGGCCTTTCTTAATTAAATATTTTCGTAACAGAATGAAGTTGTTGTAGCCAGTATGTTTTTCATAGTCGGAGACCAATGTCCTTTGATTATATGTGCATGTCCTGTGATTATCATTTCTACAGCTTCATTTTTTCCACTTGGAGGAAAAATACTCCACTCAGGTTGTTCATTGTGTGGTGAAAACTGTGCATCTTACATATTGCTTTTCTTTCTGAGGCATGAATGAAGTTTTGAACTAATAAATCTAATTAATGGAAAGTATACAATTTAGTTTACTTTAATTAATCAGGTAGATGCTTGTGATTAGTACTCAATATTATTTGAATGACCTGCTTAATTGCATGCCAACCTCATAGTTCATAATAAATACATTGGGATGGACTTCTTTATCCAAGATATAGATCTTTATTTTGTGCATTAGTATACCTCTGTCCTGCAGTTGGTCAGGCAATTGATGAACAGGCATAGAGACCAACAAACATGACATTAACTATCCTGTCGAATCATCATCATCCTTCACCCTTGGGCGGAATGGCAGTAGTGGCACCTATGTTAAATTTCTCAAAGTGTTGAAACTATTTTTTTTGTATGTACTAGTATTTACATCTGTATTTGGGTGAGGCATGCAATATGGAATATTATATCTGTTTGTTCCTTCTGGTCCTTTCCCTCTGTTATTGTTGAAGTCTTTCATAACAAATTATATTTAAAATCTAATTTAAGTTATTCAATAACAAAAAAGCAGCACCTGAGTTTGATAGGGCAAATGAAGACTTTGCTATATCTGCTATTGTTTTCCATGTTTTCAATGGGGACAAATGTGGTATAGAGGAAAGCTCATGAATGCTGGTGTAGAGGAATGCTATGGTAATCTTGTGTATATGACAGCTAGGGGGTTCTGGTACATAGAGAATAGGGTGTGTTGGTATTGGTGTAGTAGTGGACAGCAAGGATATCCTGGTGTAGAGGAATTCTGTGGTAGGGTATGATATGGAAGACAGCTAGGGTAGGCTGGTACAGAGAACAAGGAATTCTGGTATATAAAGGAATTCTGATGTAGAGGACAGCTAAGGTAGGCTGGTAAAGAGAACAGGATATTCTGGTATAAAGGAATTATATGATAATTTGGTGTAGAGGACAGCTAGGATTGGCTGGTACAGAGGACAAGGTTTTCTGGTACAAAGGAATTATATGGTATTCTCGTGTGTAGGATAGCTAGGTTAAGCTATAGGTATGGTATATAGGAATCCTATGGTAACCTGCTGGTATAGAAGACAGCTAGGGTAGGCTGGTACAGAGAACGGTATTCTGGTAAAAAAAGGTATTCTGGTGTGAAGGATAGCTAGGGCAGGCTGGTGGTATGGTATATATAGGAATTCTAGGGCTAACACCTAACATATGATGGTATAGGGACAGAGAAAGTACTAGTACACTGATACAAAAAGACAGAGCTATAGACTCTGGAATAGGGGGGGCCTGAGGTATTGTGATATAATGGAGGGGAGCTAGGTGACTAGAAGGAACTGATATTAATTTGTTTTTAGCACTTGACATTTCATTTTTACTGTATTTTAAATGGCCTCAGGATCTAACTGATTGCTTGAATTTTATGAAGATACTACCTTTGAGAGGTGTTTCAAAAGGCATTTCACACCAGTTATTGTACTTCAAGAAAATGTCCTAAGGATTATGGGCAGTAAAGATGTAGCCAGAACTAGTACACACTGAAGTGCTTGGCTTCTATTGTGCTAGTCACAAACATCAGCTGCAGCCTGGCACCATGTATTCTCTTTTATATAGTACTAGGCTACAGCTGATACTGTGTATTATCTTTCTCTTATGTGAGTGCTGCGAACTGGTTTGAACAGCAAAAGCTTTATAATTGAATTTGATATGAATATGGGTATTTATTTGCTGTTTACTAATTATATTACTTGGAATAAAGGTTTGGATGCTTTATTTGCCTTTGTCTGCAACCTGACAGTGATAAAATTCGTGTAGATGAAACAGCAACTTGTAAAATACTTTGAAATCTATTGTTTACCAGAATGAGATGATCATGGCTGATGTAATATGTCAAAGTTAAAAGTTTATGGAAATTACAGAGATTAATGTATAGATATATTTCAGAAAACATAGAGCATCATTGATACAATACTCATAGTGATTTAACAGTAAATTATCATTCTAAATCACAAACACTAAAAATTTCTTTTTGAAAAAGTAAATATCATGCTCCTTTGCATGTGTAGAATCATTATAAAGAGATGTGGTGTGAAAAGTATTATGATTATACCCAAAATTGGATTATCACTGAAGTAGATACCTAAGCCTACTATACAGAAGAAAATGTCTCATATAGCTATGTGTGTTTATTGAAAAACTATTGCATTTATGGACGGGATATCTCTTGTATCTTTCAGCTCTACTATCTCTCTATAGTGGTAAAGACATCCACATGTTTAAGTCACACATTCTTTAATATGAGTTCTTGTGAGTGGTGGGCCATGTTGTAGTTGGCAGATCTGATCTTATATGAATATAATGATATTGTCACCACAGCAAATTTGTTCAAATACTAGTAGTGTCTCCTCCCCAATGTGACAGGTGCAGATTGTTTTACCACAGGACAAAGTGTTTTTTATAATACTGTATTACCTACAAATTTCAAGAACTTTGGTGATTCCAATATTTTTTTCTTTTAAGTCCCCCATTTCTTTTAAAACTTTTAAGTGAACTTTCTGCAATTTAGTAGTAAATTGCTGTTTCAGGAAATAAAATTTATATATCTATGTTTGAATTTAGCCAATTTATAACAACCAGAGTCTCCCTGCAACTCAGACTTTTTGAACTGCAATGTTTGGAGGTTGCAGAAGTTAAAGGGCCATCACAAAATGATGTCATGTACTTGTTAATACAATGTGAGCATTTGCTTTCATTTAATTTTACTAATCATAACTCACAATTACTCAAAGATTCCAGACTATTTCAATTGATACAACATGGTGGTATGGGCATTCATATTTTGATGGCATTACTAGCAAAACATTGTTTTGAAAAGATATTTTCTCTTTGGCCAAAGTGAAGTAAAACTTAAAGGGTACCATATTACATAGTATTATGACATGTACATTATGATATATGCTATTGATGATTTAATTGACATAAATGTATATAAATTTATTTTTAATCTTCCAGCTTCCATTCCCAGTGATTGGCTCACTAAATGGGGTTCACATGTTTGCCTCTACACATGATGTTTCATTGTTATCAACTACTACTGTAGATGCCAAGGTTGTTTGGAAAGTCTTTCATGACAGGTAAGGAAAGGTGTTTTCTTCAATTCCTGATCCAAAATATTGCTATAATATTATTTTTATTGTGAATATATAAGGAACAATATTTTATCTGCTATTATTTTCCCTCCAAACAAGAATAATCCTGCATCATAAACTTCTATTGTTTTAAGTGTCCATGCATGTCATTCTTTGTTGACAGATTTTTATTTTGTAAGTTGGATGCTTCATGAAAAACTTATTACCGCATCATGAAATATTGCCTGATATTTTCTAGTCTCTTACTAAGAGCAAAGCATTCTAAAATTCACATACATATGGCACTAATACAAACTGAATCACAACTGTATTGAAAAAGTGAAAAAAAGACTAAACAAAAAGAAACAAGGAATAAGGGTTTTTGCTCTAGAAATACACTACATTTGCATTTGCTCTGGTTGGCATACTTATGTTTAGTTGGCTAGAAATTAAAGTTGGAGTGAAAAAAGTACTTGTCATAACAGATGACGTTTTTCCTAAGAACGTCATGCAGTGCTGCATGATATGTTGCCTGATAAAGAATATGATCTCAAATATTATGCTGCTGTTTGTACAATTAACATAGCAAATGAATCAGGCAATCGCTTTCCTTTGTGTATGCTAAAAACTGGCCTTGGTTACGCAGAGTTTAAAACTGTAGCCAGCTGGGAATCGCTGGCACAGAAATATAAAAAAAAGTTAGAGCATAACTACAAGCCAGGGCAAGGCAGATGAAGAGACAAGGCAACAGATATAAGTATACTTAAAGAAAGGCGGGAAATAAAATCAATAAAAAAAACCAGGGAATAGCAGAATGATTCATATAACAGAATAATTCATATATTCATAAAAGCATTGTTCATTTCCACTACCTAGCAATAATAATTGATCAAAGTTTTGTTTTCCAAGACAAACTGTGATAGACGAGTTGATTGAATTAATTACTCCAGTGATTTTATGTTTCTACTTGCATTATCCATGAGAAAGGAATATGCATGGTCATGGACTATATTCATTTAATGAGCAGTGGCGTGATAAAGCATGATTAAGTGTATCAGACACATTATATAGACTTGGCACGCCATCAAGTTAAGTGTACTTTTAGCATATAAATTACTGAGTGGTTTTTTTGCAAACCACAACCAGGGATGACTTTATTAATTTGCAACAGTTGAAAAAAAAAAGAACTTTTGTGTAGTTATAGTATTTTTTACTGTAAGAATCGAGAGAAAAGAGGGAGAGAGAGCAAAGAAAGAGGTATCCAGGTTTGTAATATTTGGGTTTCACAGATGCTGTGCTGGAAATAAAGAATCATCTTCTCTCCCATATGTTGCACTGATTAACCAGGGCAGCAGTCTGTACTTATGTGCATCTATTGCAAACTTCCACTTGATTCCTGAAAACAATTTACTTATGGGCCTGTAATTATTGATGTCTCGTGCTGTGACTAGTATATGTGACAAACAAACTATGTTTTTAGAGATGAATTTTTATCTTAGTAATAGATAAGCATTAGATGTGACAGTTATTTCAAATTTATTGCTGTGTGCTTTTTTTTTTTTTTTCAAAATTTTAGATCACTGTTCTCCCCCATATAATTCAAACCTTCATTCAAGTTAAATTTTTATGATAACAATCCTTAATTATCCCAACAAATTTTAAAATGTAGTCTTTTTTTTTTCCACCTTGATTCAAGTTGGTCTTGAACAAACTCTAAAGAGTTGCTTCATGTTTTTTCCAGTATTACCTTGATTCTAGTGAGCCGTGATGACAATGCAAGTGACAGCCACTTGCAGCAGTTGATTGAGAAGGTGTTCCTTTCCATGGTGCTGGTATATGGACTGGATGATTTGACTAATATAAAAAATATCGAGCGCTTCAAAAAAGAGATTAAGGTACACATGTACATGAATATCTATTTTTAAAAATTTAAGCTTTTTCACTTCTGTGACTTTTGCAGTAGATGATATGAAATTTTAAATAAACCTCCAAATTATATTAATACTATTCTTGTCAATATAATTGCCTTTGTTCTGTATGTCAGCACATGTCCCTTATTATTGTAAGATTAATTAAGCTATGCATTTTTATGGGTCTTGCTTCTGGCAATGCAGCCCAAGGCCCAGACTTAAGTTTACAGTGATAATACTTAATATGAAAATTCTTGGCTCAAATTATATAAAACATTTGATGATAGTGTTCAAATTCATTTTCGTTCTGGTGAAGAAATTAATTGTTCAGTCTGGGCAAAATGTATGCTGTCATTTTCACTACATTCACTTCTTTAGGTTTGCTTCAAGCTGGTTGACTCTTTACTAGACCAAGCAGACTTGGACACATTCTCAGATCTTACAGACTCTGTAGATGTTGTTTTGGGGCCAGAAAATAGCATATTACAGGTAAACAACAAACTTTGCAGCTCATTCATTAACACAGTTGCAGCATTCACAATAGGATCAACATGTAATGAAAAGTTACAGTGAGATTATTTTAGGTCGAAGTGAATCTGGTTACTAATGGGGCCCCCCCGAGTCAAACTTGGTGCCAGGTTTTGTTTGAAGACTTGGTAACCTGCCAGCGTTTTAGTGTTACCTGCAGTATATCTAAGTTTAGGCAACTGCAAACATTCGCAACTATGATTACTGATTTTTAGATGCTCAGTTACATGAACAGAACATATACCATGTCATCCTCATTATGCCATAACTTCTGCAAATTTTGTCGAAGGGAAATATTTATGACTTTACTTTTAGTTTCCCCTTGTAAGTTCATCCGAACCTCTCCAAATAACTTTCGAAAAAAAAAAAAAAAAAAAAATATATATATATATAGTATTCTTCATACAATTTCCATGAGGATTTTTTTTTCAGTAAAGTTAAAACTCCATTTTCATTGCAGGAATACCTTGATGCGTTTGTGGAAGCAGCAGCCAGTCCATACGGGTGTTTGTTAGTTTGGGGTAAAGTGGCAGTTGCCACCAGAAAATGGTGGAGCCTCTCTTCTGTGGAGCTAGTATTATTGTCACTCCTAGTCAATTCTTTACCAAAGTGTTCTGCCAGGGATATTCCCATATTTCTCCCACATGGTAGCCCAAAGGTAAGTGTGCTTTCTGTGAAAAAAATTCATGATAGAAATATCCTTGTTATTCTAATTGTCTAATGGTTGCGTAAATATTGTTAGTTCTGTTCCTTGTCAGCTGTCAATCCTAGTAAAGTTCAAATTTATCACTTTTTTTTTTACCTTGATGACTTCAGAGAAATTCAGTTATTACTAGAGCCACTGTGGTATAATTTGTTGACATTTCAAATGTTTTTTATGCCTGATAGTGTCTTCTTTTCTTCTGTCAGTAGCTGTTATGAGGGTGTTCAGCACATATTTTATGAAACTTTTTAAAAATTAACAAAAGATAAAGAGTCACAATATTTTCCCCTGTCACTGCAGGTCCCCCATAGGTTATTAACATTCCAGTTAGTCCAGGGAGTAGAAGTCTGTGTAGTTTGTGGACCCACACCTTCCCTAGCAGAACTCCAGAGAGAGGTATGATCAGGACTGTATTTGACTGGAGACATCTGGATATTTGTCATGATACAAATCTGTAAAAAAAATAGCCCTGTATTCAATTTCTGATTATTTGTTGTCAAGGTTATATTAAATATCTGAAACCTTAGGCTATTGCCAAAGCTTCATCTTTAGAACCTTAATATATTGAGAAGTTGGTTTTGTCATTTAAAACCTGGAGTTCTAGATGGTTCTGATAGCCGTACAACTGTGATTTCACTCTAGGTGGACAGGTTCTGGAGAACTGCATTTGAGTATCTGAAATCCTCAACACGAATTCATCCCAGAAATTTCCCAACCAGTATTCTTACAGACCAAAGCATTTTAGGGTGAGCATGATAGAGATTGAAAAAGCATGAGGCTTTTGACATGATATTAAAAGACAGTCAATTCATCCTTTCATTTTATACATTTTAAGTTCCATTCACAACTAAATCATGTATGGTTCAGGTATGGAGTAAATATTATTTTCACTTAATTTATCATCATAATGCAAAAATGCTTTTAACACATTGTGATATTTAATTCTGCATTGTAGACTTACCTGAGTTTCATTGTGTCGTGTAATATCAATCCTATTTTCAGGTTTATTTTAATCAACAGAGAATCCCATAGGTGCCTGTGTACAGTAGAACCCATGGAGGAAGACAGTAGTCGGCAGGGTGAGCACTGTTGTAAACCTCATAATTAATGATTCCATTGAATACACTTTAGTTAAAGATTATAGGTATTAAAACAAATGAAAAAAAATCCCTGAGAATTGTATGATAGAAATATATATTGCTTTTTCTCTCTTTGCATATTCCTCATAACAACAGTGTTTCCGTGTATGACATATGTAATAACATGCCGTTGGATATTTCCTTCATATAAATTAATACTACTTAAGGTAGAAAAATTGGATAAACAATTTTTCTGTATTTTTCTAGGCAAAACAATGAGCATATACAGAAGAAGGGAAATTCTTAGGGCATTTTACAAATCTGTTGTAAGGACAATATTTACACCTCCACAAAGTGATATGGACTCTACGGAAACTGCAGATACATTACACACAAGGTTAAAACACAAAGCATTGGAGACATATATAGTATCTGAGACTCATAAATGTTTTGCCATGAATACCAATCCATATGAGTTGTACGTGTTGTACAGTATTCACATTCCTACATATGCATTAAGGTAAGTCTAGAAGTACTGCAACGTAATAAAATACCCTAAGTTTGTCACCACAAAAGCGGTTTTCATTAATCTATACTCTAAAGAATAGGTTTCAAAGCAAGGGTTTTTTAACTGCTCTTTTATTATACCCATTTTCAGTGTTCTATAAAGAATTATCCTTGTCATTATCTTTGTCGCTGAAACCCTATCTGTTAGAACTGTGTGTCATTTTATGTCTGGTTCTTTCCATTTGTAATAAAAATTTGACTATCTGTTTCAGATCTACAACCACAAAACTCTTAAGCTCGTTAATCAAAGAGAAAACAATGCAGGTATAGAGGTAGCTGAAAAATGGACCTCCCCACCATTCGAGGCTAAATTATAGCAGCAGAGATTACCCGAAAAGTCCAGTCCAGCGTACAATCATTGTGATCTCTGGCAGTGTGACATGTTGCTGCTGTAGGTCAGCAAAACAAAACACAACAGCTGAGTGGCCAAATTCTGTGTCAAGTCCTGTGTACCTACAAAAGGATATTTACACCCTGTACTGAGTGAGGACAGGAAGTAGGTAAATCCATCTGTTAGCATCCATTTTGTATACCATGTGATTTTGTTGCTATGGCAGGGTTACCATGGAGCTTGTTGCCATGTGACCAGTGAGTTCTGTAATTTTTATAGAATGGCTGCTGACAGTTAGCAGGAGATAATGTCACCATGTAATGTCACTATTTTAGAGCAGTCAGGTGCCCACTTTCATCATCCTGTTGCAAAGTAAGATTTCAGTACATCATTAACTCATTTTAAAATCTTCTATTCTACTATATGCTAAACTGCAAGCTCCCTGCTTTTACTGAGGGACACCTGATCAGGATATAAATATAAGCATGGGAGGGCAGTGATGACATTCTAAAGTATATCACATTTATTTTGAAGTCAAAGTTGGTGGACCAGTTATGTAATAGGTTGTGGCCGCGCTGTCCATCAGTGGAACATCAGTATGTGACATGAAGCTAACAATAAAGAAAGAGTTTTTGTAGCTAGTAAGTTTTTTTTTTTTTTTTTTTTTTTGGAGGGGGGGGTCGCATAATGCCCAGGTTTGTGTTTTTACATGTAACATGTCGTGTATTGGCAGCTATGATATCTTATGTAAACATTTCTTGGTACATACTGACAGTAAACCAGTGTTTTATGTTATATTGTTTTTAATTGACAAATTATTAAATTGTTTAATTTACAATTTATGTTATCAAAAGACAAACTCACCTTTAAATCCATGACTTTCATGAAGGATTTTAAACATTTGTGCGGATAAGACATTAGCATGTTTTTCATATTGCCATGAATAGAACAGGTTCAGTCTCAGCTTTTTATTGTAGTCAAGTTTGCCAATGCACACAAATGTAAACTTTCTATTGAAATGCCTGAGGAATGAACATAGCACTGCTGTTGATCATCATGGTTACAGGCTTGTATTACACAAAATAATTGAAACTAGTGTGTCATAAATCAGGTTTCATACAGACTGAACACAACCAGAAAGAGAGTTCTAAATTTTGATGGTTTTGTAATGTTGACATTGCTTAAATTGGATTCAGATCCAGCAAATTTTTTTTTTTTAATTTTTCATTTTGCTAAGCATTGAATATCGGTAGTTGGGGTAGCATTGATGCTTTCTAATGCATTTATGCCCACACACAAAATTTTGAAGGGTACATTCTTGATCTGCCAACTGTTTGTCAGTATTTCATCCTTCCAAACATTTCCACTTCCAACAAAAAACACATGTATGATATTTCATATATAACACAATTTTTGACAAGATGGGGGGACTTGGTGCTAAATGTTGCGTCAACAGACATAAAATGTGCATTGATTTAGTCGGCAGCGTCCTCCCTGCAGTGAGCTAGTTCATATATAATAGAAGACATTACAAGAAACCTCCCCTTGTAACATTCCATCACCAGATGTGAACTTCATTAAACGGTGTAGTACAAACATTTCCTTGTGTGTTTATGTTCTTGTTAAACAAGAGAAGCAGGTGCAACTGCTGTGGAAATACACTGTACTGGGTGGTTGAGCTTAATCAGATGAAGAAATTATTATTTTAACACCCCAGATAGCATAAGAGTAGATCATAAATTGCACATTTTGTTTTTTGGTTGGTTAAAATGTTAACAATGTTCATTGGTGGTTTGTTATACAAAAACAGGTTTCATAGACATTAATAGTAGCTATCACCATAAATAAGTTGAAGAAAAATGTATTTTAAAACCAGTGCATTTTAACTCTTGGCAGCATCACAAGTATTACATCTTTTGACACTTGAAATAAGTAGCTTTTTCTGAAATTTTTAGACTTCAATGTGGATATAAAAGTACCATATAATACAGCTGTTGCTTCCACTTGGTTGTTAGGTGCATCGCACCCCTATAAGATTTCCTGTCTGGTGGCAAAACATTGCCATATAATGATACAGTATAATAGGTCTTAAAATAGAATGACATAGATCTTATAGTAATTAAACAGTCTGGTACAGATGTCTGCTTTTACATTTACAGCAGGCTTTGTTATTCGGGCAATTCAATTATTCACATTAATTTTACCTCTTAGAAAGGACAACAGATGTAATGCAGCAGAATTATCAAGTTGACCAACCTATTTCTGCTCACTGGTTTGGTTAATCTATGTTCATATTCATTAGTGATTACCAAATGTAATAGTTCCTGGCAGTTGAAATTGAGAATCTCTTTTCTAGTCTGGAACATGTAATTATAGTAATTTATTATGTATAGTGCAACATTTCATATAATTTATCACTAGACATTAGTCATTTCCACTTGTATCTATTCATTCATCATTATTTTTATATAGAAATAAAAATAAAATACTCAGTCCAAGACAACGTTTCTTAGTTTATTTTCTCAAATATATATTCAAGGGATTACCTGTAGAAAATTACTTTCCTTCAATAAACATTAAAAAAATTACAATTTATCACAGTTTGTTCTTTGCATTCAGCCAATTCTTGCAAAAAAAGGATGATTCATAAGTGTAACATCTGCTACATTTTTATGCTATAAGCAAGCACCTGGCAATTGTTTTGTTTAATCACTTCTACATGCAGCAGCTTGACACATGGAGTATAAATTCACAACTCTTTACCTTCAATTATGCATTTTACACGATTTAAATATGAAAATAATGTACCACTTAAATCAATCAATATGATTAAATCTTAAACTATACAATCCAAAACTGTTTTCTAGGTGACAAAATATAGTGTTAGGTATTAGGTAATTTCTGATAACCTTCTCAAAACTGATTATTTTTCTTTCCCACAAGTGTTTTAAGTAAGATTTGAAAATAAAAATATTCAAAAGATCAAAAAAGCATATTGAATGCCTATAAACAAAGTATGTAGTATACGTAATTCAAAGTCATGGATACTGGATAGGCAAAATTTGAAAATTTGTGAATAAATAACTTACTTTTAACTATAAATCTCTTTCAAATACTCTTTTTCTAACTTCAAGTATGACAAATAAGTCTTCCATCTTAAACCTGGAACCCTTAACTAAATCCATTTAGTGTTAAGGAGGTAAAATGTCTTTAACCATATCTATTCAATATCTTTCCATGCTGTAATGAATTTAATACTACTGGCAGGAACCTCTGCAGAAATTCTGAATTAAAAATAAATAAGCTACAGCAAGGTTTCCTACTCTCAATATTAGAAGTTACACAATCATTTTTATAGAAACTGAATATTATGAGCAGTCTCCTTTAACATCACTTGCATCACTTGAACATTTTATGCACTTTATTATGGATTCCCTTATTTTCTTTTTTTCGTTTTCATTCAGGTGCTTTTCTACTGAAATAACACTATCTACAAATTTTGAATATTGAAATATTAGCAATTATGCAAATAATCCCTTCTCAGTGATTATTAAGTACTGATTTCACTATCTCTTGATCATGAGATGTGCTTGAGGAAAAAAGTGACATTTTCCTTTATCCAATTCTTCATTTATTCTTTTTGGCCTCTCTTAGTTCTGTATTGATTGTCTTTGGGGTTTACAACCCACGATGTGTATCTACTGATGAATAAATCTTGTTCTTTTAGCAAATGCCTGTAGCAAAAGTAAGGCACAGAAATATTTTTAACCTCTTAATCACAAATCCTTTCCCCTAGGAGTCAAATGCTTTCAATTTAAGGCTGGTTCACTTCACTTCATGGATTCTTGTGACATCAAATTATCTTCCAAACAAAGCATGCATGCTTGCTCTGGTAAACATTTCTTGTGGAAACTATGACCTGCAAAAAAAAAGATAGTATTATGCTGCATATGCTTCCATAAATTAAAACAGGGCAAATGACACTGCTTTTACAAAGACAAATGCTGTAATACATCATAAAAGTAGAATGCTTTGTCATTCTTTGTGCATAATCTGTGCATCATGAAACAGATCCAGCTAAGACCCCATTCCCATATATTTTAGATCGATCTATCCCTGTGGGGAGTCTCACTAGATTACTGTCAGCTTAGCCGGCTTAAGTGTCTGTCCCGCCTACTAAAAGCTGTAAGGGGGTAATTAACTAAGGTGCGCGCTCGGCTGACTGCAATTTAGCGTGAACCCCAGGGAGTTAGGTCGACCTAAATCTAAATCTCTGGGAATGCACCGTAAGTCAGTGGTGGACTTTCAGATGTACACACAGTATAAATTATAAGTGATACATAAAAAAACTTACATCAGTCAAAGTCAGCAAGGGATCTACTTTTCAGTGATAACATCAAAACACAAAAAAAAACATACATCAAACTGAAGCATAGCACAATGCTTTTATCTCATCCATGAGATATCCTCAATATTTCACTTATAAAATTTTTTCTGCTAAATTGTGTTGAAAATATTCCAGTCAGATTAAATCAAATATTCCACAATAGACAAGAAAAAAATGCTGGTCTGTTCATATACTCACCACAGTCAAAGACCAGGAGTCCTGGCTCAGCAATAGATACCTGCTCCTTCAGTGGAAGCTCACATACAGCACAGACACTAAAAGGATAGTGATATTGAAACTTTAATTTGACAAACTGTTTTGAGGCCCATAGCCAGCAATTTCAAAAGGGGGGTTCTTTTCAGAAAAAGGGGACTTTTAACAAGGAAACCTTTGTGTACCTAGATCAAATTTTACCCAGAATGGACCTTTTCTTGACAAAATGGGCAGTTCTTTCAAAAGAACATTTACATTTTATAAAAAAGGTATGCACTTTCACATTTACACACATAGTTAACATCAGATGCATACCGGAGATAGATAGATCATCTGCCTTGAAACATCAACATGGTTGAAATACCATCTGTCTGTGGTAGCATTCAAGTTATAAATTCAAAGAAATGATGAGTTAAATAGCTGAATGTCTTGTGTGTGTGACCAGAAATCTATCAATAGAGAGATATAAGGCAAGGTCATTAATTATGTATTGCCAAACAGTTTCTGTCTCTTTTTGTCTATACTATTTATAAAAGACAGTACTAGTCTCAGAGGCCTGACGGTTTAAAGACAGTGTCTGCAACATGCATGTCCTACCCAGTGATGACAGTGTGGACTCCCCAGTGACCCTCTGGTTCCTCCAGCCAGTGCTTACTGTCTGTTCTACTACTCACATCAGTAAACTGGAAACAAGAGACAGCATCCTTAAAAAACGTGACACTGTGTGGGGATTTCTCACCACTGTGATATAGTTGAAAAGAGATCCAAGTTTATGTCTGCATGACATAATGTGAAAATATATACCATAAAATTCACGGATGACACTGAACAGTCCTGCTTTCAATATTAAGCACATGCTGGAGCATGAAAAAATACCCAATACTAATAATATCAAATGTCCATTGACAGTCACAAAATTATGGGAAAAGCAATATGATAATAATAATGACCAGTTGAAAATGGTTTACTTGAAGATTTAGCAATATTGCTATTCAAAAATAAAGCAGTATGGCAAGATTGGATTAGAAATAAAAATGTCTCTGTACACTCAATTAAAATTTCTTTGAATGGAAGGCACCTAAAAAGGTGAAGACAGAGTCCACTTTTAGCAATAATATAAACAATGCTAGGAATGTACTGAGCCTGGTTAGTGACTTTAATATATCCAAGCTTAAGCAAATATACCAGTTGTCTGAATGAAGAAAGGTGAACACAGATTATAAGTAGAATGAATGAATTAGATATAAAAGTGGAATAACAAAAGAATCCATTAAAGACACAAACAAATGAATTTGCTCACAATATTTAAATAAAAGAATGCTACTAATAAACTTAGCTTTACATGAAGCAATTAACTGCCTCATAATCTAATTACTAGAAGAACAACATTTACCACAGAAAATACAATAATAAAATATAACATGCAAATACAATAATAAAATATAACATGCATATAAAATCTTGCACTATCTAATATTGATGTATTAGATCGTTAAGGATATTTGATCTAATTTTACCTGTCTTCCAAGGACCAAAAATGCTTGCTAAAATACCAAGGAAATAGTTTTATGTACATTCATTTCCACCTCTATATTATTATTATAGCCTTATTAAAGCCTTTAAAATATATACTTTATTTCTATCCATCTCACACACTTTATCTCTCTACATTTGCGTGATTTTCTTGTGTCTGAGCTTATTCATAAATTCATCCTAGAGTAAGTGCAAACATGATTGCAGGTGTACCTACCAGGGCTTCATTCAGGTGGACCTCTTCCCCTCGACTCCTAGATGCTATACAAATCTTCTCTTCTTCAATGGCAAACAGTACCTAGAATTGTAAAAAACATTTGACTTGAAAAGATCCTTTTTTATCATTCAAAATGATTTCTATTATTAAAGAAGTTCATGTCTAAATTTGTATACAAAAGCATCAAATCTGATAAAACATCAAATTCAATGCAGAATTGGATTATACCAGATGTAAACTGTCATTTAACAAACAAACGACTTAATGAAAAATGTTTGAAAACAGTAAAAGTGTCTGTATATGAATATTATGAAGGCTACAAGGCTATCCCCTTACCTGTGGTGCTACATGTGTTGGTTTCTGTGACCAAAGATAGGTATCTACTGTCTCTAAGATATTGTGAACCAAGAGTCTGACAAAAGTAATAAAATTACTTTCTTAATGAATCCGAAATGAATACATTAGTACATCAAAACATGCATGAAGAAGAAAATGATATTAAATCTTACTTTTAAACAAATAAAAATTTATGACTGTTGCTAACCTAAACTTGTGTTAAAGTTTCAAATACATGACATCTGCGTTTTCCAATTCATGCTTGATGTTTAGTCAACGATTCAAAGAAACACAAGTACATTCACAATCTCTCGCAAAAGAGTAAAAAAAAATTAGAGCAAGACATCACTTCCAAGTTGCCTTATTTCAATACTGTAACTATACCTCTGTTGTTGATGTAGCACAGTTGTACATAGTGTGTTTTGTAGGAAAGCCACAGAAAGTGTACCATCGGGAATCTTGAAAGTGCCCAGTAGATCCAATGCTTTGGCACCCCCAACACTGCGAACCAATAGACGAGCTAGATTCTCCCATGTGACAGTAGGTGACCAACCAATCAGATGTGTTGGAGCATTTGTTGCAGAAGTATTGGAATCCAGTAATAAGACGTCCTTACATTTGACACATAAGGGGCCATGAGCATTCATTGTGTCAGGTGTGTTTCCAGATGGACAGTTCTGGAGTTCTTTTAAATGGAAGACATATTCCCAATCCCGGTTAGTTCTTGGGTAACAACCTTCAATAGAGGCCAAAAGATATGCAGTTAACTTTTATAAATATACCATTTTGTCTCCAAGGTGAAAAGTGATTTTTACTGTTAAAATACCTATGGGACATAGAATTCCTGTTACTCATCTTATGGTATTTCATTATTAGAAATTCATATCAATTTCCTACTGACAAGTAACTTCAAAACAATCGTTAAATTTGTCTGAGAAATTATTGTTACATGTAGTTTACCTAGTTTATGTCCATGATGAAGTAACTGTTCATCTCCAAGCTGAAGAACTATTTCTATTGCTTCTCTCCGTGTGGACTCCCGAGTTTTGTCACATAATTGTAAATAACCTAGCCAGTACCTATAGAATTAAATATTTAAATTATTGTTAGTACATAAAATGTGTGTGCACACACGTGCACGTGTGTGTGTGTGTGTGTGTGTGTGTGTGTGGAGGGGGGCGCAGCCCCTCATGGAATAGTGTGTGCAAACATTCAAATAAAGTAATACAAATCAAAATATATATATGAGATTTTAAAAAATGTTTCTTCAGATTGTAACTTTTTAGATAACACAGAGGTTCATAATATGTTAATATTTTTCCAAGGTTTATCTACGCACCCCTGCTCCTTGAAGATCTGGTGTACCTCCTGGTCACAGCCTCCATGTTTCTGTGCTTCACTGATCACAGTATCCTGTGTCCACTTGAACAAGTGAGCTCCTGGCCTGAGCCAAAATTGCATGAGAAGATTTAATATCATGGACACAGAATCCAACTTATATACAAGTGAGCTCTAAGTCTAAGCAAAAACTGCATGATATAAATATATTAGCCCACAGATCAAATTCATGGTCTTTAACTAAATGGTTAAAAAGACACTGTTGGTTAGAAATATTCAAGCAAAATGATTACACTAGTATAGTTAAAACTATTTAAAATAAACATCTGCACATTTTTCATTCATACAAAATTCTGAAACAATAGGTGAGCAGTACCTAGGCATCCCACAGGAACACTGCATGTGTTCTTTGCTTGCTCCATCTGTCACAAGAAGACACTGTATCCAACTGAGATAAAAGTCACGGTCTTTACACATGCTTTTAATGGCTGCTTTTCTGTAAAAAAAAAATTATTGTCATGCAGATGAAAAAAATCTTAACAGGGCCCAAAATTAGTAAACGATACATATGCAACAAATGTGCTAAAAACTGACACATTTGCCTAAAAAATATACCAAAGCCACTCAACTTTATTGAACTTGGAAAGATAAGAACTATTCTTTACCTTTGTCTTGGTGGAAGATCCTCCAGGCATCTATTGACATAGTGAATTAAGTGCTGTGGATATTTACTGTGATCTTGGCACATGTAGAGGACATCTATGGGAGACACATATTTCTGGTCTTCAGCACAGAAATCTAGTGTCTTGGTTGGGCTGAGCTGAAACAGCCTGGATGTATGGAAACAAAAATTAGTACTTCATATATCTCAGGAATAATTCACTGTATATTGAACCAACATACAACTTAATAACAGTGCATTTGTACTATTTCACAGTATTCAAGTAAATTCAAATGCATATACTCTTCCCACCATGCAATATTTGTGACCATGTTGTCAATAATTATAGGAACTGACTAATAAAGTTAATTGAGTAAAAGTTTCACAGAAACAAGACGGCATCTGACAAAACTGACCAACATTAGTCTATGCATGAGCTATGACCTGTGCAAACTACCCTTTTACCTGACTATATGTGCCAGCACTGGTCTCTTGTCATGAAGTACCCCACTCCTTAGAAGATCTAATGCCCCATTAACATTTCTCTCCTTTAAGCATTCTGCCACCAAATCAAACTTGCCAAGCTCTGAAAGAGATCACTTAATCATAAAAACAATGAAGGAGAGTTAAAGCAAAGAGACTTAAATGTTTAAACCATTGCAAATGATTCAATGTGACAGACACAAAATTTGACCCACAAATACATGCATTTCCCATTCATTATTTAAAATGTGATATAATACAACAAACACATCAAGCTACTCTCCATTTCACTTAGTTAATAATACCATAAGCTGTTTCCTACCTTTTAAAGCTTCCAACAATGCAACCCACACCATCTTCCTGTTAGAGTCACGCCAATGTCTCAATGCTCTCTTAATTCTTTCACAGTCTAGCAGATGAAAATAACACTTAAGAAAGATCCCCAGTTCTTTAATGTCAACATCTTCTTGTGCATCTTCAGCACCAATCAATTGTCCTTCAGACATTGCAAAACGGTGATGCTTTGGGCTTACCACAGAATTACTTTTACATGTAGATGCCGTGGAATTATATTCCTTGGTCAGCTCACCATTCATCTGACACATGCCACTGTCATTTTCTGTCTGTTTCACATCACCATTAGCAAGAAAAGCACCCTTTGGCAAAAGAAGGTCTGAAATGGACTCTGTTTTATCACAGTCATTTTCCAAGTTTGGCTGAATATACAATGAAATGCCTCCATGAATACGAGCTTCAAAACAGAGCATTGCTAACTCTGCCACCTGCTCATGGATATCTTTCTCCAAATTAAAGGGATCCCTGACATAAATTGGATTGTCAAACAAATGTGACAGTGTGTCCTTAATCGCTTCATCCGTCAAAATAGCACCACTAGGGGGCAGGTCATGTGACCTGTCATTGTCATGTGACACAGCATTCTTTTCACAATCCAATGAACGAATTCCCAATTTAGAACTTACTGCGTTGCTGAATTTTTCAGGACTGTTGATGGTCAAGTGTTCACTTTCAGAACTTAATTCTGACAATGTGCTGCTTCCAAGTGATGAACTTTCTTGTGTTTGTGCAGCCTTTTTTGCTTCATCAGACATTTTTGCACCATCCTGATTGTATTTGTAAGGTACTTCATAATGATCACTTTCATTGCCATCTGATACCTCAGCATTCTCATTTAATGTGGTAGTACCCATTTCCTCACTAGCAATTGCTGAAAGTGTAAGTACAATGCCTTCATCATCATCATCATCATTGTCTGGTGATTGGCCAAGGTGGCTACTTGTGACAAGAATTTCATCTTCCTGATCAGACTTCTCAACCGTGATATTGTCATGACTATTCTCAATTTTCCTATCAAAGACTGATTTATTTTCATGGACACCATAACCAGGAACATCTGTTGGTTTCCTTGAAGTCCTATCTCCACCATAACTTAACCTCCTACAAATACTAATTCCTTGCATATCATTTGAATTTGATGTCTCCGTTCTTTGGATAATTTCTTTAGGTAACAGTTTGTCAGTAGGCAAACTTTGAGCAATCTCAATCTCTGATCCTTCATCTTTTTCAACCAATTCCTGTGGGGTTTCCATCAAAGTATTCTCATTGGAGCTGGAGAGATCATCTCCTGACTGCTCCAATGTGTCATGCTGATTGTCTCCAGCTTGTTTAGATGTCAGGTTTTCCTGCTGCTGTTGTTGTAGCAATTTCTGCTTCTTAAGGCTGTGTATTGCAGTGTGTAATAACTGCAGGGTGGAATGCAGGTGCCTCACCCATTGTGACAACACCTGCTGTGTTGCCTGAGGATGGGTCAATATTTCAGAACTGCGGAGTTTTTGCCTGGATAACAATGGAAACAATAGTATTTTTTACTACCAACACATCCTAAACTATATGTAGGAAGCACTATTTGACACTTAATTTTTTTTTCTCACCTATAATAACTTATGCAAATCACTACATGACTGAGAAAAAAGTGAAATGTCCATAAAAATCCTTTCTCTAGAACGTGGAAATTCATTCTGAAATAAATGTAAAATCCAAACCTTGTTGAATTAGTTTTTTCTTTCAATATGGAAGTGTCCACTATGGGAAATTCAGACTTTGGTTTGATTTCTTCATCTTCTTCGTCTTCTACATCCGCTTTCACAAAGGCACTTTCCTCGGTGTAAGACTGTAGGGATGGCTGAAAAAGGTCAACAAACTTTTAGTTACAGGGGCATTCCACTACAAATTTATCTACTTGTTTAAGGCATGAATTTTTTTTCTTTTCATGAGATATGAAATATTTCTCGATGATCTTGCGCTGTAAACACAGTCACTTTAGAAATTCCCTCTCTGTGCATATAAATAATTAATCCATTCACAATAGACTCACATCTTTGATGTCTAACAAATCTGTTTCGCTACTTTGGAAGCCTCTTTTAGGGAGCCTTGCCTTGACCTTCAGATCTTTGAAAGTCTTAAAAATGGACTTGGTCTTCGTAGAAAAGTTAGACGAAAACCTGCAATGACATATAAAATGAATGTACTGTCATGGTGAAACATGTATCAGCAAAATATTTGCTCTAAATGGTTTTCTCCACTTCAAGAGATCCCTATGCCATGACAACTTTCACCAACATACAACATTCCTTTTCATTACTGACCTTTCTTTCATGGCAAGTAGTGTGGTTTTAGGTGAGCTGGATGCAGGCACTGTGGCTGCTGGATCAAATTCCTGTGATGCTTCAAATGATCCCGAGAACTCCAAGTGTCCCGACTCTGAACTCATTTCCAAGCTAGACTCTGCCTGCAGGTTTGCTTCTCCAGGCTGTATGTCACTTATACTCTCCTGCACTTTCTCTGGGTGTGCTGAAAAACCAGTCAAGATAGCTCAAGACATTGCATAGGACAGCTCTGTGAACAATGTCAATCAGTAGAAATCTAGCTTTCATAACACTATCATATCAGTGTGTAAACAATAATTTACTGCAAGAAATTTTTTTGGGTATACAGGTACTAGTTGAATATAACAGTAATGTATTTACATGCTGTGAGTAATGCTGGAGAGCTACCTCTCTTCTTTTTCAGCTTGTTTGGTTTTCTTGATCTCACTACAATTTCTACAGATTCTGAAATTAATGAGGCAATATATCAAGTTTTTCAACTTAACAGTTACACTAGGAAGGCAAAAATTAACAAACAAACATTTTAAATCGGGACATAATAAACATTATACTGTAATATAAAGTATGAACAGGTATTAACATTAAATGAAACTGTGCATAAAACCAAAAAGCAACAAACCTGGTCTAGACTGTATCACATCTCCACTTGATATGCTTGTTAAAGACCCCCTCCTGCTACTAGTACTACTGTGGCTCTTTTGTTCCAAGCTGACCAGACTCTCTGAGGACAGCTTTCTCTTTAGTGGCACAGCATCAGCACTGTGAGCACTGTGCAAACTAGACCCAGAGGAACTTCTCTGCACATGAGAAGTGGTCAACTCAGCAGCTGGTGTAACCTCACTTATAATGATTGTGGCCTCCTTTGTGGATAAAGGCTTTGCAAGATCTGATTCAGATTTGCTAGGAGTTATGTCAACGTCCTTGCTTGTTTCTAAGTTTGTGTTTGCTGGAGAACCATTTGGATATTGACTGATTGCTTGGCTTTCTTTTCCATCGGGTAAATCAACTGAGATGGTATCATCATTTTTTTCATTTGGTGAGGGTATCTTACTAGGAGGACTGTTATTTGTTGGGGTAGCTACTCTGCTAGATTTCCTGTCGTTCTCAGCTTTTTTCTTGGGTTTAGAATTGACCACATAGATCCCAGATTCCAACTTCATGCTCTCTAAAGAAGATCCGCTACTTCTTCGACTACTCAAGGATGAGCCACTTTTGTCATGGTTATCAGGCTCCAGTTTTATAATAATATCTTCTACTTTCATTGCCAGCTCTCCCATGTTCAAAGCATGAAGGTGGTCACGTAAGTCACTCAACATGGCTTCTGTTACATGACGCCTACTACCAGCACTGATGATAATGTTAGCAAACCTCACACAAAGTTGAGCACACTTTTTCCATTGTTGTTTGACGAAGAGTTTCAGGACACATTTTTCCACAGGCATAATAGATAGTTTAGTCACTTTACTACCACCATGTAGAAAGTAAACATCACTATTGTGACACTGCAAAGCTTCTATATCTGAAAACAATCAAAGTTTACTAATCATTATTTTTTTCAAAAAAGAGAAGTTTAATTCAATACAATAACAATATTCTAAAGAGTAAGTGAAAAACAAATAAACCGCATTTTGATTTAATTTATTGAAATATATTAATTTACTGTTCACTAACACCAAAATATGAAATTACACAAGTTACAATCTCAAAACACAAATATTACCTTGGAATTGATTGGTCCATAGCACCACTTTGACATTAGCTGGGTCAAATACATAAATGCCTTTTTCAGACCATGAGAGAAGGAACTGTTCTCTGTAATAATTATTTAAGCAAAAAATTATCCAAGATATTGTTCTTTCCTCAGTTTCAAATGGTGAACAATGGCCACATCTAAAATACTCAAATAACCTCATGGAAATCACTCTCGGTTGGAAAATTACCAGCAGTATCCATGAAAGCAAACTACAGTAAAAAAATTTCTTACCCAGACAACAATAATACTGGCAAGTTAGTGGACAGAGGTGTGCCTTGACGATCAGTAGAAATGTCTGGTATCTCATCTGTGCACCTATGGAAAAAGAATAATAATTGGTTTAAAGAAAGTTATTTTTCTCTAGTGGCAAAAAATTCCTTTTCCCCAATCATTACATGGAATATAAAAATGTACTTCACAAAAACTAGTATCATTAAGAAAATGAAAAGGACAGCCATACTAGTATTAATACCCCAAGATCATCATATCTAGTATAAGAAAACAAGCAGCTGACTAACCTGTATGAGATAACTGGCATGGAAGGGATAGCTAGAAGTTGTTTAAACTGGTGTGTGTTCAGAACATTGCCCTCACCATCAACCTAAGAAAAACAAAGATGTTGGGTAGAACTTACAGTTGTCACAGTGAATCATTGTTGCAACTGCTTCATATCATAACAATGGATATGTGGCAGTAAAATAAATAAAAGTCACGAAATAGTAATAATAAAATTATTTCTTCTACAAACCTAAGTAGCGATATCAAAGAGCTACCTAAATAAATACCTACCTCCCACATCCTGGACCCAGGTCGGGAGCAGTAGATGATAGGATTTGGTATTTTTGGTCCATGGAAGAAGCAGGAACCATATCTGCCATCCCTGGAAAGCAGATAAAAGCAAAAATAACTGATGATTAAAAAATATATCCTTAAAGCTCCTTAAAGCAAATGTTTTGTGAAATCAATTGACAGTGGAATTGCAATCAAGGAACATATTTTTCAATTTTCAAAATTCATGTGACCTACCTTGCTTTTTTACCTATCTGTGTGAAAGTTTGTCTGAAAAATAGGGGATAAATGTTTTAATAATGCTTAAAACCAAAAGCTGCAACTTAAATCAAGAGCACTGTAGATAATTATACTGTTTTATGACTTTGATAGTCCAGTTCAAAGATTACTATAATTGGTCATTCAATACTAAAATATGTATAAAACAATAATAAGGCTATTTAAATTGCAAATAATTGTCTTACTTGACTGTGTTACAGAGATAACTCTTGGTAAGAGTAGAAATAAGCAACTTTCCATCCAAAAAGTCCATCTGGACCACAGCTGAGTCCAATCTCAAGATGACCTCTGAGGGGAGTTTGATCAGATCTTTAGCCTGAAAATAACAAGGAAAACAATCACTCAACTGTAATTCAATGTTAACTAATTTTTTAGAAAAGTTACACCATAACTGTCAAACCAATGAACCACAACTATATATACATATATTCACTTTGGCATCCAATGTACTTTGCTTATGAATGAGTTTAAAGGTTACCTATGCAGGACCAAATCTAGTTTTTCAATAAGAAACAAAATTCTCCTACTCACAAATTCTTGCTCAATGATTTGTACCACATTTAATCAAATAACTTGGTTCTAAGTGAATCATGATTAAATTAAAACCACTATAGCCTTCCTGACATTTCAAAAGGAAACATAGACATCTAATACTTATATCTGAATAGGAAAAGGTAAGTAGTTTTACAGGATATTCAGACATAATAATGACTTTGAGACATTTGAAAACATGCATAGCATACCTCAAAGTAGTTTGAATAAAAGGCATTTTGAGTAGTTGAATTGGGAAAGACCAAAAATTCTTCAATTTAATATGTGCACAAACACATATTGCATGCACATGATTACAACTATAACAATTCAGTTCATAATATATATACCACCTACTATATGAACAAATACAATATGCTTATCATTTAACAATACTAAATCCGTCCCTCATTCAGCGTTATCTGAGATAAATGGTGACATTATATGTAAATAGTAAAGTACTGGTTTATCTTATTTCAACAACTGAATAAAGCACTTGGATTTCGAGTATTACTACTACAGTGATATGTATCAAAAAGAGTGATTGGGTTCATACTCAGCCAGACCTATTTTGCAGTAATTTAAGCACTTCTGGTCACCCAGTCTATTATTATGTGCCTCTTCATTAAATTTCTGAATTCCAACACCTCCTCATTAATGATAACAGTGATAATATATGACGCCCTAAGAGGTCACAATAAGGGGAAAGGGGTGGGGATGAACACATCAATTCATTTTCATACAAATTTTTGAGTATTTCTTACCTTGGAAGTTGAAATGTTAGCTGCTGTTACTTTTCCAGTGTTATCCCCTATAAAGAGCCTTGTCCCAAGATCATTCCAGCAAAGAGATGTTATAGTAGCATTCTTGTGGTCTACAGAAAGCCTCAGACGCTCTGGTTTGCCCCTTTTACTAATATTGAGCTCCATGACAACAACATATCCTTTGCTATAAAACAAACAAATTTTCTTTTATCACATGTGCATTCCTATAAAATGCTGACTGATCATGTATACTTATGAATGAGCACTTTGAACTTTTTAATGAGTATCAACAACAGCCAACAAATTGGCATGATTTGCAACTATGGCTGCCTTTAAGTCTTCAAAGTGTATTACTGCATTTACCTGGTTGCATAGGCACATATTTCATCATCAGGAGAAAATTCCACTTTAATCACGGAGCCTTCCTATGATGATAATATAATATATATAATATAATATAAAATTAGTGAAATATTTTAGTTTGAATGTACAGCAGTACTTCTAATCTCATTTGCAATCATCTTACTGTGAATAACATGGTATAGGTATATTAAAGCAACAGCTATACAACACATGTAGGCTAAATAAGAAGCATATCATTAATTGTGTCATATCTTACAGTTTCTGATGACAGCAACTGGAGGTATTTCAATGCACTCTTCTGGAAGATGTATACAGCACCAGTGGTGGATCCCAGGGCAATGTACTGCTTTGAAACAGACAAACTGGTGTACTGGAAGAAGACATGCAAGCACATGACATTATTCTAACAGACCAGCCCTGGATTATCATGAATACATTTTTGGTTTTTACCAATTGAAACAATTTATGAATATAAACTATAAAGTTCACCTTTTATCAAGCTGATCAAAAACTATCATAAGACATCAAATGTCCTTGATACTATTTTTTTATATATGACAATAAATTTCTTTCTTTATAGAAATTCAAACCAATAAAATATCTATATAATAGATATATATTTGTTTTAAACAAGAAATGACAACTTACTTTGATCCTTGCAGAAGCCCTTATAGGGGCTTGCAGTTCCTCCATCCCAGTAAACTCTGCCAGCACATGACTCCAGTCTGTTGGTTCCCCTTGGGAGGCCTCAGCAGTATGGTTAGTAACCACTGGGGTCACTGCCTCATCAGGCATGCTGGTCAGTTGTTTCTTTCCTAGCTGTACACTAGATCACAGTCATGCTGGCAGCCACTCAAGACCTGCTTGTCTTTAAGTATGAATAACTTGCTCTGTATTTTAAGTTTTGTATTCAACAAATATTTTAGTACATAAAACAATACCCACAAGAAAGACATGTAATATGGTTAACCTAATAAATAAATTAATCAATTAACCATTTTAAAGCTTTATTATTGTTAATTAACCAAGGTATTTGCTTGTACATCCAATTCACCAACTTACATGACCAATGGTTTCTTTATCCTTTAAATGCAGTATGACAACCTACCTGGTGACCAAACTATATAGAAACATTGAACTTATATCTCCCGAGTTTGTTTACAACTAAGACATGTTATCTATATTGACCCCCTTATTTACTGATACTACATGTATAATTTAGGGCAACATTATTTGATAAACTGCTACACTACGTTATATTTTTTGTGTAAGATATTGACAGCAATATGCAACAGTGTTAACAGCTATATAAGGCTTTGATACATCATCACCAAGTAGAAGAAATTGGCATTACATCAACCTTGTTACAAATGTGCAAGAAGTATCAGCAAAATCCAATTTACAATAACCATTTTCATAAAAGGGGTGAACTTCAAAGCCTGAGATGTCTATCTCCATCACCAACATGTATATATTTTAAACACCTGCTCTCTCTGTTATTTTTCATTTCATGTGACAATGCTATACACTCTGGCATCAAAAGGAAATAAGAACAGGAAACAATTTCCCTAATATCTACTAGTGGTAGCCGCCGTCTATTAGTAATCATTTTAGGACGTAATTTTACAACCACTTGTTCTAAATTTCTACAATGTGATAACAGGGCTTGTTTGCTCTAAAATCACCAACTTTTTGAGTTTAAAGTTATGAAGCCATGAATCAAATAAATTTTCATTTCCATAATAAAAACCAAGTTGACTATCGATACACACTTTGATAAAATCATAATGAACAAGTCTTGGACGTACTGCAAGTGCTTTCGCCTAGCTATGTTTACTGTCGATACACATGGGTTAACTTTTCTTATTACCTTTTGACAGCTCAGGTGTGGAGGTGAAAGTCACGAATATAGTTCCACCATACTCCACTTAGTACAACGAGAAAACAAAAGTCGTTCGTCCCTTTTTCACATCATGTGACGGAAGCATCTAACTTTCTGGACTTCATCTGCAGAAGACTACAGAAGCGCTGCATTCAAGATAGTCTTACCCGTATGTTATCGAGGACAAAAAAGGGGTGGACAACTGAGTTTTTTCCTTTCTTTTTCAAGAGTAAGAATTTGTTTAATCGACAAAAAAATGTGAAATCAACCAGCCATGTTTGCTAGAAGATAATTTACACTCTAGTGCGTGTGGGCAGGCAGAAAAGAAATAAAGAAAAGTCATTTGTCAAGTTAAAACATGCATTTCATTTGAAATTGATTTTAACTCATATATACCTGTAATTTCAAAATCCTCCATTAATTAATTAAAAAGGCAAAGAAATGACAAACCAAAGGGGATTTTTGGCAAACATTCAGAAGACAAAAGATAGTGTTAAAAATTTATTGCCATAACATAGAAATATATATATATGTAATTTTAAAGGCTTCTCTAGAACTGATTATAGGTTTGTGCCAACCTGGCACCTCTAAAGAGCTCGTGTAGCATTTTTCTCAAATCAGATAATTATTGTTGAACTAAATACAAAATAATTTTAATAATGTTTGCATAACATAGACTTATATTTCTATTAGTATTACTGGTTGCATTCAACACTAGTCGATTCATGAACTAACAGATAATATTATGAGGAAATATGGCTGGCCCACTTGAAAGCTTGTCATAAAGCCCCCTAATAGACATCAAATAGATTTTCCACAGGATTTGCACAGTAGGCTTCCAAGTGGTTGGGCCATATTTGATATGTGGATCTGTTAGTCCACAGATCAACTTTGGTTGTGAATGTGGCCATAGTTTTTTATCCTATAACTTAAAGAGAGAGTGCAGTTTATTGATGTAAAATGGTTTATGGAACCAATTTTGATCTCTCTTTTGATGCTTTCCATAGTCTTCACCCTATGTATATCTACCAATTACAGAACTTTATCATTTTCATTCCAATAATGTATTTAAATTACTGCCTCAAAAAAGCAAAATATAATATTTGGCTAACCCGATGAACTCAATTGTCAAAACATAGAATAATATAAAGTAACTTTAAATATACTTCTCTAAAACTGGTTCTTGTTTGTGCCAACTTTGCACTTTTAAAAAACTTGTGCAGCAATTTTCTAAAACAGATAACTATTGCTGAACTTGAGCTGAAATAAGTTTTTGAAATAATATTTGCCTAACATAGTTCTCTTAGTGTCTTAGTTTTTATCCTAACTAACAGAGGGTGCAGTTTCTTGATGTAATTTGAAATAGTTTATGAAACCAAATTTGATTTAGCTTTTGATGCCTTCCTCACCATGCACACAGCCTTCTTCACCCTACCTTTATTTACCAATTACAAAAAACTTTCATTCCTATAATTTACTTTTATAACTACCTCAAAAAAGCAAAATATTGGGCTAAACTGGTGAGCTCTAAAATCAAATGAGAACAAAACTGTTAAGTGATTTTTACATGCAAGGAAAAGTGTCTTCTTGCAAACAAGGCACCTCAAATATATTATGTTGCATTTGCTATTGTGACATATTGCACAATTTACATAAACACATGCAGGCGTCCACTTGAATTTGCTCCCACTAGGATGTTTCTTGTTGGATGGAATGCATTAATGGAACAAACAGATCCAAGGTAGTCCCCATCAGTAAAAGTATGAATCAAATGGCCACTTGTATCAAACAGCTCAATCTGAAAGTACAGTATCCAAGTTAATAAAATTTATGCAAAAAAATAATAATAATAATAAATAAATAAAAATAAAAATAAAAATGTACATGTTTATGGGATTTCTAATATTTTCTTTTGTGAAAATGCCGAGATCACATACTGTCAAGCAACAAAGATGTAACCCAGTGTCAAAAATAATTTTCATTATATGTGTATCACCCTTCTAGGCCTGTCCATGCTTCCCGTTACTATCACATCTTCTCTACTTGGGTGCCACATAAACCTGAAGGGAGTCAACCAACGGCCAGTATGATTGTTGTGTCTGGAAAAAATATAAACATGTTTTGTTCAGAAACCATGATTACACCTATATTTTAGAAATAATAGAATAAGAATAATTATCAAATATTTATGCTTCTGTACACCTTACACAAAGAAAACACTGACTGATTTGGTATGTTTTCTAAGAAGTGGGCATGGCGCAAAATATGCAAACTCTCAAATGATAAAATTTCATTAAACCTATGACTTTACTCAGACTCTAAATGATAAATTCTCAATAATTTTGTCTTTGTTGCTTCTTTGCCCAATGTATAATGTATCCAGAAATAGTAAAAGAGAGGCCTACGTCAATACCTTGTTGAACATCTTTGTTTGTATTCTCCTGGAGTACTGCCTTCAAAAATTCTGTAAATGATGAAATTAAGCTCCTTGTAGCAATGCAAACTTACACCAAAGACCCGGTTGGAGAACTAACTTTATAATATGCTAATCATATTTACTACAGTATGCACCTGACACCCTTAATTTTAATTTTTTCACTTGACTACACAAGACCAAATTCTCTATTTTACTTGTGGCCAAACTCATATATCATAATCATTTAGCATTTGTATTTTACCTAAGTCTGTCATCAACGCAACATGTCACAATAAACTTCCCAGTCTGTGGTGAAAAGAAGGCAGAGCTGAGATTCCTACCATGTGGCAATGTGTCTACACTGACTGGCTTCTTGTCTTTCATTTGTCTTATGTCCCATATGCAAGCATTCCTAAATTATGAAACAACATGTATTGTAATGAAATGACAAAGAAATGAAATGCCTTAGTAATATGCAATATGCTCATTTTTTTTCTTTTCCTTTTTAATAAATAATCAAAATAACGACCAATAATGGTCAATCTGTAGATTTATTTATATTAACATTTTTACCCTATGAAAGATTGAGATAGCAGTAGTTATAGTAATGTCAATGCAAACAACAGAATTTATCTGAGAAAGACCTGAGATATGGACTAATGAAAATAAGTCTGAGCTATGCAGTACAGTGGTACAACATACCCGTCAGTGCTTCCAGTGAGAAAGTAATGCTTTTTCACTGGGTGGACATTTATAGTCTTCACAGACTTGCGGTGACACTGATACATGTGTTCTGCTGCTAACCTAGAAATGAATTTAAAAACAACAGGATAATACAAATACTGAATCTAATATTATCCATTGCACTGCTGTACCTCTTGCTTTAAACCAAAAGAGCTGAAGGAAAGAAACTGCTGGACTTTCTGGTGAAAAAGTATGCAAAAAGTTCATTCATAGTTGTAATTTATTTGTTTTTTCGTTCATTAACTTAATGACAGTTGCTACTGGACCACCAACCCTTTGGTTCTTATGTCCACCAATCCAACATCCCCATCACTGTGAGACACTACTAAATTGCTTGCATCCAGGAAATCAAAACCAGAGCACCTGTTTGAGTCCTCCTCTGGTGTGGCATAGAGCTACAAAATGCAATTAACTCAATCTTATCAAAACAACTCTCATTCAGGAACAGTCAGTCAACCACAAAACATTAATCAAATACTTATATAAAATGCTAGAAAGGAAAAAAGGGCACAGTTACACTTAAAGTAATTTGTGTTTTTATAAACAGTTTATCTTTGAAAACGTGTAAAATTTAATACTTTCACCTCATCAAACACAGCTTTGTTGAAGTCACATCTTCTGATAGTTCCATCATAGCTGCAGGAGTACAGTCGCGAGGCATTGCTAGGGTCAAAGAACATACAATTTACTGGGCGACTGTGGGGCTCATACAGAAATACACCATCATCCCCTTCCTTCGATTCCTGCAACCACAAATATCATCACTGTGAACTAAATCATCCCCGTTAAGTCCTAACATACATGTAGTATGTAGTTAGGCAAAAGCTGATTTTCTGGCCTAACCATACAAATAGCAATTATAATATATATTTGACCTTTACATGTTTGATTTACTTCCTTTACTTTTCATTGATATATCCTTAAAACATATTTTTGATGAAATCCAACAGATATCTTTGTTTTTTGCATTTTGAGAGAAACAACATGGCTGCCATTGACACCTACCACATCCCAGAGCCCAATCTTCCCCCATTTGTCCCCTGCACAAACAAATACCCTCGTCTCTGAAGGATGGACTGCTACTGAGAAAATTCTGTCTTTGACAACTTTTGCTACACGATCCTCGTGAAGTTTCATGCGTTTACATGCCTTTAGAAAGCTGAAGTGTATAATAAATGAACCTTCGTTAAACTGATACCACTTTTCTGCATAATATTCTACCAAATTCATTTTCATATATAGTAAAAAATTTAATTAAATACCCTCCTACAAAAATTTTAATTTTTTACTTTCTGTTTGTTTTTCTGCATTTTACTTACTTTTCCAAGGATGATTCAACTTTCACACTTTTTTTCTCTTTTCCCTCACCAAGTGTCTTCAGGGAGGACAAAAAATTATTGTGTGAGGTTTCAGTATTTTCTTCTGCATTCTTTAATGTTTCACACATGGTAAGAGGTCCTGATGCTTTGCGAGGCTGCAAAAAGATATATCAGAGCAGAATTAACTTATTTTTAAAAAGACATTTTCTGATTCATAAAGAATTTATTTCACGTTTACCAGTTACCATCAGTATAAATTGATTTTTCTAGATCCTATGCCTAATATTTAGTGACATTCAACTCACATGCTCTTCTGTGGGTTCCACAAAAATGGTAGGCCTCTCTGGCAATTCTTCTCCTGCTGGATCTTTATTCTGTAACCGCAAACTAGGTGCTCTTCTTGGCAGAGGCTCAGGCTTCACAGCACCCCTGATTGAATTAAGGTTCTTATATTTAATGCTCCAATTTAAAAAGTGAAATTATGCTGACATTTCTGATTATTAAATCCTGTAATTCATTTCTGATCATAAAAAGGAAAATAATAACCATGTAATTATTGTTATGTGTTTAACATTAAATCTAGCATGAATTAAAATTTACCTCTTCAGACCTCTTTCTGTAGGTTTAACCTTTGGTTTTTCACTCAACTCTCTGAAAGCATCTTTTGCCTGAATAATTAAAAAGTCTTAATGTTTCCTAGAAAGGATAAGTTTTTTACATGAACATGAAAATATCTCAACTGTTACAGTAGAATTAAAATATTACATATTATCATTCATAAATAAAAAGCTGATTATAGAGAATATAATATCAAATAGGCAGATATGTAATAGCCTTTTTTCCACTTACTTTGAAAATACCCATTTCTTCAAAGAACTTTGCATTGTCTCTGAGATTTTTAAGTCTTCTTCTTTCAAATTCCGATAGCCCCTCTTCTCCTGGCTATTAGTATAAATTAAAACACATTAATTCTTACATATACCAGGAAACCCTTATATATTACTGACAATGTCAAGAAAGATACATGCAATGACCACCTATGATCTTGGTAAACTGACAACAAGAAAAACTTCTGTATCTGCAACAGAACAGGTTACATATTTTAACATAATTTATCAATGAAAAAAATGTCATTAAAACCATAGCACAGAGCTACAAGGAAAACAAAAATATCTTTCTTTATCTCCACAGCAATCAAAATACTAAGGGGAATGACCAAAGACCAAATAAACTGATTGGTTTTTATCACAATACTTAAAGGGATAATAACTCTTCGTATGAGGTCTATATTTCACAATAAAAACATTGTGAATAACTCATTGAAATGTAATATATTCTGTTTAACGACAAAAACAGCAGTTACAGCTATTATTCGGATATCTTAGCTTGTCTTCAAACGACGTGACCTCCATTGATGGCTATACACTGTTAAAATCTCTTAAGAGATTTTAACAAAAAACCAAACTTTTTAGAAAAAAAACAGGGACTAACTTTGAATGTAAAAATGGATTCATTAACCATTGGTAAGCATGGGAAAATTGTTGTTTACTCCGGGAAAATTCATTTTTTGGCCAAAACGAAGAGTTATTATCCCTTTAATGAATAATACTCTGACGAATACAAACTTTACCAGAATTTCAGTGTCCTCTGCAGTTCTTATTTCTTGTGTTTTTAAGGATCTATGCTCTGCCTCATTCCCTCTGGTGTCTTCTACCTAAACATGAACCATATTAAAGACAAGTACTGTTATTTCAAGTAATGTGCATTTATGTCTTTCATGCACAATCACAAACGGTAAATTTCAGAAACTGTAAATAGGAGTGCTAACGCATAAAACTTAGCCCAAAACTTAGTGCTAGTTGGCGAAGAACAAATGATTGTACGTGTAGTTTTAATTTAAAGCCAAGCACTGACAAAACTGTTTTAGATCTTACCATTGCAACCGGACTTAGTCCTTTCGATTTATTTTAAGCACAATAATTTGCTACACAAGAGTAAAAATTCCAGCTTGTTAAAGTTACTTAACAACGAAAACAACTTTATAAATTTATCAGTGCAGGTATAGTTCACTAGACAAACCTTTAGTCGTTTTCCAGAATATGCAGAAGATCCCGATTTGCCATCATTTGACAAAGATCTATCACGTTTTCTTAACCCAATCATTGTTTTGTTCGTTTAATCGAGGTTTTGTAAAATGAACGGCATGCAACAGCTTGACAGCATTCCAACTTCGCGCGATATAGAATTTATGTAATGGGCCCGTGGAAGTGTATTTCGAGTACTTGTAGATTCTATGACAACAGAGTGAGTTATTTATCCACGTTCCCACCTCCGGGTTATTTTACAATCTCCTTTCACAGAAAACTATGTGGGCAAAGTAAAATGTGGAATGCGACACCCGATTCCTGTCATCACATATCTGTCGAAATTAACAATATGTTTTCATAAATGTTATTTTATACTATATGTACCAAAATTAAATATAAATTACGTATTTTATTTTTAAAGATACAAAAATATTTGACAAATTTTCATTACAGTGTTTCATATCGTGGCAAGTAACGTAACACTGGTCCTGAATTTTTACCAGCTGATGTTTATTTGATTGACTTCCTGATGTATGCTGTACGGAGTACCTATAGAACTAGTACTTTGCTGTTGATTATATCAAATCTATAGATTTACAATGACTTCCTCTGAATGCAAACCGTGGGCTCAGCTTGTGTGTACCACAGATACAGATTCGGAACCCATTACTATTGACAAAGATAAGTTTACGATTGGAAGAGCGAAAGGTATTTCGTACAGGCCGCTACTCTGTTTGCTGAGGCAAAAATGAAAGAGCCTAGAAACTGAGTGGCATCCCTATTTGTAATAGCAAGAAGTAATAAGATTGAGTCTGGGCACAGTTGAAATTGAATAATTTTCAGTGCACCTATCCGGACTCCACCTAAGCTCAATTTTCATTGGCATGAAGTTAATGGGTTAACACTTCCATTGACTTTTTTTTTTATCAGATAGTTACGATATACCAAATAAACGTCCACAGGAGTGATAACATTCTTTTAGATTTGTTATCAAATAAATACTTTGACCATTAACATGAAGTGGCTTTATTTCAGACTGTGATCTCTCTATGCCTGCAAACCGCTTGGTCTCTGGAAAGCACTGTTTCATACAAAAAGATGGATCTGGGAGAGTTTGGTTGTATGATACAAGGTACTGTAAAATAACTTCTATTTTGATTTGAGTGAAGGAAAGAATGTCAGAATTTCTCACCTCAGCTGTATTTTATATACATTAAGCAGTGAATTTTTGATTGCATTATGTTCTTATATTTTACACCTCAACTCTACAATAAAATATATCATATGCAGCTACAAACTTTTCTCCAAGTTTAAAATTCTGACTCCCTGTTACAAAAACACTACAATAGCAGTTAAATTTGTCCAGTATTTGTGATGTAGCTTTTTCTATGCTTACATATCGAATAGTGTAGATACATGTTTACAGTGTTTAATCTTTTAACTTGAAATATTTCTTCCAATTCCAGTACTAATGGAACATTAGTGAACAACAAGGCTAAAATATCAAAAGGAGAAGTAAGTAATCTTTTCATTTTTGATGAAAACATTTTACAAACAAAGATATATAAGTTTGAGAATCAACACAGTTATATGAGATAGTTATTATATTTTTATCTTATTTCAGAGCACTGAGCTGAATCATGGAGATGAGATTCATGTAGTTTTCAAAAAGGGAGATGAAGAACAGAGTAAGTTCTTTAAATACACAAAGGTAGCATGAAGACCTTTGTAAAATTTTATGCATTGTTAAAGTGTCACTGTATTGTGGTAGCCTAAGTCAATTTCTTTGCTACAGATTCTCGTTAATGAACATTTCTTTACTACAGACTACTTGTTAATAAACAAAAATGCTCATTAGCTGGGTAGTTTGATCAAATCAGTAAAGTTTTTTCAGAAAAAATTCACCATTTGTACAATTACTTAACTATGAGATTACTAGATGTTGTCATGTCATTTGTTATAAATATCTTGCTCTGATACTGAAAATATAAAACTAGCGAAACGTGATGGACAGAGGTATTTTTGTCTCTCTGAGCTTGTAACATATATTACATTAGTGACATTGCACTAAGCATATACCAGTTTCTTTGACATTTTCTACCATTTTCCACATTGTCCAAGTTGATACTTGTCTGATATTGTACACTCTGAAAGTCAAATGTATATGGTGGATATTAAAAGATTTAGTGCTTTTAAGCATTATTATGCAGTTACCACTAGAGTTACAGCCTGCTGAACAATGTAGGGGCAACTTGTTTCTTTTTAGCCACAGCAAATGCTTGCTAAATTTGTTTATATTACTCTTGTTGCCAAATTTTTGTTTGTTTTTTTTTTTAATTTTATATTATTTAATTTTATCTATTATTATTTTTTGTGTTTCAGATGTTAGTTACCTGTACCAGTCCATGGCAGAGTTGGAACGTGAAATGTTAGATGAAACCCAGGAGTATACTGCAGATCTTAGTGATATCAAGGAAGGTAAATCTCTTCTGATTATTAAGTTACAAATCACATGATAAGATGTAACTATAAATTAGTTTGAAAGTTTCAGTGTGTTCATACATCATAAATATGTGTAATTTCAACTGGTTTTATTTTTACTAGCTATGGCTGTTAGGATACATATATTTGTGAATAGCAATACTTACAGATGATTTTATATTTCATCTAGACTCAGATGAAGAGCCAGTGCATGTACAAAAGAGATCTGCAGAGGTAGGGTTTTTCATGAGTTGAAATTATATTGACTAATAGATATAACAAGAAAGAGTTTTAGGGAAATTCTGACATTGAATATTAATCACCATCACTGAACAAAAGAAAAACTGTTATAGGAATTCCACCTCATGCAGCTGTGGGTATGAAATAAATGAAATCAGGTACAACCAAGGGTTTTTGGTAAAACATCAGAGTACATTTGTGTAATATTAAAAAGATAAAAACACTAAGTTTTAGTCGTTTTATTCATACATGAACAGTTACATTTTAGCAGCAAGAGTGATATAGGATAACCTTATAGCCCTGCCTTAGTGTATTTCCACTCCACATTTTAATGCTCATATTATGAAATTTAATCTGTATTATTGTTATGGCATTTTTAGGAAGCATTTGGCAGTGATGATTCAACAGAACCAAAGAAAATCAAACCTGGAAAAGTTGGAGAGGATTTACAAAATGATTCTAAGGATCACTTTGAGAACAAACCCTCAAAAAAGAAACACTCCGAGACAGAGATTTCAGGCGGAGGACATAAGTCCTATAACGTAGATTCTGTATCCAGATGGCATGAGCAGTCAGCACTGCATACTTATGATAAAGAACAGGATGATGATATGGAAATGAGGGTCAAGAAGTTAGCTAGGGATGAAATAGAAGAAACGTTGCTGTGTTCCATATGTCAAGATATTTTACATGACTGTGTTAGGTGAGTTAAACATGCTCCATTAATATGAAAAGAACCCTAAACTAGTAATTTTTATGCATTCTGCAGCTATGTGTATCTATTTCTTTTATTTCTGATTTCTAGAAAAATAATTTTTAACGGTTGGACTGTAACTGCCACACATGCTACGTCAGAGTAATTGTACAGGGAGATGTGTTCACATGACTTGTCCTGTACATTTGAACTCCTGCCTTGTTATGTTACATTCATTCAGTTTAGTGTCCCATATTGTTTTAGGTTTTCCATCAATTTTCAACAGTTTTAACCATTTTTATCGGTTTTCACCAGGTTTCAAGTTTATATGTACACAGTTTATAAGTTTAAAGTTTCTGGAATTTATTCAGTCAACGTACTCCAAAAACGTTTTATCTGTTTTTAATCTACGGTTATGGTACAGTCACGGCAACATATACTCAACACTTATGATATTTTGAACATGCAGATAAATTTTATTATATATGTTTCTTTTACGTACTTCAGCCTCCAGCCTTGCATGCATTCCTTTTGTGCTGGTTGTTATTCGGATTGGATGGAAAGATCACATGAATGCCCATCAGTATGTATTTGTGTTTCATTTTGGAATTAAGACTATAAGTAGGAACAGAAACTCCTTTATATATTTAGCAGTTAGTTCAATTAGTGCTCCTTGTGTCATATTCAGGTCGTGTCAAAATAAAATGTTTCATTAAGTCTGTATCTGATATTTTTTTTACATAGATATGAAGACCAGTTTGTGCAATTTATTTGGTTTTAATAGAAGTCACTCTCACCTTACTTCTCTGACTCTGCATTTTCTTTGCTTTTAGTGTCGGTACAAGGTAGAGAGGATCAACAAAAATCACATTGTAAACAATCTTGTGGATGCTTACCTGAAGGCCCATCCAGGTAATGTCTTGAATAGCCAGATGTATCCTAATTGTTATGTGCACGGTCACGGTGCACGGGGCAGATCCAGAGATATTTTCTGACAGTCTTCCATATTATATTTGTTGATTCATCCTCCATTTTTTGACCGTCTTCCGACAGAAAAAATTAGATACCCGTCAATGTAAACTTGAAAATCTGACCATCTTCTGGAAGACCAAGAAGACGGCCTAAATCGGCCCCTGCTACTTTGTGTAACTGTTATTAAGTCTGATGACATATATGCACTTAGACTATTATGTTGAAATATTTCTTTCTAGAAAAAAGAAGATCTGCAGAAGATTTGCAAGAATTGGATGCTAAAAACAAAATTACAAAGGACATGGTAATTCCCATCATTGAATTTTTTAAAAATTCCCCTAGATTTGAAAGGAAGTTTTTGTTTGGCACTGTTTGAGTGCATTCTTTGTACTTATTTACCTGATCAATTTGAAAGGTTGCTTTCCTTATATTATACTAATAGCTATATCCACCAAAGCTTTATTCATATACCCATTATCCATCCTATATCCACCATATCTATTATTTATATATCCATAGCTATATCCACCACGTAAGAAGAGGTACAGTGATGATGAGGATGAGCAGTATTCTGACAGGTATGAAGAGCATTCCCTATCTCTTTTACTACTGTCAGGTGAAATTTTATTTTGAAGGTTACTGTGTAGAAGATGACTCACTTTTATTATGGACTATGCATAACTGTGACACTTTTAGGCCTGGAATTTTATTCAAGTTGTGCAATGTTCATAAGTTTCAGGCCATAGGAAAAAAATCTGCTCCACAGGATTTACGTGAGATTATGTGAGATTTATATGTGATAATTTGAGTTATAAAGTAATGAGTTTTGTGGAGTCTCCTATATTACAGTTTCTGATAATGATTATGAATTTCAAATTTCAGGTTTGTATTAAATGACCAAAAAGTACATTCCTATATAGAATCTGACAGTTATTTAAGCATGGCATGTATTGACATTCCTTAGATACAACTCTGATAGTATGGTACTATTGTTTTTGTCCAGCTCTGGAAGCCAGTCTGATATTGATAGTGATATTACTACCCCTGCCTTTCCTGCTCCCATAGCTCGCATTGGAGGATTTGTCTTTGGAGGTGATGGGTAGGGCCTGCTTCTTTATTTCCCAGTAACCAGTTACATTAACCAGATTCTAGTGAACAATAAATTCCCCATTTTCCCCACACTGAACATACTTTTAAATGTACAGTATTGTTTATTTTTTTAATATATGTGTTAAGTATAGTACTTTTATAGTTGAACCAAATACAAGCACACATTGGACATTTCAGGCCACCAAGAGCCGTGTGTAGGTCCTGTCCCGGGCACAGACCTTTGCAAATGGTGACCCCAGCTGCCACAGTGCCTGCTGCTACTACAGCAGTTCCTCAGACAGCCGCTGTCTCATCTCCAACTGATGCAGCTTCTGGGGATTGTAATGCAGCCACCCAAGGGAATGCTACTAGTTCCCCTCAAAACCAATTACATTCCACACCAGGAACCAGTGCTAGTGAAGGAACCTCTTCCAGTGCTGGGGGTAAACTCTCTTGTTTTCACTTCAACTTTTGGAATCAGAATTGCCTGTTAGTATTTAATCCCATGATCCACAATATCATGTTTAGACAGTTATATTAGCACATAGTCAAGTTTTGATTTGAAGATCAATTCTTCAGGGGCTGGTCCATCCACAGCAACTTCTGCAGATGTGAAGCGAATGCCTCAGGCACCTGTCTATATATGCACTCCTCAGCAAAACCACATCTTATGCCAGTGTTGCTTTGAGCCCATGCCAGATAGACGGCATCTGCAGTTCACTGACCCGGAAATGCCAAGAATGCAGTGTAAGTTTCATTTCAGTGTACTCTAAGTTGTCTTATATTATGCCTATCATCTATGGAATCTTGTGTTTGAGTATCATTCTGGATTCACTCTAGGATAGTTTGTATATTTCAGCCAAATGAATGATTTGAGCTGTACGATTTTAGTCAAATCAACAGTTTGAACCATATCCATGATAAAAAGTAGCAAAAGGAAGGAAAACATTTACCCAGATGAAAAGAAATACACACACTCACACACACACACACACATATTTAGTTAGTTAGTTACTTAGTTAGAATGGACAAGATGCAAATTGTTAGAATGTTTAGTTTGCTAGGTTTTAGGCTCATCATACATGTGATTCAATAGTATAATATTTATTTATCTCTCTTGGTAGGTGCCATATGTCACAGGACCTTCTGTCATGCATACTGGGGCTGTAGAAGAGCAGCATGTCTTGGTTGTCTCGATAGGTTTAGAGGTAATTCTTGTAACCTTTGGCACAAGTTTTCTATTTGGATTACAGCCATTTTAGATGCAGCCAATAAATGTGACAATACAACTATGTTATAATGTTTTTTTTTTCAATCACATGTAATTCTATCTTATATTGATTAGTCTGAAAAAATAAATAAAATAAAATATTTTTTAACATGCCATCAACCATGCATGATATTTTCAGATTTGAACTTGGGTCAACAATGCCTAGATCACATTATATTGGACAATGCCTATGAGTCGAGGATATTCAAGGTTACTATTGAAATAATCTACACTAACTTTTTCTACATGGCTATTTGTTAGCTTAGTTTTATTGTTAAATATCTGAAGGTTACTTGCTGTAAAAATTTTTAGCATAATATATATTTTATGTAAAATTCATTGGCAAATATCATATTGCCACTCTAAATCTTCATGAAAGTTGAACCTATACACAACCTATTGAAAGCCATGTTAGAATTTGTTTCATCAAAATCTTGTCTATAGTAATCGGTCAGTGGTAGCAGTCTCTTTTGGAAACTCTTTTGGGAACACAATTTATACATTGACCAGGTTAACATGGTCAACAGTGATATGACATGAATCGCCTTCAATACAAAACAAGTGAAATTGGGTGTGACAGATGGCTAGTAGATAACTTTTTATGTTTTGAGCTTTAAAAAATGAAGAAAAATGTTACATTTTTGCTATTTAATTATTTTATTTTGCAGGAGTATTTGCAAGCTGAGAATTTAAGTGTCCACGATGTTCTCCGCAAATGTTTAACCAAACTGGATGCCAGAGACTACACTTGTCCAGGTACTTCTATTAGACATATAACTTTGTTAAAATATTGCTTCAAATAATTGGTGTAGAGACAAATCATTTGGTTTTAAAAGATCAGTTTTATATGCCTAAATTCCAGGTGCATGTCACATCATCTGTACCCTCTACCAGGGCGACAGATTGTTTTTTCACAGATATTCACAGATATGTCTCTAGGTAAATACAGTCATTTGGCTCTGTCGATTTTTCGGCTTTTCCCTATATGATCTGCCACCCTGGTAGAGGGTACATCATCTGCACCGCGCGACTAGTCCTCATTGTACTACCTTTATTTGGATTTATAAAATTATATACTTTGAATAATATAAATGCTGACAATATTTTTCCAGACAATGCAAGGCTGGAGCACCTGACATCAGAAACTTACATATGCTATTCTTGTGGCTTGCGCAATTTCAAGGAACTTGCCTATGAATTTAGAAGGGATATACCTGCAGACAAACTGCCAGGTAAGTCCCTCTTCAGTTTCAATTTTTTTGTGAAAGAAATATTGAAAATGTGTTTAAAGATCCAGATGCCAAATAGCTGTTAGAAAATATGTGACAAGAAATTTCCCATTTGTTGATGTAAACAAATTTTGATTGTTTTATATTTCCCTTACTACCCAAAGTGATAGTCACCTTCTAATTCATAAAAGTTTGTAAGTCCCTTTTCTGGGTCATTCATTTTTTTTTTTTTTTTTCATTCAGCATAACTAATACTCATTCCCATCAAAAACTGCAAAATTTTAAATTTTAGTCGTAAATATTACATATTCAAGTCGGAATTTGAAACAATAGTCAGGTCAAATGGTGTGAATCTGTTACAAAACTTGCTTTAAACTGATTCAATAAGTTTGCTCCTATGCATTAGAGAATTGGTATCCATAATACACATTTTAATTTCACAGCAACTGTAACTGCCAGACCCAACTGCTACTGGGGCCGAAACTGCAGAACACAGAGACACAAGCCACTTCATGCTCAGTAAGTGTATTTATATGGTTATTTGCAGCAACCTGGACATTTGCCCCAGATTAATTTATTTATAGTGGAGTGCTAAATTTATGGGTAAAATGAGAAAACATTTCTCTTTGATAATGAGAATAGACAGGCTTATGATTTCCCCCTCTTAAATATCCTGAATGTTTTATTTTTTCCCAAATATTATTAAATGAGGATGCCCTTACTTTATTTTAAGGTAAAATTATGTAAATTTTTAATTTACTATATGGAAACTTTTTGCTGATGAAATATATCCATTTATGAAATTAATATTCTAAACAATTGCATTTTTTTTTTTTTGGTTCAACATAAATGCATTTTTCAAATTATCCTTGCTTTCAACAGTTTATCTAATTTTCTATAGGAGATTCAACCACATCTGTGAGCAAACCAGGACACTCTGATATTGGCATATTTTTTGTGGAGAGGCAAATATTCCATGCATGCAGGACCACAAGAATGCAGAATATTAATATTAAACTTTGTTAAAGTGAAAGACTGGAATCTAGAAATAAATTTTGCAATTTTGTCATTTTTAGTAAATGAGACATGAAATGTCAACTGAGAAATTTTATCTTAGTCATTTCAGGCAATTGGTTTACTTTGTCATCTTTATCTCACCAAACTTGAAGTTTTAATAACAGCAAGATGTGACAAATATAGCAAAAGATGCACAAGTTTTTGTCTGTTATTTAATTTTAACAGGTCATCTCTTGCCAAGTATCATTAATGAAAATATTTTCCAACAATACAGCAAATTTGGATTTTGTGTTTATTTATCTTCATTATTCCTCACATACAAAAAACTTGTTAATTGCCTGAACATGCAAATTTTTAATAAATAATGACGCAAAAGAGATACCCATAATTTGAAATGTAAAAAATTATTTTAAATTTTTCTTCATGTTCACCCAACACTCCTTGATAGTAATATTCAGCTTGATCTGATAAAAGAACTGAATAAAATTTCATTTACAATTTTTTTATTACTCTCCAGAAAAGATGTTTCAGACTATGTAGCTGTGAAAACATAAAAAAAACTGGTAGTTCTCTGTCTCTAATAACAAGTCCCAAGGATACTGTCAGACAATTTACAATTCAACATAAATTTTTTGTAGTCAATACTTATATTCATTCTGAAGGTAAGTGTACACACAAATTTGGATGTAGAAATACATCTGTAAACTAAAAAAAACTAATTATCCAACTTCCCAGCATAATGTGATAGTGTTTCCACAAACTTTTGCAAATGACTGTTTTTGGAACTTGACAAGAAGTCTAGAATCTCTGTTAAATTTTGTGGCAGAACTCTGGGATTGATGATCTAAAAGAAATGAAAGAAAAAAAATTTAAGAAAAACTTTTTTAAAATTGCCATTGAAATTACCATTATACTACTTGTCTTATTTGTGCCAAAATTTATAATGCAAAAATGGTCAGCCGAGGAGATACTGCAGCACTAACATGAAGGAAGTATTTACCCGTGAAGTCTTGGTGCTATTTATCTGGGGGAGTGCAGGGATGTTAAGGACAGGATCTTCCATTTTCTGGAGGAGAGGATGCAACTGAAATGAGAAACATGAGATAAGAGAATTTTCTTTTCAAATGGTCCAATATCATAAACCCAAGTGTATAAAAATAGTTTTTAACTACCAAGAAAATGGCTCTGTAGGGATGTCTATATGCCTGAATACTGGCTTCAATCAGAAAATTCACAAACGCTGTCAAATTTCAAGGTGCTTTTTTTCATCATTTTAATGCAATGTTAGTGTATTTTGGAAATCATTCAGAGAATACCCTATGGTTCCTTTGGTAATGCATTACCTCATCAGTTTGAACATCCAGCTGTGTGACTTCATTTTTGTAATTGTCAAGATCTTCTTCTGCTTGGAAGGCTAAACTGTAAATATCATATATGCAATGCAAATTGACAAAATACCAGCAAGAACATTTTTAAATAGTGAATACATGGTGAAATTGGCAACTTAAAGGGATAATAACTCTTCGTATGAGATCTATATTTCACAATAAAAACATTGTGAATAACTCATAGAAATATAATATATTCTGTTTTACCACAAAAACGGCAGTTATAGCTATTTTTCTGATATCTGAGCTTGTCTTTAGACCACGTGACCTCCACTGATGGCTATACTCTGTAAAATCTCTTAAGAAATTTTAACAAAAAAAAAAACTTTTTAGAAAAAAACCAGGGACTAACTTTGAATGTAAAAATGGATTCATTTACCATTGGTAAGTATGGGAAAAATGTTGTTTACTCCAGGAAAATTCATTTTTTGGCCGAAACAAAGAGTTAGTATCCCTTTAATCTTTATGTTTGAAAAATATTAAAATGACCCCAAGGATAAGCAAACCATTCCATAGATCTTATAGCACTTACCTCTCATATAATTGAACTTCTTTTTCTAATTTTTCCATCTTGTTTGAACTCTTCACTAGAGTACCTTCTATGTTACGCTGCAAGAGACAAATTGAATTGACTCAGTTCCCTTGGACTGGTTGGCATCGAGTAATATGGAAACGATATGTAAACTTCATACAAAGGTCCATTTCTAACATTAAACCATTACTCATAGTTGATCATCAAGTTTTTCTTTACCTTTAAAAAGTTTTGCTAACCTTTTTTTTTTAATCTGTCTCTCTAAATAAGTTTTACTTGTAAGTTAAGAGACGTCAAACCATAACTTACTGCAAGCTGTTCCAGATTCTTGTAATCTGCAGCTCTGGTTGCAGGAGCCTTCATCTGTTCCAGTTTTTTCATGACACTTTTAAAATATAAATATCAAATGAACAAAGATAAAAATAATTATTACACCCATAGTAATGACATTCCATAAAGATGAGAAGATAAGTTAATCCAAACTTGGTACCAGGCCCCCCGTTTCACAAAGAATCTTAAATCCGTAGTTGACTAGCTTGAGCTGAGTGACCTAGCTAGGTCGACTACGTGTGTTTCACAAAGAATCTAACATCTTAGCTTGGCGTGCTTACTGTAGTTGACCAAGAACAATCGTTTATCAACAATAAAGATCAGTCAAAACATAAACAAAGTTTGTTTTTGAACTTTATTGATTCAACTTCAAAGCAACAGTAAAACATAAGCTTGTCTTGTAACACTGCTGTCGCACATCTAGCGATCAAAAACATAAACTTGCGATCAGCTGGGTGAAGGTGTATTTTATTTTTTATTTAAATATTCAATAAATGTCAGTGCTATTCAAGGACATTATAACACTTTATCTTGAAGGAGGTATGTTCTTTTCAAATTTTTGTTGTTTATGATGTAATTTACCGACTTTTAGTTGAGCTTGCCGACTTAAGTCTCCTTCCAAGGAGACTAGACATCATCGACTAGCAGCAAAGAAAAAAACGACGTAAGCGACCTTTTAGATTCTTTGTGAAACGAGACTTATTGACGTAACGACTTTATTATGTTGGTAACCAAGCTCTTAGTCAGGGAAACCAACTTAAGTTTTTTTGTGAAATGGGAGCCTGTTTGTGTAAGATCAGGGGATTTCACAGACAAATGACTTAGTTTACCTTGATTTCAATGCAATGAGGTGGTCTTGCACATCATCATAGCTTGTTGCACTGGTATTTGCCAACACAGAGCTAAAAATACAAGAAGAAAAAACATTTTTATTCACAAATAAGCAGTTTGTAAAAGGAGTCACTTTACCTACAAAAATACTACACACTGAAAGAACCTTTTAAAATACAAAATTTTACAAATGTACCTAAAACTTGAAACTTATTATCTTTATTATGTGTGAAGTGACAGGACCCCTCTGGCATTCAGAAAGGACACAGATGTCAAGTAATAGCATGCAACCCCAGGGGAAACCGCGCACCGAAATTTCAGTTACATTTCATGGTACAGCAAAAAAGAAAAAATAAAATAAGGGCTCATTCTTAATGAAATATTATTCTTTGTAGATCGATCCAATTTTATGAGGACTCTCACTGAATGCAATCAGTTTAACAGATTTACACGCCTCCACTTGTTAAAGCACTTGTATAATCACCAGCTTTTAGTATTCTACTTAATGCCAGTTCATCTGTTTCATCTGGTCACCTGTTTCATCAAGAATGAACCCTAAGTTACTAAAAGACTAAAGAAATTATCCTTAAGATACAGGTATAGATTATAGCATATCTGCTTACATAAACTAAAAGGATGAAATAACTGACTAAAGCGCAAAATGGTCACTTCGCTGCTGCAGTCCACAATCAAGTGAACTGCTCACCTGTTTGTCAGCTTCTAACCCCAGCCAATATCAACAATATTATATACCCCGTTCACGCTGTCATCTAAAACCAAATCCCACATTGAAAAATTTCAGGTTTAACTTCCTGTTTTGAACACTCATGCATGGGCTGCACAGGAAAACTCAAAATGCCAAACAAAAATATGGGGCCATTTACAGCTCTAATGGTACTCAGCTTTTGTCCTCTGTTTTTATTTGTGATGGTAAATGCAACTCAAAAGACATTCTGGACAGCATTCTTGGAACATATCAGATGGCAAAATGAGTTTACATTTCTTCATGTCGTAGTGAGGGGTGACCTCCAAATGCTCTTGGTGCAATCACATAAGTGATAAACAATTGTTCATAGATACTCGCACTTTTCTGCGCATATGCACAGTAAGATCTAAACAGGTGTCGGTTCCGGTAAGTTATTCGTATAGCTGAAGAAAATCTAGCTCGCTAGCAGAATTTTGAGAAACCGGTTAACAAAAATCCTCATGCGTTCAGACTATTACAATTATTCTAATCGAGACCAAATCCGCTATTTATTTGAATAAAGGACTATAGTATGAATGGGTAATAGTGACCTTATGTAGTTATCCAAGAGAACTTTCAATTAACTAAAAATGTAAATAATTAAGATGTAATCTTTTACACAGACTTGCATGCACACTCACACACTTATGTTATGTCACACCTTATTGTGGACTCCATCATTTGACTTAGAAAATCCCTGGTTGCCCTGTGAATTGGCTTCCATTTGGCAAAAGCTCTACCCGTCAGGTTTTTGTTGCAGAACTGATCATCAGAACCTTCATCACTGGGAGGTCTTTCACCTGAAATATCATCAACACCTCTTTAGTGAAGTCCCATTTGATACATGAAATGTATAATGAAACAAACCACTTAAACTTGATGTAATTGGAATTTTACCTTTAGATCTTTTTCTTCTTTTATTCTGGGATTTGCCTCGCCCTTCTGATGTCACCTTGAAGACACAAATTTCAGTTTCATTAAAATTATCAAGATACTTTTGCACTTAGATTCTTTACATTGCCCCAGGCAAAGAAGGTATATCACTCACAGTTACATTTCCTTGGTCCCTGGCATTATATTACATACCGGAGAAAGTAAATGGGAATGCTAAGGAATGAAGCAAAGCTTGCAAAACAAGTAACAATACCCTGGTTGTAAATAATAACGATTGGCTAGAGCTGTCACTTGGATTGGACGTACATGTACATTGCACTGCAAGTGTAACAGGCAAGTCACGATTATGCACCGCATTATTTGTATCTTACCTGTTTTGAATTTTTTCTTTTTGGTGCCATGTTTAGTTTTCCTTAAATTTAATATCATAACATCACCTCTGTGCTACCCTCACTGCTGGGCTTTTCTGAGCGGTTTACGTAGTATTTTTCTTAATTCCCGGCATGTCACGTGGTTAGACAAATGTAAGCCTTGCCCCGATTGGTTTGTTTACAAGTTTACCAATCAACGTGAAGTTTGTAAAATAAATTAGGCTGCGAGATTTCGCGGGAAACAAATTTTGTCAACATGGCTGGCGGTGAAGAAGACATGGAAATTGAAGTTGAGAAGACGAAAGACACTGGAGATGACAGTAGTGGTAGTATTAAAGGAAAGCCCAGTGAAAGCAAAACATCTGGCTATGAACTACCGTGGTGAGAAATGTTGACTTAGTTCTTTTAGGGTGTAGAAACTGCATGTGTGACGTGTTGGGGGGGGGGGGCAATTTGTTTGGTAGGTTGAAGAACGGTACAATAGATTTACACAGCATTTTTTTGTACATTTCAAAATTGAATATTCCATTTCAGTTGGACGTGGTGCATTTAAAACAATCTGATTTTAAGAGTTTGACAATATGAGATACATATTTTTTATGTAATGAATGTACGTACAGGTACTTCTGTATCTAATTTAACAAGCATGCTTTACATTGCAGGGTAGAGAAATATCGTCCTTTGAAACTACATGATATAGTTGGAAATACAGAAACTATCAGTCGATTAGAAGTGTTTGCAAAAGAAGGCAATGTTCCAAATGTAATAATTGCGGTAAGTTAATTTCCAGTAGCATGTGCAGTTCATTTTCACATCAGTCTCAACAGCATGTTAGGCTTTAATGCATTCAAATGTCTATGATATATTTGCTGTTATTAACTAGATTATGTTGATGCATAAAAACTAATATTGAAGTCACTTAAACTTTTAAATCAGTCTTTTGGTTTACAGGGTCCACCAGGCACAGGCAAAACGACTAGTATTTTGTGCTTGGCCAGAGCTTTATTAGGACCTTCTTTCAGAGATGCAGTTATGGAGTTAAATGCCTCTAATGACAGGTAGAAAACTAATATAAAGATTGTACTAGAACATAGCAATATTTAAATAAAAGCATTATATGAAAATACATTAATAAATGTCTTACTCTTTTATGTTGTCATATTATTACACTTTTATTTACACTTAGGTAGAATTCTTTTGGAAACTAAAATTAGCAAAATACACAAGATTGTTTGGATTTGTTAGTAGCTTAGTTTCACTTGAATTTGACAATTCATCATTAGGCAAAATTACAATAGCAGATACCATTAGGTTTTGTACTGTACAGACAAATATCTGTTTAATTTTGTTCTTAGGGGTATAGATGTTGTTAGGAACAAGATCAAGATGTTTGCCCAGCAGAAGGTCACTCTGCCAAAAGGAAGACATAAAATAATCATATTGGATGAGGCAGACAGGTAAATATGCAAGAGAATAGAATGCTTACATCTCTCCGTGTTATATCAGTCACTTACAGATACTCCCTTGGTTTTTGCTGTACACTCACATCATGCTACAATAAAGCAATGGGTTTTTTAACTGTTTTCTTTGAAAATGACACCACAGGTACAAAATGACCCCTTCTTTATTTCAGCATGACTGATGGTGCTCAGCAGGCCCTGAGGAGAACCATGGAGATTTACTCTAAAACCACCAGATTTGCTCTAGCTTGCAATGCATCGGACAAGATTATTGGTAAATTATGTTATCTATCTATGGTTTCAAGTTTAAGGTAAAAAAATAATAATAAACTTGTGAAAATGATGTCAAGAATGGATGACCCCTTAAAACATGTTTTTTTGTTTTTTTTTTTGTTTTTTTTTTTGGAAACCCTCCACGTGTATATCAACAGCATTTTATGTTATTACAGAACCTATCCAGTCTCGGTGTGCTGTCTTAAGGTATTCCAAACTCTCTGACAAACAGGTGTTGGACAGGTTACTAACTGTATGTGAAAAGGAAAATGTGAGTTATTCAGATGATGGCCTAGAAGCTGTAGTTTTCACAGCCCAGGGGGACATGAGACAGGTGAGAAAGACCAAGGACTCCATGGTCAATTTCAATATTAATTGAGTAATTTTTTTTTTTCCGGAACTCCTGTGCCTGTGGTCTGTGGTTATTTTATAAATTGATGGTTACCGTTTTGTTTGTTTAGATGACAGTGAATTTAAGTTAGGATTGTTCATATTGTGTTAAAGAGTTGGTTTTGCCACATGTATGAATGACTTTAGGTTAATTCAACTGGATTTCTTTGTAATTGCTGACATGCAAAATAAATACAGTTTTTATAAGGATTAAAACAAATTTCGAGCAGAATATATAGTTTCTGCATTTATTTTGGTTTTATTCAGCTTTTGTGTCTTTTTATTAGGGCATAAACAATTTACAGTCCACTTTCCAAGGCTTTGGGCATGTGAATAGTGAAAATGTTTTTAAGGTAAGTTTTCCTCAAAATATGGAGTCAGACTGATAAAGAATGAATCTACAAGAGCATTCTAGAGGGAAAGGGATATGAAAAATATTCCTATAGATATAACCTAACCTTATATCTTTGCCAAAGAATGTATATACTGTATATTTAAAGTTTAATTATTAAAGTGTCTATAAGATGAAAATTTTGGGATTCACTTTTTTTCTTTCACTCCTTTCTCTTTTTTTCTTTCTTTTTCTCTTTCTTTCTACCTTTGAAATACCTGTATAATTTTAACTAATGACTAAACATATTTTGTTCATTGTCCAGGTGTGTGATGAACCTCACCCACTTCATGTGAAGAACATGCTTGATCACTGTGTGAATGGAAACATTGATGAAGCCTACAAGATAATGCACTCCCTGTGGAAATTAGGTTACTCTCCAGAGGACATCATTACAATTGTGTTCCGGGTCTGCAAAACACACAATATGCCTGAATATTTGAAGTTGGAATATATTAAGGTTAGGAAAATTTTAAAATTATACTAAAGCAGCATGGTTTGCTTTCACCATATTGCATGGTGATTTAGCAGAATGACAATAAGGTTGTTATTGTGGAATATTTTGGGCCTTTAATTTGTAAAATCATGTTCAAACAAAATTAAGACGGTTATGGATTCAAAATCCATTAACTTATATTTTTATATTTGTAAGGTCTGTGTTTCTAGAGTCTCACTCTTCATGACATGTTTTATCAAGTGTATCGGTGTAAAGACAAAAATAAATAAAAATAAATGAGAGAACAGTTTCATTAGCTCTGTATGTATAAATTCAAATTATTGTTTTTCTTTTTATCAAGAGCTTGTAAAATACTCCCTGATGATGGTGACTGACAGTCACAGAAATATTGGAGGTAATACCCACATATTTTACAAGCTCTTGATAAAAAGAAAAACAATAATTTGAATCAGAAAAATAAAGTATTATTGTTTTATTTATAGGAGATTGGATATACACACATGAGGATAGCAGAAGGAGTGGAATCATTACTACAGATGTCAGGACTTTTAGCAAAACTGTGCAAGAAATCTGCAGTCCCTGCCACTGGGCAGTGATCAACTGATGTAGAACTTGATTCTATAGAGATGATGCTGTAGATGCCTTCCTTGGCTTCAGCCCATTTTTACTGGAAAACTTTTTGAAACATGTCCCTTTTGTCACTGACAATCTTTAACACAGGAATTCTTGGCATTGTTAGCTCAAACATTGCTGATATAAACTTTTTTGTTTTATTTTGAAAATCCAGTAGAAGATTATAATAAACTTTTTTTGTTTTGAAAGTCTCGTAAGATTATTCTTTATCTTTGTGAAAGAAAAAAGCTTTTGCTGAGATTCAATGTAAAACAAAACAACATATCATAATTATTTAAATCAAAAGCAGCTGCCCAATTTATTCTTTCCCAAACCTGACTGAGCCTTTTGCGAATTTGAAGCTTGAGTCACCATGTTTTGTAAACCTTACCAACGTCACTAAATTCAGAATAGCTTGAGTAAAATGGGATGAGTCGCATTATTTCAAGAGTGGTAAAATGCTGCCAAGTGAAATTATTGTCTGTGCATTTACCATTGTATTAACTGTGGATTACACGTTTAGAAAATGAACCTTTAACTAGTGGGAACTAACAGACTGAAATTGAATACACTTATTTCTCTTGCCTGGTAATCAACCCTAATATTTTTCTAAATAACGATTTGATGAACAATAATTTCTGGATATGCAGATAGGAATTATAGATTGGTAATGATAGATTCACATCCTTATGACCGTTTAAAAACAAGGGTAAGTTATTTTGTATATAATTCCTAGTAATGGGGAAATGGAACTATATAAAGGCGTTTACGTGGAAATAAAAACTTATTTGGGTACTGCTCACTTTATTGAAAAAGTACAGTCCGAAACGCTAACAAAGATGGCACCTAATTTGTTTTCACTACTTTTGATTACCGGATTTGTGGCCTATGCTGTTGGCTGTATTGTAAGTAGTCCAATGTGTAAAAGGTAACATTTTATAGCAATTATGCAACTGAAAAGACATTATTGTTCCCTTTACTCGAATTCTATTTATCAATAAGATAGGAAGTATAATTCATATTCATTGGGTATTTTTCTTCAGGGTGAATGTCTGTTGCCCAAAGTTTCAGAGAACATCAGAAACTGGCCTGTAGAGAGGGGACTTTCCTGAGCTCTCTGAAACTCAAGGTGATGTCTGTAAGCATGAAATATACTTACAGGTGGCTTAAAATTGATTTATTTCCTTTTTGGACCACAAATTGACACTTTTCCTGGCCATTATTTTCTCTCAAATATTATTGTTATTGTGATAGTCAAATTTGGTTTGCAGGCAATTTTGTAAAATTGAAAAAATATATATATATTCTGAATTCCATATCTTTATTTCCTATATAAGATGGATATGTTATTTAAAAACGTTCAAAAAGACTATCATTTAAGATTAATTTTCCAGTTTTCAAACATTTTTTTCCTTCTAAAGGTTGTGCACAAAAAAGACATGTTTGACTGTTGAAAATGATAATTTTTTTCTCGGATATGTAGTCTATAACTCACAATGCCATTGTTTTATTATTTCTCTTTTTTTAATGGCGTCACCTGTTACCGTTTTTCGCCCTGTGAGTTAAGTAGAGTAGGCAGATCCTGTGTGAAACTCGTGTTGCAGTAGAGAGAAAGCTTTGTATTGGGGTTTTTAATATCGCATCTCGTGATTAAGTTAAAATACAATGTTCATGTTCCAGAGGGAATGCGGTACTGCGAATATGGCATGTGCTGACACCTGTCGAGAAAGACGTGCAGCAAGCCTAAGAACGGCCAAAGTCCTCAGCTACGCTGTCTTTCGCCAATTAGACTTGGAGGTGGTGAATTGTTTCTCCCGATGTAATGGTTCCTTGAGGGACTGTATTGATGCATGCTAGCAAAGGCAATTCCCTTAAAAGTACCAACACTGGAGGTCTTCTAAGAATTGAAGCCATTCAAGCCATTTGTAATTAATGGATTTGTATGCCGTCTAGAATAAAAAATATGCCACTTAATACTTGTGTTTTGTCATTATTCCATTTTGTAAATTAGGAAGGTTCTGCGGCTAACAGTAGAAAATGACACAAATCTTTTATCTAGGGTTTTAGATTCATTGAGGTGCCAATTGAACATATATATATATACATGTATATATATTCACGAATTTTGTTTCAATAAATCAATGCGCACATTTGGCCAACTCCACTTGCATATTTGGCCAACTCCACTTGTATACGTAGAAGTACAAAATGTTTACTTAAATTCGCCAGTTTGTTATTTTTCCTTCAGATTTATTATTACATTGTTGATAATCAGTACCAAAAGGTCACCCTCGATTAGTCTTCCAGAGTGCAGCTTTACGATCCTTACGAGCTTTACTATTTATTTTTATAAATACCTTTTTGAGATAATTAATTGGAGGATGGTACATGTATCATGCTGCACCTGCCCTCTTTTTACTTTTAATTTTTGATAAAATTCCCAGAGTTTAGGTGTGTTTTTAGCTACTTTTTGCCGAACTAATTTACAATGAACGTGATATTTTTAGAAAATAATCATATTGATAAATATAAACGTGAGAGTGGTAGGCCCATCTGAGAACACATTTAGGCACCAGTCCCTTCGTCGATAATTGATTAAACACGTAACCAGTTATTTTAACGTGGTACATGTAGCAAAGGGTCCGATAATATAATCTGGTACAAATTTTTTTTGTATCGCATATATTTAATACTTTTTTCGTTTACTATTTTAGAGACCCCTGATTTCAGAGGGTAGTGAACGGGAACAACAGACCAAAATGATCGTCTATTTATCTAGAGACATATCTGTGAATATCTGTGGAAAATCAATCTGTCGCCGTGGTAAAGGGTACCTCTAAGGAGGGAGGCAGACAGGGGTGCAGCATTCATTGGGCAGGTCTGGCATACAATCGCAAAAATGGTATTAAAGTTGAAAACGGTGACGTATCCTTTCATCTAGATTTCACCCGTAAATTCACCTTTTTTTTTTTTAATTTCATTTACCATCTGCTCTATTTACACATCTACTGTAAGCATAAATATTAAAACTTCTATAATCACCCAGGATTAAACGACTCTTGAAAAATACATCGAATACATATTTTTTAAAACGAACAACAAGCCGCAGCATCTGGTCCCATTTTTTAAACTATTGTTTTAATTCTGTTGGGAACTAACTGCTGATTGGACGTGAATGGAATATCACACTTAAATCTTTAAGGTACCTGATCAAAGAAAAACGTATTCAATTGATTTACAGTCCCAATTTAATCCATTGTGATTCGACATTGGGTAGAAGCAGGTCCTTATAATGAAGCATGGTATAATCGACCGAGAAATTTTTCAGGGCTTCTTTACAAGGTGGTAAATTATATGTCACCATATACTGATCAAAATGACACTTTTTGTAGTGTTGATTTAAACCAAAACCGGGATGCACGTCAATGGAATGGCCATGGGTATCACTCAGTTTTGTCAAGCGCCAACAGAAATGATTGTGCATATTTGTGCATGCCATGGGATCTATTATGCTTTTAGTTGCAGTCCCATAGGGAGTTATATCCCTCAAACGACCAATTTGTCGCAGCGTTCTCAATTGTACTGGATATTTCTCATTTTGAGGTAATTCGAAAAAAAAGTATAGGTTTCGGAAATTATACATACGATATGGATGCCTGGTTTCAACTGACGATTCTATCGCATCTAAAAGCTGGGGATAATTTGACAGATTCCCACGAGGCACGATCATTTCATCCAAATCCACTACTATAATCTTATTATATCGGTACATATTTCTGTATATGCAGTCATTTATCACCGGTGATGACATGAGAAAAAATATCGCCTCATCGGTTTGATTCATTGGCCTTTCTACAATCGTGTACGTGAGGAAACCCTCCTGATGGTAATGTCTGAACACTTTCTCCGTTTTTTCACTAACCATGCTACCGTATATGTTCATCTCTTTCACTCCCCAAATCCTATGCAGCTCTGCCCACTCCACAACGCGGTATGGATCTACTGTCCAATATGTTATACTTGTGCACTGGCCGAAATCCATCTTTTTTGTGGGTTTCTCTGGATACCTTACTGGAATCCTGGGAAAAACTTTTTTCATGAGTTTCCAATCAAATTGTTTATGGAATAAACCGTCTGTCACTGAGATAGTAGACGGTTTAATAATGGTAATATTAGTTAATGGGCAAATAAATATGTACTGGCGAAAGTATCTACCATGGCTATATGCGCCAGATCCGAGGTGAGTCACTTCCATTTCTATCAAGACACTGTCGTGCGAAACGTCATGCCATACTATACAGAACAGCTTTTCGCCTCTGTCCTCAATGGTTCCTTTATCTGCTACTCCGATTATGCGCACAACCGGTTTCGTTTTCGGGTCTAGCGTCGGTCTGTCGTCATAATACGCTGACAGAACATAGATTTCCGTGAACATTTTTGGATTCAACCATTTCATAATTGTTATGTTTCTGTCGTGTCTTTCAAGTTTTGGTGTTAGAAATGGTGTTTTCTCTGTTATAATTAGCAGTTGTTTTAAGTGAGGAAGTCCGCCTTTCAGTTCCTCTCTGTAAAGTACGAGGTAAAATACGAGACCCAACAGCAATAGACCAAATATCACCAGTGGCGGTCTCATTTTTGGTTTGTATTAGACAATATATCTGAAAAAATATTGGATAACTGATCAGTTAAACAGAAACACTATAAATGATAACAATGGTGAAAATACAAGAAAATATGCAATAATAATAATAATAATAATAATAATAATAATAAATAACATACGTGCGTCATTTACTCAGGTAGGAAGTTTAAAGGTATGATGCAAATAAGACCGTACAGTAGTAACTTACAATAATGGATCTTACAAAGTCCTTGATTGCTGTCCACCACAAGAAGATGTTTTCTTCTAAGAAGCTACGCGATATAGAAGAGGAAGAGCACGTATTTCACGCGGCGAGGAATGGAAATAAAAATACTTCTCTATCATTAACATAGACATTAAGACCACAGACAGGAAGATAACAATATGCGCGAATTCACTGTGGGACTGAACATTATCACAAGAAACAGTCATTTATGATAGCTCAAATATCTGGATCTATCATAAATGAAAACTTTCTGTCTATCAAAACTGAGATCCACTGTAACTATTTTCACATATGACTTAACAGTATTTCATTCCTTACACAAAACAAGCTTTGTAGTCAGTGAAAGTGAGCTTACAATTCAAATGAAACAAACTGGCTACCTTACAAAGAAATACAGTTATTAAAAAGGCATTTCCAACAAGTTAACAAGAAAAATTACTGAAAATTGCCATTTACCTTTTGTTTTTCCCCGTTTTGATGATACACCAATATAAGGCACCTTCACTTACAAAAATATAACGGTACTGTGTGGATACGTTGTTTCTAAAGTGATAAAAACACCCATATAAAACTACTAACAAGCCTCGGGTAATCGCTCGAGGGTTTTAAAGAGACTGTTCCCGGATTTTTTTTTACCGTCTTAGATATCCCTACTGTCACATCTTTTAATTAACTGTTCTTGCGTATAAAATGTGCATTACGTCTTGCGAAGTGCTAAATTGGAAGCGCTCAAAAACAACAATTTACGTGATGTGAAAAACATTATTTGTCTTAAGCCAGAGGTAACCTCAAAAACCCATATAGGTCTGCATATTGTAACTTAGAGGTTAGAGCACCATAGTGATGGTTGGTTACTTTTCATAGGTGTATTAGCTATTAGAGGGGCTAGCTCTTAGCTTTTTCACATCGGTTCCTCGGATAATTTTTAATTTGATTCCTACTCGTCTGCTATTTGATGAGTGTCGACAAGCAATATTTAATGCAAGCTCATTTACAAGCATACACATACACACCAACACTGCACTTTGTAAAAAAAATGACCCATAAAAATATGTAAATGAAAAAGACCGCCTTAAGCGGATTTGATGAGTAAGCATTTTCCTCCATCAAATCATGGAAGTATATACAGTGCTTCCAGGTTCAAATGTTTTGCCTGCAGGTTGACTGTAAATTAATTAATGCATACAAATTCGCTTTTTTTGTCCTATTTCAGTCAATTTTGCATTCAGTATTCTAACTAATGTGACAAGCAAGAATATTTATTGTGGTGTAATAGCTGGTTGTCTTACATTCAGCGCTCCCTTTTCTTCTAGAATGTGCATAGCGTTTGTGAAATTATCATCGCAAATGAGTAAAACTACTTTTGGGGATACAATATTGGGGCGCTTCCTAACGTAAAATAGGCTAATAGGATTGTTCATCCATTTTTGACGATGCAGGGTGCACAAAAAGTACATCACTCTTTATGTGATGTAATTAGAAAAAATGATTTAAATTAAGCATTCTTCACTTGTCTTTTATATTCTTTCTTACTTGATCCGAAGATGTTCGTGTGTGTGTGTGTGTGTGTGTGTGCGTGCGTGCGTGCGTGCGCGCGTGGGTGTGTGTGTGTGCCAAAACAAACAAGGGTGGTTTATCAAAATATCAGCATTTATTAAAAACACTTTTTTTCTAAATTAATCCAAATTTCATTACAATACCTTAAAATCTTCGAATGACTGCATGTAAGGCATATATCAGTGATCTTTTCACCCCCGTCTTTTTGGCCTAATTGCCCCTCCTTGCTGATTGTGTTGTTCAAACTTTTCAGTTACTTCAGCCATCCTATTTTTAACTATTTGAAAAGGGGTTTTAAACATTTATAATTATTTTGTTAAAACTTCTCACAATAGGCCTACAAGTTTAGATGCATATTTAGAGAATACTTTTATTTTATCATTTCCACTAAACTTGACAAAATGCTATCATGTAGGGCCCTATATAGTTTCAAACAGTTCAACCTAAAGTGATACTACATTACTTCCTGAAAAATGACACTATAGCATAAGGGGCACGGTACTCTAGCACAGGCATATGATCTGCTTTTTTTCCTGCTCGCAGGGTATTTATTTATTTATCTATTTATTTATTTATTGCGTGTGTATTTTATTTGTATTGTGTTAAAACTGGTACTAATAATTTGCCACTGTATCGGCGACCAACTATTTCCCATTAAAACAAAAACTTCCTGGTTACTGGTTCATATTGAGTACTGTCCAAATGAAGCTCAGTTATCGGGGATTTTAGGCCAAGAAAATGTCAACTAGCACGTCAGTAGGTTTTGGCACCACAAAGGTCCACCCACTTCGAGAACTGTTGTACGAATTAAGTGAACACTTACAAGACGATGATTTAGAGAAGTTGAAAGTACTTGCAAAGGATAGGCTGGGGAAAGAATATTACAAAACACACACTGCCTCTTCTTTCCTTAGTTCTTTATACAACCAGTTTGCAGATGAAGAGGACTTTGTTGAACTTTTGAAGGACTTTGTAAATGTCTTAAGAATTCACGTGGATCTTGGAAGTGTTGCATTCAGCAATTTATTGGATGAATATCAAAAGCAACTTGAGACTGAAAGAGTGAAGAGGGATAAACTGTTTGTTGGAAGAGGGGGTTATGTTGACAATATTATTGGAAGTTTGAAAATGAATGAAGAAACTAATAAAACCAATGGTATGAAGTTTTGTCACTTGCTGTTTCTGGCAAGCTCATGGACACATAGATCAAACAACAACAATCAACACTTCTACAATACAATTTCTTAATTTACACTACCCCCAATTTTAATGGCAATACTATCACATGTAGCAACCATTTTGAGGGGATAAACTGTCTCAAATTTATCAGTAATTGCATAGAATAAAACTGCAGGTTTTAAAGTGAGAAAGGTACTGGAGGTTCAGTAAATTACCTTTATTGTTTGTCAACTTTGAAAATATTTTAGGACCTGATACGCCTGTATGTAAATAAAGTAAAGTTGCAATAACAGAATTATTCTACTTTTAGCTGTGTGTATTTGTGGTTTTGGTGGTATTGGAAAATCAAGTTTAGCAACCGAAATATGCTGGCAAATGAAATGTAGAATCAAGAAAGTAGAACTCAGGTGAGTATGGATATTGACTTTAAAAACATTTAAATTAGTCATGCAAAACTTTTATCAAAACTTTTGTTTATTAAAAAAAAAAAAAAAAAAAAATATATATATATATATATATATATATATATATATATATATATATATATATATATATATATATATATATATATATATTTTAACCATCTAAGAACAACTTTTTGTAGATCCAAAGAAACTGTGAAAGAGTTTTTGGGAAATGTGCTGCAGGTTTTGACAACCAAAGCAGGGGATACAGAGGGCATAACGGGTCTTAGCATGACATTCTACAGTGAAGAAGACATGGCTAGTAAACTGTATAGTATTATTCAAATGGAAACAAGAGGTAATCAAGTTTGTCTGTTACAAATTTGATACTTTTATTAAAACATTTTTCTGATATGGAAAAAGGGCTAGTTTATTTATTTATTTGGGAGGAGGTGGAGGTTGAAGAGCTAGAAACATATTTCACAGTTACCTACAGGACTAGTCTATTTAAATTTGTACTATATGAAATCAATCAATCACATTTGAAATCTGTTTTTACAGAGACCATTCTCTTCCTTGATGACTGTGATGAGCTAATGAAGAAATCTAAAAGACCATTTCTGCATGCTATTGACAACCTCTTGAAACAAATCAAAAACACAAAGGTACTTTGCTTCACAATACTCTCTTCACAGTATTAATACTGCCCAATTAAAATCAAGTAATATTATTTTCAAATGTTATTATGTGCCAAGATTGATGAAATAAAAACATTGTTGATTGTGTATATTGTTTTAGTTCAAGGTTATAATGACAACCCGTGAGAAGCTGATTATTGAGAATGAGCTGGATTCACAGCAAGCCATTATCAACCACATTCAGGTGTCAAGATTTGAAGGCCAACTACAGGAGTTTGAGTTACAGCCTTTGGATCTACCAGATGCTATGAAATTGCTCAGGCAATGTACCCCAAAGGTATAAACTGAGATGTGAAATGTGGATTTGTGAAAAATGTTGCATGCATTAAGTTGTGAATATTAGCATATTTTGGGAACACAGTGGCACAGTACATGTATAACTGAAAAGTTATAGTTTGGATATGTGTGTCATATTTATTTATTTGATTAATGATGTTGAAGTTTCATGCTTTTTCTTCAAGAATTAAACAAATTATCAGTGATAACATTGTGTTTTTGTTTTGACACAGCATTTAAGTTGAATTCATGCTTTAAATTTTCATTTAAATACAGGTTAAGATGACTGACAAAGAGTGTAGAAAGCTGGCCAAAAAATGTGGCTGCAGTCCTCAGGCACTGAAGATAATAAGTGGTGAAATGCAGTGCGGTGAAGTTGCCCCAGCAGAGATGATCAAAAGGTTGCACAAATACAGTGGGTCGAAATTTGAAATTCTTCAGCTTGTGAACTGTTGCTTGGAAGAAATGTTTTCAGCCTTACATGCCCGCTTGCAAAAGTGCTTGGTCCGCCTGTCTGTATTCAGCGGAAGTTTTGATTTTGATGCGGCAAAGGCCATTATGGGAGGGAACAACATCCATGATTATGATGTGCAACTAGACCTTCATATTCTCAAGTGTCACCATCTAGTAGAGGTTGATGATTATGACAGCAGCTTTAAGGAAGAGCTTGTCCCCGTTATGTACTATGGGAATCGGAGGAGAGAGTTACGATATTATCTTCATCCATTGGTGCAAGATTTTGCTGATCAAAGAGCCTGGGATCCAGCAGAAAAGGACCTTTATCCAGAGGGAAAACAATCAAGAGCAAATATTGTACAGTTTTGTGAAAGAAAACTCTGCCAATTTGCTAAAATGGCACGCAAAACTGGATACGTTGCACTGAATGCAGAAATACAGAAGAATTTAGTTTACTTGAATACATTTTTTGTTTTATCTCCATCCTACAGAAATGTTTATGAAATCTCAGATAAAAAACAGTTTATGGAACTCTTTTATCAGTATATGATAATGGAAACATTTGAGGTAACCTTGAAACGGTTTATGTTCTTTGACCAGCAGGCTGATGAAGCAAAGAAGAAAAACCATAGGAAAACATACTGCTTCATGACACTGTGGAAAGCATCAAGTGCCACAGATTTGGACAAATATAGTTGTGTGATAGAGAGCTTAGATGACATCAAAGCTGAAGTTGAGAAAATCCATGCAGAGGGTGAAGGAAACACAGCATCAATGTTGCTGTATGCTTTCTTTCGATTCATTGAAGGCAAATTGCAACTTCACTATTTCAAGAACACACAAAAGGCAAAACAGGCTTTGGCTGAATCAGTAGACATTTTCAAACGATTTGGTGGCAAATCACAAGCTCATATAGCAAGAGCCATTAGTTTGCTGGCATCTGCATATTTTGATGAGCAAACCTTGGAGTCCCAGACCACAGCTTTAAAACTCCACACTGAAAGTTATGATATTCTTAGCAAAGAAGTAAAAAATCATCATGATATCCCACAGTTCTTGGTCAATATAGCCACTGCCGAACATGGTATTTACCAGCATTATCGAAATGACGGTGATCAGAAAGCAGCAATGGAACATTGGCAGAGAGCTGCAGATTTCTACAAGAAAGCAATTGAATTGAACAGTAAATGGAATGTTAGAAACTTTAATTTAGCCCTCCACATGAAAACGTATGCACAACTCCACATGGAGAGAGCCATACATGGTGAAAAGGTTAGATTTATAGGTTAAGGGCAGAGTGCTGTAATTATAGGTGTTCTGGAAAACATATTCAACTTCTGCATTTACATTGTTTTGTTGTTATTCCACTAAAGAATTTTAAAAATATTTTATTTATATCAAACAATGGTAATTTTGTTGATGGCATCTATCCTTACAGTTTTCTATGATAGTTTCAATTATACTTGTACTGTATATTAGTATCAGATTGACATGCTATTTCACAAAGCAAATAAATCTGTTTTTCCAGGAATCAGAAGGGTCCATGTCCAGCAGAGATATGTTTGCTATTGCTCTGAAGTGGGCAACTGATGCTCTGGAAATGGGTCTAAAATATACTTCCATCTACCAGGGATATCGAATGCGTTTTATGATTTTCAGAGCATACATATTGCAGCTCATGTCAAAGAGGAAAGAAGAAGCTGAAGGTGCATGTAACTGGAATTTTTTGTCTAATCAAAAAAAAAAAAAAAATGAAAGATCACAATTTTTATCAATATAAAGCTTGTACATTGAATATTAAATAGCATAAGTCTCGTTTATTGTAAGATAATGTATGGTCTTAAAAATAAAACCTCTACCTTCTGAAGCAAGTAAAACAACTTGTTTAAAATCACACTGAAAATGCCTATAAACTGTAGTGAAGAAGGGCCAATTTTAAAGAGAACTGGATTACATTCTACAAGCCATCTGTTGCAATTCTTCAGTAACTTGATAAGGCATCCATTTACAGTATATTTTTATAATGATACATCAGGGGACAGATTATCATACTTGGAAGAGACCAGACAGCAGATGATACCCCTAATGCAGCTGATGAATGGAGCGCCACCTTCTGAAGGTCTTGAATTAGACGACTTTGAATTCCAGAAGATTGAAAGTGACATATTGCCAACATTAGAAACTTTAGGTAGAGAAGAAGAGATGTTACAGGCCAAGCAAATTATTGCGGTGAAAATCATTTTATTACTCTTATAATTTTTCTTCTAGCACATCTGTAACAAAAGAATTAATAAGAGGTACATTGTAACATTGTGTTTAACAATCACCAGCAAGGTGAACATTTTCCTGATACCATTCCTTTTTTATTATGTAGAACTACAAAGAGAAAAGAGTTTCTTGTCCTCCCTTGCATTACCAAGAGCATGACCAGCAAGTGTCAGTCGAGGAGTCCAGCACTGGAGGTATATGGCAATTGTCAACATTATCTAAACATTTTCTTTCTTTTACTCATAATTATGCCATTTACATCACAGAAAATGCACACACACTTAAAAGAACGGCTTGGACATTGATTGGACAAATTTCTTGGACAAACTTCTTCGCGATAGCTACACATACACGTAATTAACACTTAAAAAAGTCCAACAGAAATGTTTGTGATACAACTGAATGACATTTTTGTTACTTTCAGACATAGAACAACCTCCAAGGAAGAAGTTGAAAAGAAATTAAGTCTGTCAACATAGTCAAAAGATTCTAATTCTCCTGTAATATCAGCTTAAAAATAACACTTGTGAGATAAAGCTCAGCTTACATATGCAATAGACAGAATGCAAGTAAGAATCAAGTCACTTTAGGCCCAAAGCCAGAGGGTTTCTTGGGGTTAAAACGAACTGCCCTTTTACTAGGAAAAGATCTGCTCTGGCATAAATAGGTGAAAGTTCCACTTTTTAAGGGAAAAGAGATTGCTGGCTGGCACTAAACTGTGGCTGACATGATAACTTGTTAAGAAATTGCTACAGACACAAGTAGGACACCAGAATCAATTCAGGGATGTTCAAAGGAACATTCAAAATAGAATGAAGAGTGGTTTTGGTGGGAGGAAATTTTTGTAATATATATGTGATGTTTCAAAGTCAACAAGCAGTCAATGTGATGCACATTGAAGGTCTACCAACTTCTGAAAGCTTAAAATTTGCTGCAACATTATTATTCATGGCATTACTAAATTCAGATGAGGGAAATTGAAAGATAAGACCTTGAAATGCTTGGAATTCTCTGGTGAACATTTCCAGCAGATTCCTTTTCACTGTACATACGTAATTATGAACCAATTTCCCCCCCCCCCCCCAAAAAAAAAAGACGTTATTGACCAATGTTGTGAAAACGTGCTGGAAGTTTATTGTCCTAGTAAACAGTTAAGACATGAGCTTTTATTGTTTTGTTTGTTGTTGGTGTTGTTTTCAGATCTATACTTCAAGTCTCAATGTAAAAAACCGGTGGTTTATAAACACTGTCCATGTATGCAAATTTTGCACGTCTGCCTGAGATTGGTTTCACCTTCAGCTGTGCCAGTCCTGGCAACCTGAAATAAAAAAGTGTTGGATAAGTCTATCTGCATTGTTGAGGGGTTTAATTAAATGTCAGATTGCTGCTGGTTATGCTTAAACCAGTCATATTAATTTCACCATTGAAAAAAATTCTACATATTTTGACAAAGTTTAATTTTTTAAATGTTCATATTTTAATGTATTTTTTTGTTAGAATATACCTGTTTGCTATCTTCCCTTTCATAAAAGAAATTCTCAATGTGCATGTGGAGTATCCTCATCAAAAAGATATTCCTTTCACAGATGAGTTTTGAAACTGTGGCTTAACATTCAGAAGGAAACAGACCTAGAATGGATTACAAATTTAACAATTAAAGAAATGCAGATAATAAATTTCATATAAACAAAAAAATTTTAGTGTTTATTTTCATTGCATGTTTGCACACTGTATAAAAATTTTATACAGAGATGTGTCCTTTTTCATTATATGGGAATGAACATGAATTCATCTAAAAAGTAACCACCATATGTGCCTTTCACATATTCACCTTCAACTTCATTGTTTAATCCAATACAATAAAGTTCAAACAGACACAAAGTATCATACATGTAGGCAGGTCAGGTTCTAACCTTGTTTTCTTGTTTAAAAAAAAAGAAGAAAAAAAACACATGACAGACATCAATCCATTCATCCACTAATCAATTGTTAAAAGCCATTGATCCTTATTCTGAAAAGAACAATTTAAGCCACTGTGGAAAGATCACTTAAAATTATTTTCTGGTCAGAAGTTATGGTGAACTTATTTTCTGCTAATTAATTAATTTTTTTTTTTTTTTTGTACATTTGAAAATTGAATATTCCATTTCAGTTGGATGTGGTACATTTCAAAACAATTTGATTTTAACAATTTGACTATATGAGATACATATATTAATTTATATAATGATTGATGTACCTATACAATGTACGTACTTTTGTATATTTAACAAGCATGCTTTACATTGCAGGGTAGAGAAATATCGTCCTTTGAAACTACATGATATACACATAGTTGGAAGTACAGAAACAATCAGTCAATTAGAAGTGTTTGCAAAAGAAGGCAATGTTCCAAATGTAATAACCGCGGTAAGTTAATTTTCAGTAGTATGTGCAGTTCAATTTCACATCAGTCTCAACAGCATATGGTAGCTAGGCTTTACTTTATTCAAATGTCTATGATATATTTGCTGTTATTAACTAGATCATGTTGATGCATTAAAACTAATATTGAAGTCACTTAAACTTTTAAATCAGTCATTTGGTTTACAGGGTCCACCAGGCACAGGCAAGACCACCAGTATTTTGTGCTTGGCCAGAGCTTTATTAAGACCTTTCAGAGATGCAGATATGGCTCGAGTTAAATTCCTCTAATGACAGGTAGAAAACTAATATAAATATTGTACTAGATTACAGTAATATTTAAATAAAAGCATTATATGATAATATATTAATAAATGTCTTACTCTTTTATGTTGTCATATTATAACATTTTTATTTACACTTAAGTAGAACTCTTTTGGAAACTAAATATTTAACAAAACAATATACGAGATTGTTTGGATTTGTTAGAAGCTTAATGTTCACTTGAATTTGACAATTCATCATAAAGCAAAATTACTATAGGTGATATCATTAGGTTTTGTACTGTACAGGCCAAAATCTGTTTCATTTTGTTCTTAGGGGTATAGATGTTGTTAGGAACAAGATCAAGATGTTTGCCCAGCCAAAAGGAAGACATAAAATAATCATATTGGACGAGACAGACAGGTAAATATACAAGAGAATAAAATAAGAATATTTACATCTCACCATGTTATTTCAGTCACTGTTACAAATGCTCCACTGATTTTTGTAGTACAGTCACATTGTGTTGTAAACAATAAGGCTATGGGTTTTTTAACTGTTTTCTTTGAAAATGACACCACAGGTACAAGATGATCCCTTCTTTATTTCAGCATGACTAATAGTGCTCAGCAGGCCCTGACAGGGATGGATCCAGGATTATTTGAAGGGGGGGGGGGTCCGCAGATGCGAATCCGACTGATAAACTGATATAAAAACTGTTTCTATAAAGCGGATGCTGAAGATGCCTTCCTTGGCTACAGGCTTCTTTCGCTGTAAAACTGTTTGAAATATATCCCTTTTATCACTGACATCTTTTACAAAGGGATTCTTGGCATTGTTAGCTCAAACATCCCTGATATAAACAAGCTTGTTTTTTTAAAAATTCCAAATAAGATTATTCTGTATCTTTGTGAAAGAAAAAAATATTTTGCTGGGACAACAAAACAACATATTATGATCAAAAACAGTTGCAGATTGAACTAGCAATAGTATCATATGCCCAATTTATTCTATCCCAAACCTGACTGACTCTTATGTGAATTTGAAGCTTGAAACAACATGATCAAAAACAGTTGCAGATAGTACTAGCAATAGTATCAAACGTCCAATTTATTCTGTCCCAAACCTGACTGAGCCTTATGTGAATTTGAAGCTTGAGCCATCATAAGATCCCCGTTTTGTAAACCTTACAGACATCGCTAAAATTATAATAGTTTGAGTAGAATAGGATGAGTCGCATTATTTGGGGGCATCTTGATAGTCGAAGGTTCATTGGTCGAAAAATGGTAACATTTTCATCGTATTTTTCAATCAAGGGTTCATTGGTCCGAAGGTTCTCTTGTGAACATTTGGACCGATGAATCATCGGACTATTGAACCTTTGGACTATTTCAACGGGCCCCATTATTTCAAGACTGGTAAAATGCTGCTTAATGAAATGATTATGTGTGCATTTATCATTGTATTAACTGTGGATTACAAGTTTAGAAAATGAAACTTTAACTAGTGGGAACTAACACGCCCAAATTGAATCCATTTATTTCACTTGCCTGGTAACCAATCATAACATTTCATTAAATGACAATTTGATGAACAATAATTCCTGCATATGCAGTTACCATAGATTGGTAATGATAGATTCACATCCTTATGACCGTTTAAAAACAGTGGAAAGTTATTTTGTATATAATTCCTTGTAATGGGGAAATGAAAACTATATAAAGGCTTGTACATGGAAATAAAAACTAATGCAGTTGCTGCTCACTTTTTGTGAAAAAGTACGATCTGAAATGCGTACAAAGATGGCAAGTTATTGGTTTTCGCTACTTTTGATTACCGGATTTGTGGCCTATGCTGTTGGCTGTTTTGTAAGTAGTCCAATGTGTAAAAATGCAAAAATGCAACTGGAAACACACCTCATTATTCAACAGTGATGGAAAGTACAATTTATATATATTCACTGGGTATTTTTCTACAGAGTTTTAGAGGACATTAGAAACTCACTGTCTACTGTCAGAATGCCTCTACCTGTTTGTAGTATCTGGTATGCTGATACGGTACATTGTAGAGAGGTATCCTCTAAAACTTTGAAGGATGTACACAAAAAAGGCAGATATGACTTGAAAAATGATTAATTTTTTCCATGATACGTAATCAATAACTCACTGTGTTTTGTTTTTCTTTCTTTCCTTTTCTTTTTAATTGTACATGTCACCTGTTACCTTTTTTTTTTTGCCCTGTAAGTTAAGTAGTGGGGAGATCTGGTGTGAAACTCGTGTTGCAGTAGAGAGAATGTTTTTGAATTTTTAATATGACTAATATCGCAGCTTGTGATTTACAATCACATTTTACAATGTTTATGCTCCAGAGCGAATGCGTTACCGTGAACACGGTATGTTCTGACACCTGTCGAAATACACGTGTGACAAGCTTTAGAGAGACCAAACCCCTCGACCTCGTTGCATCTCGGCAAACAGTGGTGGAACTGGTGAATTGTTACTCCGGGTGTAGTGCTTCCTTTAGGGAATGTATTGGTGCATGCGTGCAAGGGCAATTCCCCAAAAAGTAGCAGCACTAGAGGCCTCTAAGAACTGAACCTCAAGCCATTTGTAATTAATGAATGTGTATGCTGTAGAATAAAAAGATGCTGCTGAGTACTTGTACTTTGTCATTATTCTATTTTGTAAATTGGGAAGGATCTGAGTCTAACAATAAAAAGTGACACAAATCTTTTGGCGAGGCCTTTAGATTCATCAAGGTATTAATTGAACACACACACACACACACACACACACACACACACACACATATACATCCACCAATTTTGTTACAAGAAATCATTATGCACAGGACAATGATTGACCGACTCCATTAATGACTATGATGTACCAGAAATGCAATATCTGTTCTTAAATTCGCCAGCTCATTTTTTATTATCACATGATTGGCAATCAGTACCAAAATGTCACCCCAATAAGTCTTCAAGGGTGCAACTATTCATTTAGATTGCAAAATATTTAAAGACATTTTTGAAATTATAAGCGGATGGTCCATGTATGTCATGTATGATACTGCACCTGTCATCTTTTTACTGATACAGTTCAAGAGTTGTTTTGTGACTTTAGCTACTTTCTTTGCTGAAATAATTCTACAACGATAGTGATTTTTTTTAAATGTCCAACTTGCTCCATTCTGAGATTCTTAACTTAGTGAATGATTGGATCTGACGAACTGCAATAATATGAGTACATTTCCATTTTTGATACTTTATTACACAATGCACAATAACAGATTTACTGTCATTTGTATATAATCAACTAACAATATTGTTATAAAAATGCAGAAAAAAGTAAAAAAAAAAACAGCATAACTTCCATAAAAATGGCCCGATCATGCTGATTTTCAAACTTGACCTGCGTATTATGAATATTCATCAGTTCTGTAAGTTTCAAGCCAAAAGGTAAAACAGTTTTTCACTTATCGTGTTATTGGTTAAAGTGCACAGCGACAACAACGACAGACGCAGGTGATGGCTATATTGCGTTATCTGTGTTGCATACATGTTGAAAAGTGAAAAAACAGCATAACTGCCCTAAAAATGGCCCTATCAGGCTGATTTTCAAATTTTGGCAGTTCTGTAAGTTTCAAGCCAAAAGAAGAAATGGTTTTCCACTTATCGTGTTATTGGTTAAAGTGACAATGACGACAGACACAGGTGATGGCTATATGTACAGACACATCTGTGTCTGTACATAAAAATCAGTAATTATGCTTACACTCAAATCATACATGGTATGGTGAATCACTGGGTTTGGAGGTCAAGGGCAATGTTTGAAAATATATTTGATTTACTCTGTTGAAGCAATCAGCATTTATTAACACTTCATTAACCATTTTTACCTTTGTCTCATCTGCCAGTATCTCTTCAGTGCTGTCACCACATGGCAAATGCCCGATTATTCCATTCTTAGGCTCAGGGGTATGACTCCTCATGTCCGTAATCACAATATAGTTACTGTTAAGATCAGGGGTTGGGGAAGGCGTGCGGCTTCCAGTAAAACTTGGAGAGCACGACCTTGAGGAGAGAGAGACATTGCAGGAACGCAAGTTCCCTTAAGTGAGCTGGTTACTGACATCATCTAAGGCTGTTAGCAGGTTTTTCTTTGCTCCTGAAACAAANCCCAGCAACACTAATTTGCATGATAAAATGGGGTACTCCCGGAGTACTCCGGCAACATGTTGCGGGAGTACTCCTGCAACCGTTGCCGGAGGCCTATTTTGTCGGTAAGGGTGTAGAAAATCGATAAGTTGCAGGTTAGGTTCCTTCCTAAAATTTTAACATATTCAAAAACAAATGTCACACTATAAAAAAAACTGAACAGACAAAGGAAAATCACCTTCATCTGCATTTGGCACAATTCAAAAGAACGTGTTTACATTTCGGTTTTGTGTGCCGCCATTTTGGAACACGCCAGTAACTTGATAAAAGATTCAGTGAAACCGATACTTGAACACTACTTTGTTATAAAAAATATAGCTTGAGAATATACTTTATCGTTCTGTCAAGTGCATTAGTAAAATTATCAACATATCAGCATATAAACGTCTGTTCATCTTACCTGTCTCTATATGCCTGCTCCTCCCGCCAAATTGGGTAAAGCCGCCGCATCAAGTTTTGAAAACGAGGCCAAATCTAATATTCTCTGAAATAACCGTCATATGAGCCGGTGGCTCCCGGGATGTACATGTGGTTCATTGCCATATCTAATTTCAGTATGATGTGATTGAACGCAATCCTACTATATATACTTAACTATATCATGACAATACGAACATGATGAACCACATGTACTCGCATAATATGCGGAATTGAAAACATGGAAAAGGTCAAGGACGTTTCAGATCGCTGACGGTGCGCGCGTGCCATCTGGTGTTAAGTCCGCGAATGACCGTTTGCGACAACTGATTGTTGAGTTGCTGTAACTGATTGTTGAGTTGACGTCTGCATTTTTTGCGTGAATGGCGCACCATGCATCGCGCCATTCACGCAAAAAATGCATTGTTGAGTTGCGGTAACTGACTTTTGAATCGTTTATTGATTGTTAGATTTTGACGAATGATTAAAATGACAAAAACTAATTTAGTAGAATTAAGTTTAGATAGTTAAAGTAGGTTTTGGCTGTTAAATAGTGCCAATAGATTGTTGAATTGACTTCTGCATTTTTTGCGTGAATGGCATTCCATATAGCTTGGTTTACTGGCAAACATTTGAAATATAAATTCCCTACATCTTAGTACATCTTCCAAGATTATTAGTTGCATTTACATCAGTTTGAGGAATCGCCGATATCAATGACTATATCACCCCTAATTATATAGCGACTTAATGTCTGTTCACAGCAAAACTACATAAAATTTTAATGCTTACCTGAAAACCAAATGCGATACGGTGTCATATCAATTGCATTTTCAGAGCCCTCTACAGATCTACAGATCTCGTTTTCCTGGACGTCCTCTGCTTTTATTGCAATATCTTTTCCCTTGTTATTTACCCTAATGCGGAATTCAAACTGCATCCTGGGACAGTACGTCTCCCTAAGAGTTGACAGCTCTTCGTCGACGGTTTTCCGTGCGTTTAAGTATATGTGAGGTTTTGTTTTGTGTCTAGTAGCGTTTGTTATCATCATTCTCATGGCCTTTTCTTCAATGGCAAGATGGAGCACCGACTGTTTGTCAACCATACGGAAGGAGGCGTGGTCAAACCCGACAACTGGAATGTTATGTTCATAGTCCTGAGCTCTATACTTCCTAAGAAGACGGACGATCAGACGATGAAACAACCCGGTAGGAAACAGAATGTGAGGGAATGCAATAAGCAAATATTTCTGTGGATCCGTCTCAGACAAGGCGTTATTTGCACTGTTATTGGATACCAGCATACTGGGCACGACAAATCTTCTTTTTCCAGACCCGGGCAGAGGGTTTTCAACTGATTGGGATATTTCTAACATCAAGTCGAAATGCAGCATAAGTTGAATAATTTCGGTCTTTTTTTCGGCCATTTTGATTTGTTTTAGATATTCATCAAACACCTCCTCCTTTAGCACCCCTCTTTTCAGATCGTCTTTTAGGAGATCGAAGTGACTGCCTCCGGGTTGACTGCTGGCCGTGGTCATGATGGCAGAAAACACAACTGCTAACCAAAGTGGATCTATTATGACGACATTTTCCAGTCCATCAACTTTGAAGTGTAGGATGTCGCCTTGACGGTGATGGTAAGGAATGAATTTTTCTTGTAATTCTTCATCTGGGAGTCCTACCCTTTGTGCCATTTCCCTCAGTTTTTCAATAGTTATGATGGGGTTTTCTTCACTCTTCTCTGCCAAATTCATTTCCAATTTTATCCAACTCACTGAAAGATGTTGAACGGTAGCAATACTGTTGCTGCTATAACCGCACAAATCTTCGATCGCTCTTTTTATTTCAGCGAACTCCCCATCATCTTCGGCCAAGTTGCTTACGGCAAAATATTGGTAGACGTGGTCCTTGAGTACCTGCTTGTCGTCGAGACACTTCTTGAGTTTATCAAAAATCTTTTCAACGTCGCCCTATGAATAAAAACTAGTTTAGAAAATTTTGTAGTTGTTGTTCATTACCATATTATAATGTTAAATTGTCAGTGCGAAAGTAAACATTTACCGGGGTGTGTGTATGTGTATGTGTGTATATGATATAGTCCAATTTGTTCAAGTTGAGAAATGGGGTATGTTGCAATGAAGCTATAAAATTAGGATGGAGTACAGGGGGCAAGGAACACCCTTTTCCCCCAACATTTAATCATGCCATCCACAAATAGTCACATAGTGAAAAGTTTCTAAATAATTAAGTCACTCATCAGGAATTGCAATGTGATATGGTTGAAGGGATACAAATTAGAACTAGAGGATCAGAGAGGCGATACCGCCTCCGGATATTGTACCACCAGCTGAAGTAAGGGCATTCGTATGGACCCTCCCCCTCCTAAAAGGGACACCATCACCAGTCTTGTGTTTGACAAGCTCTGTAAGATGCAATCAACAAGAGTTCTCAAAATATGCAAAAAAATATAATTTAAAATGGTACAATCAAGCAGATTTTCATANTGCAGATAATAAAATTCATATAAACAAAAAAAAATTAGTGTTTATTTTCATTGCATGTTTGCACACTGTATAAAAATTTTATACAGAGATGTGTCCTTTTTCATTATATGGGAATGAACATGAATTCATCTAAAAAGTAACCACCATATGTGCCTTTCACATATTCACCTTCAACTTCATTGTTTAATCCAATACAATAAAGTTCAAAAAGACACAAAGTATCATACAAGTAGACAGGTCAGGTTCTAACCTTGTTTTCTTGTTTAAAAAAAAAAAGAAAAAAAACACATGACAGACATCAATCCATTCATCCACTAATCAATTGTTAAAAGCCATTGATCCTTATTCTGAAAAGAACAATTTAAGCCACTATGGAAAGATCACTTAAAATTATTTTCTGGTCAGAAGTTATGGTGAACTTATTTTCTGCTAATTAATTAATTTTTTTTTTTTTTTTGTACATTTGAAAATTGAATATTCCATTTCAGTTGGATGTGGTACATTTCAAAACAATTTGATTTTAACAATTTGACTATCTGAGATACATATATTAATTTATATAATGATTGATGTACCTATACAATGTACGTACTTTTGTATATTTAACAAGCATGCTTTACATTGCAGGGTAGAGAAATATCGTCCTTTGAAACTACATGATATACACATAGTTGGAAGTACAGAAACAATCAGTCAATTAGAAGTGTTTGCAAAAGAAGGCAATGTTCCAAATGTAATAACCGCGGTAAGTTAATTTTCAGTAGTATGTGCAGTTCAATTTCACATCAGTCTCAACAGCATATGGTAGCTAGGCTTTCAGATGTCTATGATATATTTGCTGTTATTAACTAGATCATGTTGATGCATTAAAACTAATAATGAAGTCACTTAAACTTTAAAATCAGTCATTTGGTTTACAGGGTCCACCAGGCACAGGCAAGACCACCAGTATTTTGTACTTGGTCAGAGCTTTATTAAGACCTTCTTTCAGAGATGCAGATATGGAGTTAAATTCCTCTAATGACAGGTAGAAAACTAATATAAATATTGTACTACATGTAGATTACAGTAATATTTAAATAAAAGCATTATATGACAATATATTAATAAATGTCTTACTCTTTTATGTTGTCATATTATAACATTTTTATGTACACTTAAGTGGAACTCTTTTGGAAACTAAAATTAACAAAATCTACAAGATTGTTTGGATTTGTTAGAAGCTTAGTGTTCACTTGAATTTGACAATTCATCATAAAGCAAAATTACTATAGGTGATATCATTAGGTTTTGTACTGTACAGGCCAAAATCTGTTTCATTTTGTTCTTAGGGGTATAGATGTTATTAGGAACAAGATCAAGATGTTTGCCTAGCCAAAAAGAAGACATAAAATAATCATATTGGACGAGGCAGACAGGTAAATGTACAAGAGAATAGAATATAAGAATATTTACATCTCTCCATGTTATTTCAGTCACTGTTACAAATGCTCCACTGATTTTTGTAGTACAGTCACATTGTGTTGTAAACAATAAGGCTATGGGTTTTTTAACTGTTTTCTTTGAAAATGACACCACAGGTACAAGATGATCCCTTCTTTATTTCAGCATGACTAATAGTGCTCAGCAGGCCCTGACATGGATGGATCCAGGATTATTTGAAGGGGGGGGGGTCTGCAGATGCGAATCCGACTGATAAACTGATATAAAAATTGATTCTATAAAGAGGATGCTGAAGATGCCTTCCTTGGCTACAGGCCTCTTTCGCTGGAAAACTGTTTGAAATATATCCCTTTTATCACTGACATCTTTTACAAAGGGATTCTTGGCATTGTTAGCTCAAACATCCCTGATATAAACAAGCTTGTTTTTTTTTTTAATTCCAAATAAGATTATTCTGTATCTTTGTGAAAGAAAAAAATATTTTGCTGAGACAACAAAACAACATATTATGATCAAAAACAGTTGCAGATTGAACTAGCAATAGTATCATATGCCCAATTTATTCTATCCCAAATCTGACTGACTCTTATGTGAATTTGAAGCTTGAAACAACATGATCAAAAACAGTTGCAGATAGTACTACATGTACATGTAGCAATAGTATCATACATCCAATTTATTCTGTCCCAAACCTTACTGAGCCTTATGTGAATTTGAAGCTTGAGCCGTCATAAGATCCACGTTTTGTAAACCTTACAGACATTGCTAAAATTATAATAGTTTGAGTAGAATAGGATGAGTCGCGTTATTTGGGGGCATCTTGATAGTCGAAGGTTCATTGGTCGAAAAATGGTAACATTTTCATCGTATTTTTCAATCAAGGGTTCATTGGTCCGAAGGTTCTCTTGTGAACTTTTGGACCGATGAATCATCGGACTATTGAACCTTCGGACTATTGCAATGGGCCCCATTATTTCAAGACTGGTAAAATGCTGCTTAATGAAATGATTATGTGTGCATTTATCATTGTATTAACTGTGGATTACAAGTTTAGAAAATGAAACTTTAACTAGTGGGAACTAATGGGCCCAAATTGAATCCATTTATTTCACTTGCCTGGTAACCAATCATAACATTTCTTTAAATGACAATTTGATGAACAATAATTCCTGCATATGCAGTTAGGAATTATAGATTGGTAATGATAGATTCACATCCTTATGACCGTTTAAAAACAAGGGAAAGTTATTTTGTATATAATTCCTTGTAATGGGGAAATGAAACTATATAAAGGCTTGTACACAGAAATAAAAACTAATGCAGTTGCTGCTCACTTTTTGTGAAAAAGTACGATCTGAAACACTAACAAAGATGGCAAGTTATTGGTTTTCGCTACTTTTGATTACCGGATTTGTGGCCTATGCTGTTGGCTGTATTGTAAGTAGTCCAATATGTAAAAGAAAGCATATTTTATAGCAAAAATGCAACTGGAAACACACCTCATAATTCAACAATGATGGAAAGTACAATTTATATATATTCTCTCCATGGGTATTTTTCTTCAGAGTTTTTAGAGGACATTAGAAACTCACTGTCTACTGTCAGAATGCCTTCGCCTGTTTCTAGTATCTGGTATGCTGATACGGTACATTGTAGAGAGGTGTCCTCTAAAACTTTGAAGGATGTACACAAAAAAAGGCAGATATGACTTGAAAAATTATTCATTTTTTCTATGATACGTAATCAATTACTCACTGTGTTTTGTTTTTCTTTCTTTCCTTTTCTTTTTAATTGTACATGTCACCTGTTACCATTTTTTTTTTGCCCTGTAAGTTAAGTAGTGGGGAGATCTGGTGTGAAACTCGTGTTGCAGTAGAGAGAATGTTTTTGAATTTTTAATATGACTAATATTGCATCTTGTGATTTACTATCACATTTTACAATGTTTATGCTCCAGAGCGAATGCGTTACCGTGAACACGGCATGTTCTGACACCTGTCGAAATACACGTGTGACAAGCTTTAGAGAGACCAAACCCCTCGACCTTGTTGCATCTCGGCAAATAGTGGTGGAACTGGTGAATTGTTACTCCGGGTGTAGTGCTTCCTTTAAGGACTGTATTGGTGCATGCTTGCAAGGGCAATTCCCCAAAAAGTAGCAGCACTAGAGGCCTCTAAGAACTGAACCTCAAGCCATTTGTAAATAATGAATGTGTATGCTGTAGAATAAAAAGATGCTGCTGAGTACTTGTAGTTTGTCATTATTCTATTTTGTAAATTGGGAAGGATCTGAGTCTAACAATAAAAAGTGATGCAAATTTTTTGGCAAGGGCTTTAGATTCATCAAAGTATTAATTGAACATACGTACACACACACACACACAAACACACATATACATCCACCAATTTTGTTACAAGAAATCAATACGCACAGGACAATTGACCAACTCCATTAATGACTATGATGTACCAGAAATGCAATATCTTAATGTTCTTAAATTCGCCAGCTCGTTTTTTTTAAATATCACATGACTGACAATCAGTACCAAAAGGTCACCCCAATAAGTCTTCAAGGGTGCAACTGTTCAATTAGATCACAAAATATTTAAAGACATTTTTGAAATTATAAGCGGATGGTCCATGTATGTCATGTATGATACTGCACCTGTAATCTTTTTACTGATACAGTTCTAGAGTTGTTTTGTGACTTTAGCTACTTTCTTTGCCGAAATAATTTTACAACAATAGTTATTTTTTTCGGAAAATATAAACGTGAGACTGGCATTCTAAGAGCACATTTAGGTAGGCTCTTTGTTGATAGTTGATTAAACACAACCAGTTTTTTAACGTATCACATGTAGCTAATGTCAGGATACTGGCACTTATTGATTCAGACTTGTGGACGGGTACACTTTGACGGGTACAATTTTGTACATGTATACCATATTTAAGGGCCCCTGATATATCAGAGGGAAGTGAATGGGCATCTTCATCAATCTAAAACATAAGACACTTGCTCTTCTAAGGAGGGGGTCCGACAGGGGTTCAGCATTGGGCAGGTCTGGTACATATCCGAATGCTGGCATTCCAGACTTTAATTAAAAAAGTAACATGTCCTAGCTTGCATCTAGATTTCATCTCTAAACACATATTGACGATTTTACAATCGTCAAAACTTTCGTTTTCATTTGCTCCATTTCAAACATCTACAGTAAGCATTAATATTATGACTTCTGTAATCCCCTAAGATTAAACAATTCTTGAAAAGTACATCAAAAACATTTTTTTAGGTTGACGAACAACATTTCGCAGCATCATGGTGTCATGTCAAGTGTTTGTGGTATCGAGGTTTTTCATATTATTGTTACTGTTGATTGGACGTGGAGGGGATAGCTAGCACACTTGGGCTGCGTTCACATGAAAAATCTATTTTCTAAATATTTAAAAATTTATTTGTGGTATCCCTGAATACCCCACGGCGTAATTACGGGCAGTCAGTTAATTACTTCCAAAGCTGTAATTAATTCTCGGCTGCGCTTGGAGGAGATTCTGACACCTTGATGCATGCACAGTAGTATCTTTAAGTTGTGGGAGTTCATATATATATATATATATATTACTTATTTGAAATATTAAACAAAATTTACCTGTATGATTATCACTGCTTCCTTATTATGGACACTGATATCTAGCAGAGAGCTTAACCTTCTTCACTTATTGAGCTTAACCTTTGGGAGCTTACAGGGAAATATCAACAAGTGTGCTTTATGTAATCTCATTTAATGGCCACTTAATTAGGCAAATGACTTAATAGCTCTGAACTTAGCCTAGTGAATACCCAAGGGGAATTTACAGACTGACCACACAAATTTGTCACACCTTAAGAAAAGCAGAAAATAATAGTGCACAAAATAGGAGACTGCCAATTCTTATGCAATAATACATTATGTTTATCTGCACAGTCAACATCAAATTTTAATTATGCACAACAGGTAACACCGATGAAAGTAAAAGCATAAGGCTTCAGGCCCATCAGAGTTCAAGTTTACACTTAGAAAGTGCTAGAATGAGAAAAATGAACATTTCACAAAAAATGCATAAATTTAATAAAAATGATAATCCAAAACAGCTGGTTTGCTAATATGAGCTGTACGTCAATCCTAAGAATCATTCTTGTAAGACTAGTTTAAAAAAAATAGAAAGTAACAGTTTTCTTTCCATAACGTTAATGGTGGCAGTGCACAAAGTAGGTTTTTTGTCAAGTTTGATGCAACATTACATAATGATTAACTGTATAAATACCACCAATTTTTAAATATCTACTATTAAAAACATGGACATTAAGAAAATTTGATTACCACTGGGGTAATGCCCAAGGGAGCTCTAAATCCCACATTGAAAATTCCAATATGTGAAAGATAACAATTTTCACAAAAAACTATATAACTTCCAGATAATTAACTAATGAGACAGATTTTCCAACAGAAGCTGTATTTCAGTTCTATGTTTCTTTCTTGTAAGTGTGAGAAGAGTAAGTGACATGGTTTTCCTTTCACGGTCACTATGGGTTGTCTTCAATCTTGATGCAATATTACACAATGCTTATTACCAGCATAATTACCATCAATTTTTTAATATTAAAATAAAAGTATAATGGATATTCAAAAAATGTGACTAGCCCATAGAGTTCAGAGTCACACTTTGAAAATCCCCAAATGTAAACAAGAGATAACTGTATTGAAAAGAGTTAATTTCCATTTTCAACACCTTTTTTACATAAAACAAAATAATCAATTTACTGTCATTTTTATATGATCAATTAAAAAAATGTTGTCAAAGGAAAAACATCAATAGAACAATTTTAAATGTCCAACTTGCTCCATTCTGGGATTCTTAACTAAGTGAATGATTGGATCTGACGAACTGCAATGATATGAGTACATTTCCATTTTTGATACTTTATTACGCAATGCACGATAAGAGGTTTACTGTCATTTATATATAAACAACTAACAATATTGTTAAGAAGCAGAAAATGTCAAAACAACACTTTTACATATCTAATTAGTTCGTTCCATAATGAGACTGTTAACATGCCTAAAAATTAAATCTGAAGAAAAACCACTTAATATAATATTTAAAAAGGCATACTGTAACTGCATCAAAAACTTAACAGATCAAGCTTATTTTCAAACTTGATTTGTATATTAGACCCCATCCCCATAGATTTTAGATCGATCTATCCCTGTGGGGAGTCTCACTAGATTACTGTCAGCTTAGCTGGCTTAAACGTCTGTCCCGCCTACTACAAGCTGATCACCCTTAGACTGATCACTTCTGTGAGTTGCAAGACAAAAGGCTACTCGATTTTCCTTAAAATGCATTATCAGTGTTGCATATTTGCAAAAAAAAAAAAAAAAAAAAAGTATAACTTTTGTGAAAATGGTCTGATCAAGCTGATTTTGGAACTTATGAATATTCATCAGTTCTGTAAATTTCAAGCCAAAAGGTTAAATGGTTTTCCATTAAATGGTTGTATATGCTGAAAAAATGAAAAAACAGTAACAATTTTTTAATTTTTTAATGCTGATTTTTGAGCTTGACCTGCAAATTGTGAATATTCATCACTTCTGTACGTTTCAAGCCAAAAAGTAAACCGGTTTTTCACTTATTTTGTTATCGGTGTTATAAAAATGCAGAAAAAAGTAAAAAAACAACACAACTTCCATAAAAATGGCCCGATCATGCTGATTTTCAAACTTGACCTGCGTATTATGAATATTCATCAGTTCTGTAAGTTTCAAGCCAAAAGGTAAAACAGTTCTTCACTTATTGAGATATCAGTGTTGCATATATGCTGTTTTTTCACTTTTCAACATATATGCAACACTAAAAATGGCCCTATCAGGCTGATTTTCAAATGACCTGTGTATTATGAATATTCAGCAGTTCTGTAAGTTTCAAGCCCAAAGAAGAAATGGTTTTTCCACTTATCGTGTTATTGGTTTAAGTGCAAGGCGACAACATCGACAGATGCAGGTGATGGCTATATGTACAGACACATCTGTGTCTGTACATAAAAATCAGTAATTATGCTTACACTTAAATCATACATGGTATGGTGAATCACTGGGTTTTATAGGTCAAGGGCAATGTTTGAAAATATATTTGATTTACTCTGTTGAAGCAATCAGCATTTATTAACACTTCATTAACCATTTTTACCTTTGTCTCATCTGCCAGTATATCTTTAGTGCTGTATCCACATGGCAAATGCCCGATTATTCCATTCTTATACCCCCTTTACACTGGACGGCGTCCTTTCTGCGTCCTTTCTGCGACCATGAAATTTGGCATCGCTGTGGTCTTAATAAGGAGGCACGAGCATTGATTTTGTATCAGAATGAATGCTCAATGATCGGCCAGTTGTCGGCACGTAAAGTATTATAATTTTTAACTCTCAAATGGGACCGTAGTGCTGGACGCAGAAAGGACGCTGTCCAGTGTAAAGGGGGCTTTAGGCTCAGGGGTATGACTCCTCATGTCCTTAGTCACAATATAGTTACTGTTAAGATCAGGGGTTGGGGAAGGCATGAGGCTTCCAGTAAAACTTGGAGAGCACGACCTTGAGGAGAGAGAGACATTGCAGGAACGCAAGTTCCCTTCAGTGAGCTGGTTACTGACATCATCTAAGGCTGTTAGCAGGTTTTTCTTTGCTCCTGAAACAAACCTCCTGTCCTGAGCTTCTTGAATCATCTACAAAAAATAAATAAAATACTGAACAAGTTAGATTTATCTCAAGGAGCTTTATACAATATCAAGAAAGTAAGCATCAGAGCATGAGCTGGTTACTGACATCATCTAAGGCTGTTACCAGGTTTTTCTTTGCTCCTGAAACAAATCTTCTGTCCTGAGCTTCTTGAATCATCTACAAAAAATAAATAAAATACTGAACAAGTTAGATTTATCTCAAGGAGCTTTGTACAATATCAATAAAGTAAGCATCAGTGCATGAGCCTGTAGCCCATACAAAGTACAGCACATTTTTAAACTCTGTTTAAACTCTACCATAGACTTAAATTGACAACTTCACCTTTTTTTGTAAAATGAACATAAGCCTTGTTTTTTCAAGTTATACATGTAATTTCTGAACCTTAACAATATCTTTATTTACCTAGTCCATGGCAAACTTACATATATACAAAACATTCATTTACAATATTTTGTTTCTTTCAACAGACTTACATCAGATGTCTTTGACAAAAACCAAAAAAATTTATTCATAAAATTTTACAAGTTTAATCTATTTTGAGACAACAAAAGTTTAATCACTTAAAGGCAACACATAATTTTTCTCACAAAATTTTACACATGCATGTTGTTTCTCAACGCAGATCTTTTTTTTTTATTTGATTTACATACAACTTACCCTATATGCATCAATGTCATTATAATCCATGGCCACCAGTTTCTCTATCAACTCCACCACATCACTAAAAAGACAAAGGCATATGCAAATCATATAAAACTTCCAATATGTGGTACCTACTCTAACCAGCTAGGTACCATCATAACTGAATAATAAATCCACCTGTGCACACTCCATAAAATATGAGAATGAGACTGCCTGGTAAAATTGAATTCAGCCTCATAGGTGAAATTTGGTGGGCCAAATTATATAACAGTAGAAAGAGCATATCTTTGGAACTCATTTTCCTAATCTAATGGGTGACAGGAATAAATTAATAAATATGAAAATATATGTTTTATACAAATTATTCATGTCTATCAGACTGATGATTAAAGAAAATCTGTTGTTTTTTTTCATACCAAAATTATATTGAACTATATTTGTTATGGCAAAGTTTACTAAATTTGATAAAAAGATTTTAATTAAAATCTTACAGAATGTCTTCTTTGGTCTTGGCAGTGATGACGGCATCTCTTTCGATTCTATCTTGACCTAAATCATATACATTCAAATTACTTTTCTGAATAATTTTCAAAATTGCTATATCACAACATATTTTTGTCCACGTTTTTCAAGAATTTCAGTCAATATTGAGGAACATTTATGTCTAAAGTCCTTTCCCTTTTTCAATTGATTTATTACAAGTACTTCAACATAATAAATATACATGTTACTACATACTAGGTATCATCAAAAAGAAAACCAAATCTTACTGAAAACGAATAAACTATTTCAACTATAAATGTGCTTTGATGATACATTGTATTCATTCAAATTTATATTAAAAGTTCAAAAACAAATATCTGATAACTTACACATTGTAATAAAAATAATTGTATCAGTGGCACCCTCTATCAGCTTGATTCTCGCTCCTGCAGCTCCAATTACTGAAAGACATAATGGTAAATGCATTTTTAAAAATCCTTCAAACTGTAAATTGTGGAAAAGTCGGATTTTTTTCCTAATATTGTTTTTCTTACAGCCATGTATAAAGGAAACCCTTATTCCTCAAACATATATCATATTAAAACATTACAAACCTTTTCCACACTGCTGGTATGGAATTCCAATGTCAAAAAACATACTCATCCTTGTCTGGCTTTCCGGAATGAGAGGAAAATGCTGAAGATGAGCTGACATCTATATAATATGCTTCCCATATTCAAATTTAACTTTCACTCAAAGGATCAAAATTTCCCAGTTCTGTTTCATGGAAGGGACACACTGTATTTCTATAATAACATTCAAAACCTAATAAATCACATTTTTTAAAAATGATAAGTATGACTCCACTGAAAATAAAAAAGAGTCTAGAAATGTCCCATTGTGATTAATTATATCTACAATGTACTGTGTAGGACTGGAAAAAGTGCCCAAAATGGCCACTGTGACTTTCAATACCATCGACTAGTGTGCTTTTACACCGCCTTGGCCGATTATGATGTGAGATCATCTCAGATTTGGTCTTTCAATCGAGAATGCCACATAAATCTTTAATAAGGAAAATATCTAAGTCTTGCATCGTTGATTTAATGACTTAATTATTAACTATAAATTTATAATATATAGATTCATTTAATGCTAAATTACAATCGCTTTGCGGCAAAATTTCAGGCTTAGGCCTATTTTCACCTAAAAAGATAACAAATTACACGAGTCATTAATATTTTAATAAATTCCCCGTATGTTTCAGTTTTCATCAATATACATCAAAATTATATTTTATACAAATATAGCAACACACTGTGCTCACAGAAAAAAATGAAACTTAGAATAAGACATTTTTCATAAAAAATAAAACAATTATTAAATAGAATGTTATAGCATTTGTTTATGTAACAGCTCTGTTTAGAAAACTATTTTCTTTTATTATTTAAAAGCAGTTATACATTAAACAAAGATAAAGAGCAAATATATTTTACATGTAACTGGGTGGTCCTGACCCCTCCCCCTTCGGTTTCTGAAAAATATATCACACCAATATTCCCCTCTTGAAAAAAAGTTTGACTAGCTGAATCATAGTTCTTAACCGTACCAAAGGGCACCGTTTGCCCTCAAAAAGATAAAAAATTTTCGGGGCCCTTGAGCAGGCAACGAACCCCACGCCTAGGGGGTGATGGTCGGCTTGTCTGTCGAGGTCTGTCGTTCCGGACCCCCTTCTAATAATCGTGGATCCGCCCCTGATCCCATCAATTAGGAAATTTATCTTTAATAAGAATATAAAAATGTATCGTATAAAATTTTTGTTTTCATAGTTTTTTGTCTATTGAGGGTAAGGGGGTAGAAGAAGGGGAATGATCAGACCTTCAATTACCCATTTTTCACAATCCCCCGTTATTTGCCATAGATTGACATCAGTAAATAGGCTTCATATTTAATTGGCAAAATCACCTATTCTACGCACATCGCACCATTGAGATCGAAAAGTAATGAACGGTACATGTCCAATACTTAATTTCTCAGATTATTGGCCTTGCCTCCATTTTCAGAGGGGGCACCACCTGTAACTCTCTGCCGTCTGTCCATGGTCTGGTCACCATATCCCACGATGTCCTCGCTTTTTTTCTTGCTGCATATCTCTAGCAGGTATTGAACAGGTAGTCTAAGTATCACTTACATTAAATTCCATGCTGTAAAAATGAAAACTCCACGCCAGTCAGAAAAATGTGCTTCGTAATTTCATGTTAAGGTTATTTCATCATTTTGGCTTTCTACTTTTTTTACTTCTCACCCCAACCCCTGAACCCGTTGAGGCAGATTATTTAACTCCATCTTCAGCAAAAAGTATACTTTTTCATTTTAGTTATTAGAGACTCAGTCTGATAATGTCCTCTTCATTATATGGTTGTATGCTTTTTGTTAATCTTTTTTTAAATAAAAGACCATTTGGGTAATTGTAGTACATGTAGATGTAGATTATCAAAACGTGAAGTTTTTTTTTCTATAAGTTGACCTTTAACCATGAAACCTCCGTGTACGTAGGTCTTATGTTGCCCTGAGCAAACAACCTTCTTCTGGGGTTCGCCCCCCTCCCTTTCCGTCTACAGACCTGTTAATTAAACAACATAAAAGATCACAGGAGCTGAGGGAGGTAACTCGCTACCTCCCCCCCCCCCCCCCACACACACACACGATCGTTTTTTTT